>JAFIRS010001467.1:0-353838 GCA_018342105.1 Gonioctena quinquepunctata | reverse complement strand
TTTCAGATATGAGTGCATACACCAGGGTTTCTAGACATCTTAGTAACACCTATAGGTACGCCGGAAAAGATAAACTTTAACTGGCGGTACCTAGTGACAGAAAGAAACACTCCGAAAATCTCCCACCTCGATAGGTTTCTAAATAAAAGATTCCTTCTCAGTAGGAGTGGCAAGCCCGTCTAGCATATAGTGAAAGATAAGAGCCATGTGAAGTGGAATGAATAGAAAAAAATCGAATTAAACGGTTTTCTTCACATAAAGGATTCAATATAAAATCGAGCTTATCAGAAAGAAACATTTGCATTCAATGTCCATTGATATTATATGGAAGTATGCATGGATTTTCAGGTGGATATCATTCAACGTTCTGCGTGGTATTTGCCAGGAAAGTAGTTGTTTTTCACCTGAGATCTACCATTTTCTGGTTCAATTTTATATTGAATCCTTTATGTGAAGAAACCGTTTAATTCGATTTTTTTTCTATTCATTCCACTTCACATGGCACTTATCTTTCACTATATGCTAACGGCTTGCACTCCTACTGAAAGAATCTTTCATTTAGAAACCTATCGAGGTGGGAGATTTTCGAGTGTTTCTTTCTGTCACTAGGTACGCCAGTTAAAGTTTATCTTTTCGGTACCTATAGGTGTTACAAACTCGATGATGGTTTGTTTACGTTGTGTCTCACTTCAGCCAGAGTTCTTTGGACCTTTGGCTGGTTGACTACTCGTACTGATGAGGGCCAAGAAGCCTGAAACCGGTATGCGGTTGTTAGGTGAACACGACATAAATTAAACATATCGAGCTTATCAGAAAGAAACATTTGCATTCAATGTCCATTGATATTATATGGAAGTATGCATGGATTTTCAGGTGGATATCATTCAGCGTTCTGCGTGGTATTTGCCAGGAAAGTAGTTGTTTTCACCTGAGATCTACCATTTTCTGGTTCAATTTTATATTGAATCCTTTATCTTGAAAAACCCGTTTAATTCGATTTTTTTTCTATTCATTCCACTTCACATGGCACTTATCTTTCACTATATGCTAGGCGGGCTTGCCACTCCTACTGAAGGAATCTTTTATTTAGAAACCTATCGAGGTGGGAGATTTTCGAGTGTTTCTTTCTGTCACTAGGTACGCTAGTTAAAGTTTATCTTTTCAGGTACCTATAGGTTACAAACTCGATGATGGTTTGTTTACGTTGTGTCTCGCTTCAGCCAGAGTTCTTTGGACCTTTGGCTGGTTGACTATCCGTACTGATGAGGGCAAAGAAGCCTGAAACCGGTATGCGGTTGTTAGGTGAACACGACATAAATTAAACATAATCGAGCTTATCAGAAAGAAACATTTGCATTCAATGTCCATTGATATTATATGGAAGTATGCATGGATTTTCAGGTGGATATCATTCAACGTTCTGCGTGGTATTTGCCAGAAAAGTAGTTGTTTTTCACCTGAGATCTACCATTTTCTGGTTCAATTTTATATTAAATCCTTTATGTGAAGAAAACCGTTTAATTCGATTTTTTTTTCTACTGATGGTATTGTCAGGATATGTCTGGAGATATTAAATCCCATTGTGAGTACTTTTTTTTTAAATAGCATATGATTTTGTTCCACCCCATGTTTTCTGTTTCATGTATTGCTCACAAGAATGTATTCCTGCACAGTACATACATTAAATCTCTTAAGGAAACATAATAGTTTTGACATTGGCCCACGAGACAGAAGTATCAATTTACAAATTGATTTCCCCGATATTTCAAAGGATGCCACAGATAAGAGGGGAAATTGAGGTATGATGATTTTTGAAGGTAACATAGATGATGTCACAAAGGCGAGGAGAGAAAACAACCTAAATCAGCTTTTCTTTTCATTTTCAGTAACACCCGCATGAGATAATCGGAGGAAGGGTATCTAAACCAAGCAATTGGTCGGAGGAACAAGGCCCACTCTCAAGATCGATAAGGCTAATGACTATTATTAGTATAATTATAACTTTTTAATAAACACATGAATTTTACAAGTAAGCTTGGACTTTTCATTGTATGAAGATATCTTGATTTTAGCTAGTAAATTCCGAACCATCACAGAGTGTTCCATGGCTCTTTAGAAAAAATTATCCACTATATTTAGGATTTTCCATCTCCAAATCAAATATACTTATAGTCAGAAGATTGTCATCTCATGGGCAGTTTTTTTTAACAAAATTAAATATAAAAGTAATGATAAAAATATTTGACTTGCTAGTTACCAGATAAATTACAATCACAAGTTGAAAAAAATTATTACAATGGGCAAAGGCAGTTCAGAGAAGATACTAATTAATTTATACATATACGAGTCATTTTACTACGAAGATAATTTGAATTCTTGCGATAAGATAGTCGTGTTGTCTGCCAAAATAGTGAACATGTCTTAATTTGCCCAAAAGCTGAGAGACTATCAGTGTTCACAATTTGGGTTCTTTCACTCAGATAGGACTCGAACCAATTGAAGCTTCGTCCTCTGAAGCTGTAGAGATGAAGCTTATGTAACAGTCAAAAGCTTTAGATATATCACAAAACACTGCATCGCTCACTTCCTTCAGACTAGAATATAGATTTTTCAGAAATCGAATTTATTTAATTAAATTATTCATTGAATTTTTGATCTTTAGCAACTCTGCTAGACAAACTAGAATTAGACCATTTTAAAAGTTACGTTCCGTTTTGCCGCTGTCATAGTGACAAAAACAGTCCTTTATGGGATTTTTTGTGTATGCTTGTCTAGTATATAAATCACTACACTCAACAATAACCTGTTTTCATCACATTTTCGTCAATCCTAGCGAAGTATCCATGGAATAGATAGCTTGTCATGAAGAACTTAGCAAGAACCATAAAAAATGTAATAATGTATTTATCTGAAACCGAAGTTTGAATAGTTACAATCTAATGTAGACCTTTTTGGTTCGATCGTCAATTGCAGATTCAGTGATCCAGTCCTTTTTGAGAATTTCATAATTCAATATAAATAAATTGACCTAACCTAACCATCATCAATAAGTGAAACTCTTCGACGCATTCTCAAGACTAAAACAATCATTTATAAATCATAAAATGTTGAAATTTCATGCCTATATAAATGAGAACATATTCTCTTAATATTTCATCCCATTCGAAAACCTTGATATTTCCTAAATTTTTTTAATACGAAAACACCCAAAGGTCCGAAGCGTTTCCTCGTGTACGATCCCCGACACTTGATGTCACATGACAGGTTTTCCTGACTCCTAATTGGCTAAACCCATTCTAAACCAAACTCTGATTTAATGAATGAAATCAAGTGACAGCATTTGGAGGATTTTGATACGATTTTACTATTTCATTCATGAATAGGGTTAGTGATTTCTCTTGTTACTACTCTACTCTTTGACAAAGGCACACAATTAGAATGGAAGTACCTATGTTAGCAAAAGTACATGGTTTGTTTAGGAGGTTAGGTATTATTTTTGTTTATAACAAAGAATGTGGAAAAAGGGGAAATATTCTCATCAAGGAGAATGCAGGTTAACCAAAGGCTTTGTTGAATAAAATGAATAAGTGTACTAGAGTTTGTTGGTTTTTTAAATAAGACTAGATGGTACAATTTGTGTTTTTCCCACGTTTTTCTGTTATCTAGGTTATGCCTGTGACTTTGCCCGCTTCCCGTTATCCCCTTTCGCATTATCCCGATATGCGAGTTATAGCAAAATGGATAGCGCGAAACTATTCTCCATGTTCAATTATTTCTGTATACCAATTTTCATGGCGATCGGTTGAACGGTATAGAAGTTGATGTTCTGCAGCGCCATTAGCCAAATTGGTCCAACTGTTCTCAAGTTATGCGCTTACTATCAAGGAGTTTGTCTATCCATCAACTCAGTAATTCAAACAAGGAATAAGAATTTCAGTATCCACTTGTAGAAACTGTAGATACAAACGTGAAAATCCTTCAAAGGCATTAAGACAATGGACGTCCGAATCGAGAATAATCCAATGGGAATGGATTGATTTTACTCAAATAATTGCAGTGACAACCAATTTTATATAATAAAAGCAGAGATGAAGACAAGTGTTGTGGTTTGTGAATACAATTTAGCGAATGTATCATAGTAGAGTGGTTTTTTCATATCAGTTATGGATTTTCAACGTAAATGATTAAAGCTATTGAAAAATACCATCCCTATGACTGAGTAGAAAGTAACCTCGGGAAGAACCTAATGAAATACATAACCATCATTTAAAAAAATTCAGAAATGTGTTCCTATGAGATTAGCACTTGAAAATACCCACTGTTTATATTTCATTGCATTGCAAAATAATCCAATTATGTGGAAAACTTTGAAAAATCTTATGAACCCAAAGAATTATGATAATTGTTTTGATAATGGCATTGAGTTTGAACTAAATGGTATTGTAAAAACAGTAAACAATCCCAGAGAAATTGCTGATCGATTTAATAATTATTTTGTGGATAGCATGAGGATGTGATAAATTCCATTAAGGATGGTAATGAGGAATGTATTTGTCCATATGAATTTAACTGTTCTCTTAGTGAATTCAGGAAATTTGAATTGAATGAGCTGATGATTATAATTAACGAAGTAGAAAATAAGTCGGGAAATGAGGTGATGAACACAAAATTCATAAAATCATCTTCTCAAGTAATTGGCCCTGTATTATTACATTTTATAAATACCATGCTTTTTTAAGGTCTCTTTCCAGAGCAATTAAAAACAAGCATTGTAGTGCCGATTCAAAAAGTGGTAGGATCAACTAAATCATGGGAATTTTGATCAATAAACACTCTACTTTGCATAGAAAAAGTCGAGGTTTATAGACAACTGTTGGAATATCTAAGTGATAATAATATACTTATGTTAAATCAATCTGGATTTAGAACCAACCACTCCTGTGAATCTGCAATGCAATTAACAATTACAAATTGGAAACAAGCCATAGTTAGAGGAGAATATGTTGTATCAGTATTTTTAGAGCTTTTCTAAAATCACCATATTTAACCCATTAGGTACTAGCGTGCCATATATAACACGACAAAAAAGTAGTTTTTTAAAAATCGGTAGCACGCTCCTGCGTTAAATATTTGCTTGCATATCAACGTTTTTAGGACGGAGAGTACCTAATCTAACCTCAAATGTCAATGAAAATAATCGCTAACCGGTTTTATAGTTGAACTTAAATGTTAACTTTTCGGAAGGGAGAAAAAGATGAGTTCTAAGAAACGGTAAGTTAATTTTTACATTATTGTTATTGAAATATGCCATTATTTATATAGTTTTAGATTCAAATGTACTCAAGTGAGATATCTATGTTTATAAGTTATAGTTACATTCATTGGCAAGTCTCTAAAGGTCACGTGTTGACTGGTGTGTCTTATATGGTACACTAGGCCTTCAGGCTACTAAAATTTTATTGGTTTTGAAATATGTTTTATTATTTTCTACATAATATTATTTATTACTAAAATACCATTTTGTTTTATACTAAACAAATTATTATTTTGTTTCAGGCTCACGATACAAGATGTGGCTGATATGTTTGAATCCGAACAGTTTTGGGCGGATTTTGAAAACGACGGTATAGAACGGGTATATATTGAACCACCCGATAACAAAGAGGAATGGGACGAAGATTCGGGGGATGAATCCGGCGGTTTGTTAGATAACCTGACTGGTCGGCAACTGGCATCGTCTGCAGAAATGGTTTGACAAAGCGGAAAGCGATTTGGTTTTGAGGAAGACGACGAAAATTTTACCATAATGAAAACAATAGCAACCCTCCAGACCAAGACTACGATGAAGATGATCTGCTTTTTGCCAGGTTTGTTATTCCTGAAGCGAAAGAAATCACGTGGTGCCAAAATAATGATCTACCTGTGTCAACACAAAAAATATTTCCCGAGGTAGATTTTTCAAAATATAGAGACATGTCACCACTGGAAATATTTGAACTCTTATTACTAATATGTCCTTCAACTGCTCCTAGAAGAAAGCAATAAATATGCACTGTTCGTTAACTGCCCAAATCCAAAGATTACCATAGAAGAATTGAAATGTTTTATAGCAATTCTTATTGTATCTGGATACGATAACAAACCCTCAAAAAAGAGCTATTGGGACTCTGGAGATGATTTGTGAAATACTGCTGTTTACAATTCAAACCAAGCCCACCAAAAGAAATTCGGAAAAGTGACAGCTCCTCTTCTGCAGCTTTTAGAACAGATGCTTCTTCTGGTGAGGTTCAAAGACAAAAAAGATGTATATCTCTTGACTACTAAACATTCAGCAGGATTTTGTGAAAAAGAGCATTATTTAGTTGGAGAAAAACAAATTTATTACAATAAACCAAGCATATAGAATTTTATAACCAGAATATGGGATCAGTTGATGCCGTAGACCAAGACACGGAAACGTATTCTCTTTTGAGAAAATCATATACTTGGTCCACCAAGGTTGCTTTACATCTGTTGCACCAGATGCTCTTGAATTCAAAAGTTATATATAGCAACTCTCACAGCAAACAAATATCCATCATATACAAAACTGTGCTGTCACAGAATATTAGCTAAATATAGTGAAGGATATAGAAACATGAAAGATAACGTCAAACCATCAACATCGAAGGTCCTGCATGGTATGGTAGGTTTTCCCAGGGAAGTTGGAATGAAGAGAGCTTTTCGCAAAATTTGTGCCATATGCAAGAGAAATGGAATACGAAAGTTGACCAGAAAAGGTTGCATTATTTGTCCTGATAGTCCTGGATTATGCTCAGCTGAACACTTCCAGATTGATCACAAATGAATGATTACCTTTTTTGTTTTTAGTTTTTTGCGTTTGTCAAGTATTTTTGGACTCATTAGTTTTTGTATTTTCAATAAATCATTTTAGTTCATGGCATTGTTTTTGATGAGCTACTTATATATATTTTTCATTCCATGTGTGTTCTTTGGGTACATAGCAATATCCAATAGTGGATATTCTGGTGTGACCATATATCCAGTGGTGGATCTTCTGGTTTAATAATTAACTATGATTTTCTAAAAAACAAAAAACATTTTCAAAATATTTCTGTAACAAAACGAGATTTATTAGTTTCTACCACGTCTCCATCTTACCAATTGATTTTGGCAAAATAACCACCTGGTATATGTCCCTATTATTTAAAAACTACACCTGTAGCGGAAGGGGTTAAATGACATATTGCAAGTCAAGTTGCGTGTGATATAATTTCTGTCATTTTTTAATAGTGACCCTTCCGTTATCTTCATACCAAATTTCAGATTGATTGGTCAAACGGTTCGGCAGTTATCGTGGAAGATTACAGACAGACTTCACTCTGGAAATAGTCCCAATTGTCTAGGGGGACCTCAAAATGGATAATTCCGTCAATATCTCTTTTTTTTTACATTACTTGACTTTTTGAGGGGCCGGTCAAGTAAAAATTAATGTCAAATTGTGTTGCTAAGCACATCACTTGAGAACGGCCGAACCGATTTGTTAATTTTTTTTTCAAGTGTTCGTAATGTTCTGAAGATTTTTATGGAAAGAAAAATTGGAAAAGTTATTTTTTCTATGGGATTTTTGTATGAACTCAAGACCACAATTTAAACGATGGATATGCGTAATTCTTTTTTTGTTTTGTGCGTTATGATCCTGAAAAAGTTTTCAGGAAAAAAAATCGGGACAATTACAAAGGAAAGTCGGAAAATTCGGGCAACTGCAGAGATCATATTTTTTGTATGCACTCTCAATCACAACTAACGACAGGAATGACATATTTAGTTGATTCTTTTTTTGAAATTAAGTGTTTTTCTATGGAGGTTTTTATGCTAGTCATTTTACTTTAACTCACCACTAGATATTTGAGGTAATTTATAGCTATCAATAACGGGATAACAAGAAAACAAAATTAGGGGCTAATGGAATAACCGGGAAATAGGAAAACGGGATAACACAATAACGGGTTAAGTGGAAAACGGGATAACACGATAGCGGAAAAACATAATAACGGGAAGCAGAATCACAGGCATTACCTAGATGAAACAACACAAAGAAAAACAAATTCTAAGCAAACAAAAGTTTTCAGGGAAAAAATTTAGGGACTATAGAAATTTGGACAGGACAACATCTGTCGGGGCAGATAATTCATCAATAGTTTTCTAATTAATGGACATATAAAATTACAGTGAGGGTAAAGTTTAGATGGATGTAGAATGGTTTGAGATTTTAATATACATAGAAACATACCATCGGAGCAGAATTTGGAGAAACAGGAACTTTCTCTTGCTTAAAACTGGACACAACTTCCAGGGATCCCTCCACTTTACGGATTTTAATTTTGATATTTGTTTCATCACCTTGATCACCGTTATTGATTTGAATGATGTTATCAGATTTCCTTTTAACAGAACTATGATCCAACTCCGAAACCATCGACCTTAATTCCTGTTTTTCATGGAGCAGTTGTCTGATGACGGCTTCCTTGCGATTCGGCATGTTACCCAGGATACTGAGGCGTTCTTTTATCAATTTATATGCTATATCCGGCAACATTATAACTATTTCTCTTGCATCATTTTCGATACTTTGCTCGAAATTGTCCATGTTTTCACAGTCTTTGAGGTTCAAGAAATGCAAAAGTGTCAATTGATTCCGCAAATGACTTTTGTCCAAAGGTATTTTTCGCATATAATTCATGATATCCCTGTCACATTCGATCCAAGGAAATAATTGGTGGATATTTGCGGCATCTTCCATGAGGCGGTCCTGATAACAAGATTTCGTATTAAATTGTTAATGTCTATGAAAATGTTCATTTAATATGTTTACATACCATTTCTAAACATTCGTACAGTTGATTATCCTATTCGGTAGGCGACGGTAGGTATCTGTTTACAGCGTAGAAATATCTCACTAGAAATTTAGATAATTTTGGAAAACAAAAGTCCCTTTCATAATAAATAATTTACAGTTACTAAGCAAAATATGACATATGCCACTAAACCATAGACATTATAACTGATGGACTGGCCGTCACGTGACTTTAACACACAGTTCCTGGCGGACTACATAAAAGAGAGACATGTTGTGAAGGATAGAATAAGTCAAGGCAGAAGATTCAAATTTGCTATGGCATTACATTGGAAAACCCTTCTTTGTTGTTTTTTTTTTCCAAGGGAAATATTGAATACTTTGAATGAAATGAGTTTTGAAAAAGTTAATGGAATCACAGTGAGGAAATTTATGCGACATTTTCATGATATCTTTCAGAAACAAAAGAATTCCATTGAGCCTTCATCTGAATGAAAATGTTTTTTATTTTTATTTCAAAGTTCAGGATTGAAAAAAAAATATTGGTAATCAAATTTATATTCGATATCATGAAGTTAGAAGTGCAATTGAACTAAATTGGGAACTTGGGCGATTTCAAAATTTGTGATCAATAATGCCTAATAAATAAAACTTAGTGAGAAATTAAAATTAGGAAGTGAAAATATGACATAGGAAAATAATACAAATACAAAATGGTATTCAACACTCGATATAGAGACATTATTTTAAGAAGGTTGTTAAATGATGGGGTGTATATAAAAACAGTTGAGAAATTTATGTACCTCTATGCATGGCAAGCTAGTATAGTAATATAGTCAACTAGTCGTTTTTCATTTTATTTTAGTTTGGTAGACTATTGTATAATTTAAGGCTGATGTAGCTGTGACTTTTTTTGTCCTACAGCTTTATCCATAAAAGGCATTTTGAAATTAATTTGTTTGGTTCAAGTGTTTCGATTTGAAAGATTTTCATTAATATCAAAAGAAGATCTGAACTGGATTAAATATATTTGTTTCCAAATGAGAGCATCTGTCTGATAAGTCCTTTTTTGGAAAATTATTTTTTGTGTTACTATCAGTTTATTCACAGTGGTCAATATTATTCAAACCTTAATTGTGGTGCATAGTACTTACCCCTATAGCTGTTATGTGTCTTGAAGGAATACTTCTGATCATAAGAAATAAGAATCAATGAAGGGAATGAAAATAAATAAAATAATAAGTGTTTATTATATAAAATTAATCTAAATGAGTAAAAATAGGATTATCAAAATTATATAGTAAAATCACTTCATTAATAGAGTTTCTTGGGTTCCCTGATAGCAAAATATATAAATAAATGAACATATCATTCTTTCATTTATTTACATTTCGACGTATTTTGTGTCATCTAACAATAAAATAAATATACAGAAAGTTTGAAACAACACATTTTTGTATATCACAGTAGAAATGACTACTGGGACTATGTTTCACTGGTCAATGTGTTGTTTCAAACTATATGTATCTTACTATTTTGGTGTTTTTTACCTGAAGATGGACAAAAGTATGTTGAAAAAATACCTGATTGATCAAAACGTTAATTCCGAGAATTTGAAAAAATCAAAATATATGTGACTTATTTAAAATGAAAGCACTCTTATAAAACACCTATTTTTGAACCGATTGATTTTTTTGTGAGGTAGAGATTCGAAAAAATATATGTTTTGTAGGATGTTTCCATTTTAAATGGGCCTCTAATACTATATTACTTTCGTAACCTTATTGATGACTGAAATGAATTAATTTTGTCAATCTATGTCTTATTCTTGACTCAACTTCATTAGAAGTATTATTAATATGGTGGAGCGAATAGTTAGATAATTTTTCAAAATCAGTTTAACCAATTGTAAAATATGACTGGAAAGAGGATCTTGTTCCATCGAGTGCTCAGTGAGCACTGCAAAGACTTCATTTAAGCTTATTTTCCTTAGGCAAAACCTTATCATTTTATTTATTATATTGGGCTCAGAAAAGTTATTTATTGTTTTATAATACTTTCTGCCACAATACATATTTTAACCATCTGACGAAGGTTTACAGAGTCCACCTCTATTTTTCTTATTAGAAGTGCTGATGCTGTATTTGTGGAAGTGAGGATTTGGCACAAGTGTCGCAATTAATGAGTTTTACCATTCTTTTACTGACAAAACCAGATATACTCTATAATATCAGTATAATATACACAATTTGAAATCTCAGTGAAAGGAACCAAATTATCAAAATCATCAACTTCAATATCCTGAACATTCAAAGAATCTAACAAATTTGTACTTATAACATGAGTGGAAGATGTCACATTCAATATACTTGTTTGTCTTGTGCCAAGCAATTTGCAGTATCTGGTGACACTAGCTCACAATGGATCAAGACTCTTTATACTCTTCAATTGTCTTGCTGTAGGATTATTATTGAAACCTCCTCGAGGATCTCATAATAGAAAAAACATCTCTATATGATCTTGACTCATTTTATAGGTGCAGAGAAACTTTAAAGTTTTCGTTTTATCAAATCATCAAACAAATTCGAATACTAACTAAGCAAATTATCAACCCAATGAAGCCTGTTTTATCGTCGAGATTTAATAATTAAATCTCCTTTTTGATCTTTGAGACTACTCAAATATTTTATTGAACTCTCTATAGTATCTTTAATGAACTTTTCATTCTCTATGCAGAGAGGTTTTGGTAATCATTTTGTTTAAAAGTTTCTACTATTTAAAATATCGAAAATATCATAATTTTCTGCAGTGAATTACAAGGGGTTGGCTTCCATTGAACTCGCGGGATATTCAAATCTTTATCACAATACTCTAAAGCATCGGCAACACTTGCACTGAACATTTCCACTGCTAATTTTACTTTCATCTTTTCTTTGTGATAATTTAGTTGTCTATTCCGAATTTTAGTTGCTGCATGAAGTCCTGATTCATTTTGTAATTTAACTAATTCTGAGAAATAATTCCAATTTATTTTTTGTTCAGTCCATTGTAAAAAAAATCCCAGTCACCAAGAGTTTACGGCAAACTTAACCATATGGCAGGCATCTAGAATAATGTGTATTTTGTGATTTGTAATGGGATGAAAAAATATGGCCTCATTCTGGCCAGCTCAAGTTAAGCTCCTAGAATACTGCACATAGACATATTTGATGTTATTCCATCAAATGTGAGACTCTTTATAATAACTCCTGACCCTCCATTTTGTATCAAGCAACCTCTCACCAAATTTGCTTTTTGCTCTGCAGTTAAAGCATCTATCAAAAAATATGCAATGGGAACTTTCCATCTAGCATTTAATGCAACAAGCATGAAGACTAAGGCATTTTGGCCCTAGGAATGCCATCACTATCTTGGATTCCTGTTCCAAAATTGACATATCCCACATGCCTGGAGCCTGTCCATTCAACCTGTTCTTTGATTGACATTTCATCCATGACCAATCCAGCTAGCAATGATTTTCCCTTGGTTTTTCCACCTCCACCTTGATTTTGACAGCTCTTATAGCCTCTTCAGATACCGTGAGCCATCTACTGAACTGCACCATTTTAACAAAGTACGTGGATGTGGCAAAGAATGCTTCCCAAAGTGGTTCTTATGTAGTTGTAGGCAGATGATGAATAGAAATTGAGAGTGAGAGCAAACTCTCAATTCGAGGAAATTTTTCCTGTTACTCCTTTCAACTGCCTAGAAAGGAGTTGTTTTCTGCTTCGGAAACAGATTCCTAAATGAAATGAAAATACATTAAATCATTTGTATAAAAAACATCAAAACCCCATTGCCTCTGAAAATAAAATATGGTTTTCTACCTTTCTTAAATAAGCCTGTTCATGCTTCATTACCTACACCAATAATTCTATCAAACAAAAAAATATAGAATAACAAATAAAAAATTGCATGTTCAAATAATTTAAAGAAAATAACTCACCTAAAGAAGCAAGAAAACTAAAATTAAAAAAATAATGTTTTCCTGGATATAATTTGGCAAATTATAAATAAGTATTCCTCCAACTGATATAGGTATAACTTTTTTCTTATTTTCATAACTTATTTATTTTTATCTTTGCTCTGATAACTGGCCAAACTACAATTATACCAATACCTCAATAAGTAATCCTAGATACCTTCAGTATTATTGATGTTTCAGAAGAAATTTGATGTCTCTTTCTCAAATCATCAAGAAGACCATTCAGATCTGTTATTTTTTTATTACTCCTGTGAAGTTTGCAGTGGAGATACTTGTTAGTCTTTCTGTATTTCTGTATGACTGACTGCGAAATATTCCAGTATATATGGCGTTTTCTTGGACTGTCAAGATCAGATTCTTCGAAATCTCCCACATATACAGGAACTAACCTTTTTCTAAGAAGAATGAGAAAATATTTAATTATATGAAATTTTATATTGTTGTTTATTTACCTTTTTCTAATATTTGTCCCAGATTTGACAGGAGTTAATTCATGCCTGATTACATTTGGATTAGAATTATGAAAACTTGAATTGGTGTCTGTAATGCTTGAGAGGTAGAGGGAATACTATCTTGTTCTTCAACATTCAATTTTCCAGAACCTTGGCAGGAGTCAAGCTTGAGTTGAATAGTATAACGGGTGATGTAGGAGGAATATCTGATCACATTGAATCAATGTTTATATCAAATGGTAAAAAGCGAAGTTTGAAAGAATCAGAAAGGCATACAAATATAAATGTTATTTGAAATTTGAAGGAAATGTTTTGGGTGACAGTGAGTTAGAAAATATGAACTCACCTTCAGTGGCATTTATAATCAATGTTCTTCTTGATTTTTCCTTCTTGAGAAGACGTTTCGGGAAATCAAAAACCGATGGGATTGCTTCCTTCTTCAAAACTTTCGTCCCAAAGGGATTAATATAATAGTCCTCTGCTTTGAAGTGGTTACTACAAATTACCGCTGTGGCAGTGGGTTTTGTAGTCTTTTCTCCTAATGCTATCACCCAGTTATTTCTCATCAGTTCATTCTTCGGAAACCTGTAGTTAAAATGTGTTAAAAAAAATCCACATACACTTCATGGTTACTCACCTATGAAATTTCACATCCAGCCCTTTCTTGTATCTAACTACACAATTATAAGCTGCACACGAAGAAGGCATATTTAAGAATGTTTATTATTTATTAGAGAGTTCTGAAACACTAGATAAATTTATAAAAAACTCGGAAAACACCACACGAAAACACATATAAACAATATACGAAACCAATGTTTTGCCTGAACATATTCTGTCCTTTTTCACAGGTTCTGATATCGATGTTCTCTTTCCCACAACCAGTCCATATTATTATATGTCTATGCACTAAACAAAAATTCTGGCCAAAATAACAAATGAAATAACGAAATACTTCTCACAGAACAGAGGAAATGTCTGAAAATTGAAAAATTTCTCACAGAACACATAAACGAAGTAGATAGTAGAGTCAAAGAGTAGATAGAGTAACAAGAGAAATCACTAACCCTATTCATTAATGAAATAGTAAAATCGTTTCAAAATCCTCCAAATGCTGTCACTTTTGATTTCATTCATTAAATCAAAGTTTGGTTTAGATTGGGTTTAGCCAATTAGGAGTCAGGAAAACCTGTCATGTGACATCAAGTGTCGGAGATCGTACACGAGGAAACGCTTCGGACCTTCAGGTGTTTTCGTGTTAAAAAAATGTAGGAATCATCAAGGTTTTCGAATGGGATGAAATATTAAGAGAATATGTTCTCATTTATATAGGTATGAAATTGAATCGATGAATTGACACAATTGAAATTTCAATATTTCATGATTTATAAATGATTGTTTTAGTCTTCAGAATGTGTCGAACAGTTTCACTTATTGACGATGGATATATAATATGGACTCCATTTTTGTTGGGCAGGTTAGGTTAGGTCAATTTATTTATATTGAATTATGAAATTCTCAAAAAGGACTGGATCACTGAATGTGCAATTGACGATCGAACCAAAAAGGTCTACATTAGATTGTAACTATTCAAAGTTTGGTTTCAGATAAATACATTATTAAATTTTGTATGGTTCTTGCTGAGTTCTTCATGACAAGCTACCTATTTCATGGATACTTCGCTAGGATTGGCGAATTTGTGATGAAAACGGATTATTGTTGAGGGTAGTGATATTTATATACTAGTCAAGTTAATGCATACACAAAAAATCACATAAGGGGGTGTGTTTTTGTCACTATGGCAGCGGCAAAACTTTGCCCTAAGTTTTCCAGGGACAAAACGGAACCTAACTTTTGAAACGGTTTAATTCTAGTATGTCTAGCAGAGTTGCTAAGGATCTAAAATTCAATGAATATTTTCAATAAATAAATTCGCTTTCTGAAAAA
Organism: Gonioctena quinquepunctata; assembly: GCA_018342105.1. Taxonomy (NCBI): domain Eukaryota; kingdom Metazoa; phylum Arthropoda; class Insecta; order Coleoptera; family Chrysomelidae; genus Gonioctena; species Gonioctena quinquepunctata. The sequence goes on along the minus strand of JAFIRS010001467.1, from coordinate 338,558 downwards.
TCTATATTTAGTCTAAAGGAGGTGAGCAGTGCAGTGTTTTGTGATAGATCTAAAGCTTTTGACTGTTACGTAAGCTTCATCTCTACAGCTTCAGAGGACGAAGCTTCAATTGGTTTGAGTCCTATCTGAGTAAAAGAACCCAAATTGTGAACACTGATAGTCTCTCAGCATTTGGGCAAATTAAGAGATGTTCACTATTTTGGCAGACAACACGACTATCTTATCGCAAGAATTCAAATTATGTTCGTAGTAAAATGACTCGTATATGTATAAATTAATTTGTATCTTCTCTGAAGTACCTTTGCCCATTGTAATAATTTTTTCAATTTGTGATTGTAATTTATCTAGTAACTAGCAAGTCAAATATTTTTATCATTACTTTTATATTTAATTTTGTAAAAAAAATTGGCCATGAGATGACAATCTTCTGACTATAAGTATATTTGATTTGGAGATGGAAAATTCTAAATATAGTGGATAATTTTTTATGAAGTGCCATGGAACACTGTGTGATGGTTCGCAATTCATTTGCTAAAATCAAGATATCTTCATAGAATGAAAAGTCCACGCTTACTTGTGAAATTCATTTGTTTATTAAAAAGTGATAATGTAACACCCTGTAAGGTGTTATGTTATTTTTGTTTTTTTTTTGGCCTCAATGAAAGTATCTATTTTTCTGGAAATTATGAGTTTGAAATTTTATTATTGTAAGAAAATTAGGGAATTATCGGTAAACATAAAATATGAGGGTTTTACGGGAAATATGGATTTTATTTGTTTTAAAAATAAAAGTATGAGCTCTTTTATTGAAATGAATTTGGTGTTGATCGATGTTTTTAAATTTATGGTTTCAATCTTTGGTTGAAGCTAGATATGATTTTATTTGTTCATTTTATTATATTATAATTGTTTTTCGATGATTTTTTTTAACGATGTTATATTTTTTGTGCTATTATTCAATAGAAGTATTAAATTGATTACTATCGTTTCGGACGTCCATCGTCTTAATGTATTTAGAAGGTTTTCACGACGTTTCGAATGCTTGTATCTGCAATCGTCTTCAGGTGAATACTGACAAGTTTAGGTGCTACTTACCAATTTATATGACTGTCGGCGCAATGATGCGTGCAATTCCGCCATGTGCAGCGGTGCGTGTAATTTCGCGCAGTGTGGTGGTGAGTGAAGTTTCGCGCCTCTGCAGCCCGCCAGAAAGAGCAATCAGGGGTTTCCATACGTTCTTGATCTCAACGCTTGGTTGACTAAAGGCGTTATTGGCTTCGATGTAGGCGGCCTCTTTGAACTTTCGTTTGAACCAATGCTCCTCTCTATGTAGAACACTTGCGTCGTCCCATAGAACTCGATGGTGCTCAGTCCAGGCGTGGTCAGCGATTCCCGATTTTGATGTTTCTCCACGTTGAGTCTATTTCTTGTGCTCATCCAATCTTACCGATAACGGTCTCTTTGTCTCTCCAATGTAGGAATCTCCGCATTCACATGGAACTTCATAAATGCAATTCTTACTGATTTCATTTTTGTGGTCAGGTTTGGTCTTGGTCAGGAAACTCCGTAAAGTACTGCCAGATTGGAAGCAGCTCTTGATGTTGAACTTGTTTCCGATCCTTCTGATCTTCTCGGAGACACCTCTGATGTACGGAAGGCAGATCACTGTGCTTTGTTGTTGCTCTTCAGATGTCTTCGTTCTCCGGAGTTGTTTCAATACTTCTTCTAGGAGTTTCTTGGGATATCCATTCCGGTGGAGGTCCTCTCTACGAAGAGCCAGAGACAACAACATCATCCCAGACGGTTTCCAGGTATAGTCACCTATTCCCGGGGAACAAGCACAACGCATCATGGAGCGGGCCAATCACGCACGAATCAGGTCGCAGATCAACTATCACCGTTGGAAGAAAGAGATGCTGCTACAGGATGCCACTGCTAGGTTCCAAGAAATCAGAGAGTACACCTTAGAGGAGGACAATCAACCCATATTTGCCAAGATTGAGAATAGATGCGCGGGAATCCGCCAGGAACAAGAGAGAAAGCATCAGAAGAAATGGAATTGAATAGCAGGGAGAACACGGTCTCCACAAACCAGCGGCAGAAGTGAGAAAACCATTATTAATATCTCAACTAAACCACTTACAGGAGTAGAGGAGTCCCTGCTGGAAAAGGGATTGAACTTTGCAGTTGCACCTAAAACAATACCTATCCTGGACATTGTAAGCTCTGTAGAGTCAACCAGCAGAAGAGTTCAGATGGAAAGTGAGAGAGACACTCGAGAAGGAGAGGAATCCCCGGAGTAATATCACTGCAGGGGAACAGAGGGCCCTAAAAATTCTACAAAAGGATTCATCCATAAAGATTCTTCCAGCCGATAAAGGAAACGACACAGTTATCATGGACACCACAACATATGATGACAAAATAGAGTCGTTACTCCACACAGGGAACTATAAACTCTTGAAGAAGGATCCGACACCCACTATAGAAAGGAAGATCTACAACACTCTGAGGAAATTCAAACACTTCATTCCAGACAACGAACGATCACATCTAACGCCACACTACAGTAAACCACCGCATCTCTACGGGCTTCCGAAAATCCACAAACCAGACATGCCACTGAGACCGATCACCAGCTCACGGAACTCACCAACCTACAAGTTATCGAAATACCTCCTACCGATACTACAACTCTTACAAGGAAATAGCAGTTCATACGTCAAGAATTCCAAGCACTTCGTTGACACCATCACAGATGTTGAACTTGGACCAGAAGATCGTTTCATCAGCTTCGACGTGGAGAGCCTTTACACCAATGTCCCTATAGAGGAATCTCTCAGTATCATCAAAAGGAAACTCGAAGAGGATGACCAGCTGCACGAGAGGACTGACCTTCCTACCCATGCAATATTGGAATTACTGCAGTGCTGCCTACAGAACTCATATTTCCAGGAGAAGGACACCGATTCTTCTCTCAAGTCGACGGACTCCCGATGGGATCTTCCCTTTCTCCAATCATCGCCAACATATACATAGAGTGGTTCGAGGAATTGGCAGAATACAAACCAAAGCTGTGGTTGAGGTACGTGGATGACACCTTCATTGTATGGAATCACGGAGACGAACATCTCCAGGATTTCTTCTCAGGAATTAACAGAATCAGGGATTCGATCAAGTTCACGATGGAGATGGAAACCAACAGTGCCTTACACTTCCTCGATGTGAACGTTGAGAGAGTAGGCAATGAAATTCGCACCTCCGTCTACAGAAAGAAGACACATACGGGGCAGTACCTCAGTTACAGTTCCAACCATCCGAGTTCGACGAAGAGAGGGATCGTGAGAACATTGGTGGAGAGAGCGACGCACATATGCAACGACGTGGAGTCACTAGATGCCGAATTAAACCACATCAGAGAGGACCTCCACCGGAATGGATACCCCAAGAAACTCCTAGAAGAAGTATTGAAACAACTCCGGAGAACGAAGACATCTGAAGAGCAACAACAAAGCACAGTGATCTGCCTTCCGTATATCAGAGGTGTCTCCGAGAAGATCAGAAGGATCGGAAACAAGTTCAACATCAAGAGCTGCTTCCAATCCGGCAGTACTTTACGGAGTTTCCTGACCAAGACCAAACCTGACAACAAAAATGAAATCAGTAAGAATTGCATTTATGAAGTTCCATGTGAATGCGGAGATTCCTACATTGGAGAGACAAAGAGACCGTTATCGGTAAGATTGGATGAGCACAAGAAATGGACTCAACGGGGAGAAACATCAAAATCGGGAATCGCTGACCACGCCTGGACTGAGCACCATCGAGTTCTATGGGACGACGCAAGTGTTCTACATAGAGAGGAGCATTGGTTCAAACGAAAGTTCAAAGAGGCCGCCTACATCGAAGCCAATAACGCCTTTAGTCAACCAAGCGTTGAGATCAAGAACGTATGGAAACCCCTGATTGCTCTTTCTGGCGGGCTGCAGAGGCGCGAAACTTCACGCACCACCACACTGCGCGAAATTACACGCACCGCTGCACATGGCGGAATTGCACGCATCATTGCGCCGACAGTCATATAAATTGGTAAGTAGCACCTTAACTTGTCAGTATTCACCTGAAGACGATTGCAGATACAAGCATTCGAAAGTAAAGTTGTTCGAAAGAAGACCTCGCATGATGAGCCGAGGCCGAATTTATTGTCCTGAAGGACAGGTGACTAAAATTAATCAGTGCCTTACAAGAATATTTCAAAATCTGGTGAATTAAATTAATTTAAAAATTTGTGGAATGTGTCGAAAAATCTATTTTTGGCCATTCCGCTGGTGACAGCTGCCCGTATGATATTCAAAATATTATATTTATTCTTTTGGTCTTATTAGAAAAAAAACCAGATAGTGTGGCTATATAGGACATCAGAGAAAGATAGTGATATATGAATTTTTGTTTAAAAGTACGGTATATTATTGAATACTTTCACACTGGTGACCAGTGGCGGGATTGAAAAAGTATAGTATACATTTTCCTAAGTAATAAAATAATTTAATTATATATCTTTTCTGATAACTTTTTTTATAAAAACAAAGAGTACGGTCTAACAATAGCTACTACTTGTACAACTGGTGACAACGACAAAATAGTTGTTTTAGAACTTATTTTTTTCTTAAAAAAATTAAAAATAAAAAAGTTGTCAATAGTCAATTGACGAATTTTTACAATAATTATACTAATAATAGTAGCCTTATCGATCTTGAGAGTGGGCCTTGTTCTTCCGACCAACTGCTTGGTTTAGATCCCCCTCCTCTGATTATCTCATGCGGGTGTTACTGAAAATTAAAAAAAAAGCTGATTTAGATTGTTTTCTCTCCTCGCCTTTGTGACATCATCTATGTTACCTTCAAAAATCAGCATACCTCAATTTCCCTCTTATCTGTGGCGTCCTTTGAAAAATCGGGGAAATCAATTTGTACATTGATACTTCTGTCTCGTGGGCCAATGGCAAAACTATTCTGTTTCCTCAAGAGATTTAATGTAAGTAAATGAGGCGTATCAAAAATATAGAAAATCTTTTTGCCGTCCACCTGAAATGTAAAGTTATTTACATTCACACCTAATTCACTTGAAAATTGAACGAAGTTTGAGTCCATGTCAGATACAAGAGCTCGAACATCAAGTCCTATTTCTCCCATTTTGGTGGTACAATCAAATACTATTGGTTTGAGATCCGAAGCACTACATATTGAACTTAGAAAGAAATATCCCAATGGTTGTTTCCAATTATCGTGGATTCCTCTGGCCATCAATACTAAGGCATTTTTAGCTGGAATAAAATCCTTTCCTTTACCTGGAAAAATAAATAATTTTTCAAATAAAAAGTCATCTTCAAGAAACAAAATATTGAAGAGATTACTCACCCAAATCGTGGAACCCGATATATCTTTGAAAAAACCAAAAATTCATACAAATCGCTTTGAAAAAAATTTTGAGGTAAAATCCTTTCGAATAATAAAAAATCGCCAGTAGGCTTCAAGAAAAAACAAGCAGTCATCTGATATTTGACAGACAGATGTAAACATCAAAGAGTAGGGGGTAAACTAACCTCTATTCTTTGTAAACATTATAGTAAAATTTGAAGGTCAAAACCTGATTTTCGCGCCAGTTGGTCTGTGCGGGATCTTGTTCTAACCTCTAATCTTTAACCTCTAATCTTTGGTAGAGTAGAGTACAAGATAAATCAAAGAGAGTAAACGTTATCTGAATAGGATGTACTAATAAGCTCTAGCCAATTAGAATTTTGTAGCATAAACCCGTCATAGTGACGTACATGGACATGAGAACAGGTGGATCACGTAACATACAGAGTGGTCCAATATACATTCAAGAGCCTGTAACTCTCAGATATTAGAGTGCGAAGTGAGCTAGTCCGCCACTGTCCAGAGAGAATGGTGGCCATATACGTCACTATGACTCACAAATAATCTTTCATCTCTTTCTATTAGTGTCACCATTGTCTTATGGGGAATAGACTTTCCTACTTAGATAACGTTTACTCTCTTTGAAGAGAAATCACTTTCCCTATTCTTGAATGAAATAGTAAAATTGTGTTGGAATCCTTGAAAGTTGACATTTAGCCTATCATTCACGTTTCATTCGTAAAATTCGAGATCTGGTTTAGCCAATCACGAGCCAGTATAGCACGTCATGTGACAGACCGTAGACTGAGGAAACGCTTCGGGTATTTTCGTATTTGTAAGATCAATAAAAAAATTATGTTTTTGGGTAGAATTAAATATATTATGTGACGACATCACAGATTAGAAGTTTTCTAATATGCGGTTCTACTCTTTGCCGCTGATTCATTCTACAAATGTTTTTGTGCGCATTCCTTAATTTCGGCCATGTTTTTCCGACACTTTATACGTGTTGTTATGGGCATATGTCGCAGCGCAACACGTAGTAAAACTTTTCGGCGAACTTATGTTATTTTATTAAGTTCCCATAGCCTAATAGTATCGAATGTCGTCGAATACTAATTGAATCAACGATACAAAAATATCAAAAAATTTGTCTCTATTGTTTAAATGTGATTTGTGGGATAAAAGATGTGGATACGAGGTGATTCGAAATGATTGATCATGTTAATGAAGATACATATATTTGTTAATTTCACTTCATAGGAGAAAGTGGCCTAACAATAGAACATCCGTATCCGATCAGTTGTTTAAAAAAACATTTCATTAAGTATTTTTTTTCCATTTAAAAGGGAACACGCATGTGCCCCTTCTCTAGAATATTTTGATTTGCACATAAAGGTGACCACCTAGAAAGCTCAGCCACAAACTCAGAAATTGAAAAAATGTTCAATGTTTTCATAATTCGAAATTGAAAATGCCAATTTTTTCATCACTTTCAAAAACGTACTCCCAGCGCTCCTGACGTATGAATCGTTACTTCACACAGTTCAAACTTTTACCGCTAGTTGCCTCGATCTGTCAACTTTAATTTCATCTGTCTTCGTGTATATGTAGTACTAATATTTTTATTATCAAGGTATTTTCAATTTTTATTGTTACATCACATTAAAAGTGAGTTGAATTTATGTTTGGGTTGTAAAAATAGTATTGTCCATCAATATTCCTGAAACAACCACAATTGGCGCTAGTGTTGAAAAATGTACTCCCAGCGCTCTTGATGGACGTATGCATCGTTACTTCACACAGTTCAAACTTTTACCGCTTGTTGCTTCGAACAGTCAATTATAATTTCATCTGTCTTCGTTTATATGTTGTACTAATATTTTTATTATCATGGTATTTCCAATTGTTACTGAAACATCATATTAAGAGTGAGTTGAATTTATGTTTGGGTTGTTAGAAATAGTATTGTCTATCAATATTCTTGGCGCAGTGGTTTAGCGTCCGACTCGAGACTGAGAGTTGCCGGGTTCGATTCTCAGCAAGGCAGATATTTTTTTATTTAAATAGTGGGACTTTAAATTATAACTCGTAGCCGAGCTGAGGATGTCCTTCGACGATTCGCTGTTGCGTTAAATTAACAGTGCTGCTCCTAGATGACGTATGGAGTTAGTAACAAGGCCTACCCAGAACACTGTGTCTATGATACATTCTATATTCCAGGGTTATTATAAATATATATATATATATATATATATATATATATATTTATAATACTGACAGGGTTACGGCATAGACATATAATAATATGGACTGGTTGTGAGAAAGATACCATTGATATCAGAACCTGTGAAAAAGGACAGAATGAGTTCAGGCAAAATATTGGTTTCGTATAATGTTTATATGTGTTTTCGTGTGGTGTTTTGCAAGTTTTTTGTGAATTTATCCGTGTTTCTGAACTGTTTGACAAGTTATAAACATTCTTGAATACCTATGCCTCCTTCGTGTGCAGCCTACAATTGTGTAGTTACATACAAAAAAGTGCTAGAGGTGAAATATCATACCGAGGTGAGTAATAGTGAGTTTATACAGCAAGTAAAATAAAATATAGAATACAGAAGTGATATAGAATAAGAAGTAAAATGAAAGATGGTTAACTTTTATCTTTTATTTTATATTACTTTGACTAGTTGTTAGGCACATGTACATAGTGAATAATTTAGACAAATTGACGAAAGTTGATGATGATAGATGGAATAGCTATTCAGTCCTAGTATATGTTTTTGTTTTCATAATTGGAAAATGGTGTGTTCAGTGTGCCATTTTTTAAAATTTCGTTTTTGGCCAATAATGTTTTTAGATAACGAAAATTTCATAATATTGTTAGTTTTGTCAACAGTAGCTTATTTTTTATTTAATAAACAATAACAGGGACCAATTTTACAAGTATACATCATTGAAATTGAGGTAATCTCAACATAAAATCCCAAATTTCGATTGACAGCTTCTTACTTTTCACATTAATTTACTCAGCTTATAAACACTCTGAAAATTATTATTTCTTATTTTACTTTATTTTATTTTACGTGCTGTATAAACTCACTTCTATATAAACAAGAGAAGTCACGTAAAATGTTACCAGTTGGTGCATGACTGAGAAATTCAATTAAAATTTTCGCATAAGTTCATTGTTTGGAAACCTGTGAAAATGTGTTAAAAAAAATCCACAAATCACTACCGGCACTACATGTTAATTTTTGTGCCTGTATTATTAGTATCATATATAGGTGAGTGGTAGGATTTTGTTTGATTCGGTGGTAGAAATTGCTGTTTTTTTCGCGAGCATTTGCTCAAACTAATGTTGGTTAATAATATTCATAAAAGTATAATATGATTTAGTTGTTTCACAAAATTTTCCTTTTTTTCCGAGAACAAACGCAGAAATATGTTTTCAAATTGAATAAAGTTTTCTTTAAACGATATAAATATACATGGAATTTCAACTCCGTTGTAGTAACAGCATATTTTTACTCCGACGGAGTAAAGGTATACTTCTACAGCGCCAGGCTGAGATGAGACAGACTTCCCCTACGGATTGTCCGTCGATCTCCGTCATGCTCGATAGAAAAAATATCACTTTCATTCCCAATAACACGTACTATTTTCCTCAGTATTTCCCAAGAATAATTGGGCCATGTTTTCTACAGACAATTTTTTTTATAGATTACATAGGTAAACGTTTTTGATGTAGGCATTTATTGATAAAACAAATTTTGAAATCGCCGGAGTTCCCCATTTAGTTCAATTGCACTTCTAAATTCATTATATCGAATATAAATTTAATAATCAATATTTTGTTCAGTCCTGAACTTTCTGAAAACTTTGGAAGAGAATTAAAAAACATTTTTATTCAGATGGAGGCCCAATGGAATTTTGTTGTTTCTGAAAGATATCATGAAAATATGTCGCATAAAGTTCCTCACTGTGATTCCTTGAACTTTTTCAAAACTCATCTCATTCAAAGTAGTCAATATTTTTCCCTTGAAAAAAAACAAAATAGGTTTTTCCAATGTAATGCCATAGCCAATTTATATCTTTTGCCTTGACTTATTTCTATCCTTCACAACATCTCTGTCTCTTATATAGTCCTCCAGGAACTGTGTGTTAGGCGGCGGTTACATTGGATAAGAATTCGTACGAAAAGTTATTTGTACGAATTCGTAAGAAATCGTCGGAAGTAAACAAATGCCTATATTGACATGGTTGTGGTTATATTATAGACGACCATTTGTTACGAATTCGCACGAATTCGTACGTAATTTCCATACGACCAACATATTTTGTTTCTTTCATAGTTGTTCGTACGACTAGCTTGCATTTTGTATGGTGTTTTAAGAGTGACAACATGGATTGCGAATTATTGATGACGTTAGTGCACGAAAGGAGATCCCTGTGGGATCAAAAAATCAAACAGTATCACAACAGAGAGTTAAACAAAAAAATATGGAAAGAAGTAGCGACTAAAATGAAACTATAGTAGGTATGTATGTCCGTTATCTACTTAATTTATTCAAGAATAATTTTTGTGTTAACACTAAATAACAGTCTTATTTTCCAAAGTGTTTTCAATGAGTGTTGAAATATTGCATAAATTTGTTCCTAATGTCATAGGCAGTATTAGTAGCTCTGTTAAAACTTCGTGTTCCAACGTTTCGATCACGTGTTTTTTGAGGGTCAGTATTTTGAATGACCTCTGGGCTTCCCTCCAAATCAATAATTATATTATGCAACAAGCAAATACATTTCACAATTAAATCGACTTTGTCGGGAGCAATTTCAATTTCCGTTTTTAGAATTCTCCATTTTGAGGTTATTATACCAAAGGCGCAATCGACAAGGCGCCTTGATCGGGAAAGGCAATAATTGAAATGTTCTTGCTCCTGTGACAGATTTTGTCCAGGAAAAGGTCTCATTAGATACGGCTTTAATGGATAGGCCGCATCTCCGACGAAAACGTGTGGAACAATAATATTTGTACCCGGCAACGTCTTCGGTCCAGGTACACAGAATGTATTTTGTTCAAGATGATAGTAGAGCGATGAAGTACTGAAAATATTGCTTTCCATAACTTCCAACTTCAATACCTATAGGTAAACTTGTATCGCGCATCAACCAAACCTTGAAGCACAATCGAAAAATATTTTTTATAATTGAAATAGAATGACCCAGATTTCGCAGGACATTTAATTCTAACATGCTTGCCGTCAATTGCTCCTACACAATTGGGAAATTTCCATTTTGTATAAAACTGTTCAGCAATGGACGAAAACATTGATTCTGTTGGAAAAGGCATATGCTTTTGGTATAAAGTATTCCATATAGCCTCACATGTTTCATAAACCACTTGTCGAACAGTTGTATGTGACATTCGGAATGAAAATGCCAATGATCGAAAAGTAGCGCCAGTTCCAAGATACCTAAAACAAAATAATGTACATGTTGAAAAATTCAAACAATGAATTATTTCAATGTTCTCAGGTGATGTTGTGCGTCAAAAATGGCGGGGATTACGTGATACCTTTAGAAAGGAACTGTCTAAATTGGAGCAAAAAAGGAGTGGAGATGATGCTGATGATGAACCACAATCAAAGTGGCAATATTTCAAAAATATGCTCTTCATAAAAGATCAGTTTGCACCCAGACAAACAATAGGTAATATTGAAAATGCTACACAGTATTCAACTGGTGCTGAGACGGACGAAGATGCAACATTAGGTCCAATGAACAATAACGATCAGTCCCAACTAGAAATTGAAACTGACGATCAGTCCCAACTGGATTTTGCAACTGGCGATCAGTCCCAAGCAGGAATTGTAACTGAAATAAACCAACAATCCTCCTCCAATAACAAGAAGAGGTCAGCAACGGATCAATCAAAATCAAACAAAACTAATCCTCCACAAAAAAAACAAAAATTGTTAAAGATGACGCAATACAAGCACTTATGCATATTGAAAAAGAAAAATTGCAGCATTTGGAGCATAAGCAGGATGATGACACATACTTTCTACTAAGTCTCCTCCGATATATTCAGTCACTGCCCGTGTATAGAATAAGCTGTTTCTTAGATCCAAAATCTTACAGTTGGTTATGCAGGAACATGAAACCGTTTCCCTCACCGATATATAGTACGACCTCAACAGAGTTATCACAGCCACCGACTCCTGTACAGCTAACAAACGAATCTTCATCTGGTTTTATTAATAATTATACGGATGGTACTGCAGCAGGATATTTAACCAACTTTCAGCCAAATACTTTTTCATAATTTATAAATGATAATATACGTTAATGAAAATAGCATTGCTTTTTACTGACCTCAATGTTACAATCAGTTTATGCTTTGGCGATATGCACTCCCGAAAATTTGAGTGCTTAGAAATGTGACTCTCAATATTCTGTAATATATAGTCGAATGTGGATTGTGTCATTCTCGTGTATTCGAAAAATTTTTCATTATTTCTTCTTAATTCTTCATATGACCTTCCAAATTATCTTTTTTATTTCTGGATAAAAAATAGTTGTCAACCCATTTTCCTCTTTTTGGTTTTAGAAAAAATATTTCAGTAATGGTAATGATTCAAAATAATACAACTTTGATATAGAATCCATAATCACTACTGTTTTCGTATTAAATGAACTCATCCAATGTAACCACACACGCCTATGAAATTCGTAATAATTGATTCGTACGAATTCGTACGACTAAATTTTCGTACGAATTCTTATAGTATATAGAGTTCACTGGTCTGATGTGTGCCAGAATAGCCAACTTCATAGAACTTATTTTCAAATTTAGAAGAGTAGAATGGATCTATAAATTGGCTGAATGCGCCGAACAGAAGAGAAATAAATGAAAAATACATAAAATGAATTATTCTCTTCAGAATGTATTGTTAAGGCCTCAAAGAACAATATGGAAGAAGACCAGAAAGATCCTTTCACAATTATCTTTTGGAAATAAGCAAAAAGTTATGGAATCAAATTTGCATTTATACGTTTGCTCGTACAGCTATTCACACTGCATGTGGTCCCAGACATTTTCTCAAAACTACGAAATACAATTATTACCATTGTACTATACACTGTCTAAGTAGATGATAATGAATTGAAACACTACTGGAATTATTGACCAACTCACTTTATGTTCAAATCAAAATAAACAAGACGAAGAATAAGGATAAATACAATACAAACAACTAAATAATTCGTATATGTTGGCAGCAGTGGCACACTTTCCTCACCTCACGTGTGGTCACCCGAACTCTCATAAAGCTGATTTATGCCGTAACCCTGTCAATATTATATATATAATAACCCTGCTATATTCTAATTATTCTATGTTTGTGAGTGTCCCGCCATCATAGACGTGCATTGGGGGTTGCAGTATTGCTTAGAGAGAGTTTGAATCGAGAAATTTACTGCGCCATCTCTTCGTACTTGACTTTCTAACATTAACATTTTGAAAGAAAGAACGAGGAGAAGAAATAGCTAGGTTATATTGGTGACATTGACGACAAATGACACATGATCAATTTGTTTATTTTTAAGGATATAAACAATATACGTCAGTTCTCTATCCAATATCACTCGATAACAGAATAATATTTTAGTGGAATGCAGTCTGCTTACAACGATTTACCTCCACCTTATACTGAACATCCTCTTCCAGGTAGATATAATTTATTAGTAATACGAGTTATTTGAACCGTTTGTAGGTAGTTAATAAATATATGGTTTACAGATCTTATCTGCATACCCCGGATCTCGCCTTGCAAGTACACCTATACATTGAAACAATATGTTGGAGTAAAGTAATTTTTCCGGCGACCTCGTATTAACGAGTCTGTTAAATCTACACGAAATCGATCGTTAATGACCCCTATTAACGTTCAATTTCCCTATTAATGCATAATTGTGATATATGCAACCAAACATACACCGAAATCGACCATTAATAACCTATTAATGGTTGATTTCTCTATTAATGCATCATTGTGGTATAGGCAACTAAACATACAAATCCAAATACTATTCAAATGTCAAATCATATTACTTTCGCACTGTCAACTTGATGTATTTTAAAATCCAAATATTGTAAGTTTCCTCCTAATTGAAGCAAATGCATATCGAAAATTTCACTTTGACACCAGGAACGAGGTTGACGAATTTATTTTGTAATCAATTCCTATATTTAAATGGCGACTAATGATCTCGAACATTAACGCGCTCTCACGTTAATATATCTCGATCATTAATTGCCACGATTAATACCCTAGTTTATTAAATTACTATTAAGCTATATGCAGTGGGTAGCTTTTTATATAAATTCTTTTTGGTAATTAGTTTCATTGTATTATAAAGAGATGAGATCCGGCGTATGGTTTATCACACTTGCAATTATTTAAACTGCGGGAATTTGTGTGAATATTTTGTCAAGAAGACTTGATTTGAAGATATGAACAGGATGTACTACGACTGAAAGACAAAAAAGATGACCTCTTGGAATGTATTGAAAAGAAAGACATTCTGAATTTAAAATATGAAAACTTTTTAATAGAGAATTCTACTATAAAAAATTAAGCTATTTTTTGAGTCTATTAAAAAACAACTACTTCCCTAATACTATGCCAACGCTGTACATTGAACTACATCTGAGGAGGTTTTTTCGATGACTACAGCCTCAAAAAATTCAAGAAGAATGTCAATAATTATTTATTTCCCCCACCCACTTGGGTAGTGTGAAAACAGCGTTGGTAAAATCATGGCCGATTACTTCATCTGGAGTCAAAAATGTGGCATAGCCACAATTTCGTGGATAAAAATAATAATATGTCTTTATTCATGTTGTCAGAAAAAAATAAATAACATGTTGGGTAAATTATTGGTTAGGATGACAATATGCAAGGGCGGAATTTAGTCACCAGTATCAGGAGATAAAGGTGACTGCTCTTCCATGAAAAAATGAATACCTGGCATGATATGAATTAGAGATAAGAAATGCATTAATTGTATTCGAGTAAATATGAAATACAACCAAAAACTTGAAGTTAGTGATGAGGCCAATAGTCCTGATTGTCCAACATATATTCTTCTACAAATACTGCGGAGTAAAATAGACTATGCATGGTGGACCCTATTGGCGAATAGTTGGACAAAGAGGTACAAGGTACAACAAACTGTGATACAATCAAAACTTTAATTAAGTCAATTATTAATGCATTAAGTGTTCTACATCTTAATATACGTAGCATACATAAAAACATTAAAGATCTACTTATATTTTCTGAAACCCATGATTTTGAAAATTGTGATACTGACTGAAAGTTGGTCTATTGAGAATATTAATCTTTATAACATACACAACTTTAATATTTACTATAACAATTCAAACTTTAATAAAAATGATGGCACAGTCAATTATATAAAAAAAAGTATTGATGCCACAGTTATAAACCTAAGTTTTAATATATCAAGGGTTACCTTATGTCAAATTAATTTTAATATCCATGGCATTAGCTATGAAATTATTTATGGTTATAGACCACCTTCCACTAACACACAATTATTTTTTAATGATTTAAGATTTAAGTGATTATTATTCAGACAGAAACAAAAATGAATATCAATATTTCTAACAAGGAACATACAGAAGTCAACCAATATCTTTCCCTTTTACATTTTTTCGGATTCTGCAGCGCTATAAAAGGTCCAACACAACCAGCAGCTCATGTCTAGATCATATTTTTTAAGAAATAGTTTTAAGACACTTTCTTTTCAACAAGGTTCATGTATAGTTCAAAATGATATAAGTGACCAGTAATGGTTTATTTTTCGTGTAGAAACATGCTAAAGGAAAATAAGCAGGTATCTAAAGTATTTTCAACGTTTAATCATCAAATAATTGAATATCTAATTATGGGGGAAAGCTGAAACATGATTTAAAAAAAAGTTGCTCTGGTAACTTGGAAATTAAAGATGATAATAACAAACTATTTGCAAACGAAAAACAGATGGCTGAACATTGTAACAAATTTTTCATTGATATAATAATAATAATTTGTTTATTTCACTAGTTAAAAAGTACATGATAGCGGATAATTCCATCAGTACAGTAACAAGGAAAACGTCATGTGAAGTTGTCTACATACAAACTGTTTCTTATTTATATATACTAATTAATTATTTCAGACACATTTACCTATATATTTTGTAGGATTTGAATTAAAAAGTTAAAAACATGTGAGGATGCTAGTCAGCAGGTAACAAAACACTTCAAATCCATAAAATAATAGCACACACACTTAACGGTTAAAATTAGATTTCACAGTAAAAATTGCAAATTCATGGTCAGGTTGAAATTTAAAAATTTTAAATTCTAGTAACCAGAGAGTGGCACAAAAGGGAGGAGAAAGCACTCAACCTAAAAATTCCTCGAGGGTGTAGCAATTCTTTTCTATGAGAGCAGCTTTCAGTCTGGATTTGAAAATATTGACATTTGCCTAATTTTTTATCGATTCATCTAGCTTATTATACAGTTTTGGTCCTAGGAAAAGATGGCTTTTTTGGGATATGGTAGTTCGGTGTATGTGGGGTATCAATAAATTTTTGGAGCGGGTCTGGTATTGATGCTGAGTTGCAGCAAAGTTCTGCCCGTTCTTGTACATATACATGCAGAGTTCTATATATATATATATATATATATATATATATATATATATATATACCCGCAACAGATAGTATTCGTAGCTCTTTAAAAGTGCTTCTGCATGATTGCATATAGGTAAAACAATGGCCAATAAAATTAAACCTTCTAATATTATTTCTCAAATTGAGTATAAATCATTAAGCACTATGTTTCTAAAACCTGTTGATAAAAATGAAATTATTAAACATATAAATTTACTCAAAAATGATTGCTCGCCTGGTTATGACGGAATACAAACTAAAATCGTAAAACAGTACCATAACTAAATAACTAATCCGTTAATCCATATAACAAACCTTATATTTAAATCAGGATCTGTTCCTGAGTGTTTTGAAACTTCTGTCGTTACTCCCATCTACAAAGCTGGTGATAAAACAAACATAATTTTTTTTCGGCCAACCAGTGTTATAACAAATTTTGCAGAAATATTTGAGAAATGCCTTAAAGAAAGACTCTCTAATTTTTTAACTGTCAATAACATTCTGTCCAAAAACCAATTTGGATTTCGTAATGGCATTAGTACTACTGACGCTATTCTTAAAGTCACAAGAACTATCACAAAGCATCTTGATAAAGGCAGAAAATGTCTAGCAGCTTTTCTCGACCTTGCAAAGGACATGGTGCCTCATAACACTCTTCTTGATGTCTTAAGCAGATATGGTGTCAGAGGTGCTGTGTCTGAGGTCTTCAAGAGCTATCTAACAGGTCGAAAACAGATGACCAAAATAAATAATCTGTATAGTGATACTTCAGAGATTCAAATTGGCATTCCACAGGGCACAGTTATGGAAAGTTATTTTTATCTTTATATATAAATTCCTTGACTGATATTCCACATGCGAATGGTATGGTAGTTTCATATGCTGATGATACCATTGTAAATTTTGTGGGGGAAACGTGGGAAGAGGTATATGAAAACACCTCTCATGGTCTGAGTAAAATAAAAAATTGGCTTGATTCCTTTAAACTTACTTTGAATGTTGACGAAATCAACTATATAGCTTAACAATGGCAAATCGTATAAATTATGATAGCAAAAAGAGGTACAATACACTAAATATTTAGGAGTAATCATTGATCAGAACCTCAAATGGAAACAACATGTAATTAGGTTAACTAGCAATACTAGAAAATTAATTCAAAATTTTATATTATTAGAGAGATGTTGAAAGAACATCTTCTGATTTGTGTTTATAGACCTCTTGTGGAATCTCAACTGAGATATGCCATAATTGTATGGGGAAGTTCTTATGAAAACAGTTCAAAATTATATTCTTAAAATTATTTTCAGAAAAAAAAAAATGTTTTCAACATGTCAACCTTATAATGAGAAGATCCTTACAATATGTTTTTACCTTTTACCATCTTATGTTCGACGCAGCTCATCAAAGAGTTTAGCAGTGAAGCTTTTCTATTGACATCAATAGGTTTCCAACTATCTATTTAGATTGTACAACCTATAAAAAGAATAGACATCAAAATCTACGAACAAAATCTTAGAATTCAAACAGATAAAAATTATATAAAAGCAAGAACATCCTGTATGCTAACTTAGAAACTCAAGGGAACATGACAGGGACATGTCTATTAATTTCTGATGAAAAATGAAAATATCAAATCTGAGAACAGAAAATGGTTGAATAAGAATTTATAACCACTTTGTATAAATAATATTAAGTATAGAAATATAAGCTGATATAAAATAAGATTCATAGTGTACAATAAGAAAAGTTGCTTTTAAACGTGGGGGAAACTAAAATTTCGTGCCCAAAAACAAAAATTGATGGTTGCTACGGGAGGAAAAAACAGAAAAAAAATAAATATTTTGGAGAAAGCGTTAGAAAAATTTTCATCAGATAAATCAATCCAAATGAGCAGAAAACACAACTGTGGAAACAATTCCAATCAAAAATCCAAACCAAGAAACAGCCTACAACTATTTGAGCAAGCAACCACTTACCAGATGACATTCCACACAGGACATAACCAATAATAAAAGGGAGCCAATGTCGGACAGGTTCACTTTCCAAAGCACTGGACACAGCCAGGAGTCTTCGTGAGTGCATAAATGCAACGAACTACAGGTACTTTTCAAAAACCCAAATAAACGAAGTGATATCATTGGTATTAGACACTTTTTGGGGTCTTTGGTAATATTTATCCACAGTGGTGAACTTTATTTCATACTTATAACTAATAGTTTGTCAATGTAACCTGTAAATATTTATTTGCTCATTCATTCTATTGCGCATGAGCAAGTCATGTGATAATTTTTTCAAGTTCATAGATTCAATTATATTTAATGTAAGCTAGATATCGCAGGAGTAGGAGTTTGAAACCGTTAGAAATATTCATTTCAATAAAAGGAAAAACAAATTTAACTATTTTCTGTTTCGTTATTCATCATTTGATCATATCTCGAACTATATTTTCATGAAACAATCACTTGATTTCAAACAAAGCAACTAGATGGCGCAACTGAACTCTGCTGATCTGTAGGATGATCATGTCTCCATAGGCGTACCGACTGAGCTGGAATCAGGTAACAAAGGAAAGATAAAATGGTGTTTGAAAAAGAGTAAGACAACAGTCATTCCTACTTTAGTAGGTTTGATGTTGAAAGAAACCTCTCGGCGGGAGACTAATCTCTACAACATTTTCGGGGAGTCTGGATCCCTCGGACCCCCTTGGGTACGTCTTTGCTTTCATAGGTATTTCTAATCTAAAAATGTTAAAATTATCTAAGTACAAAAGGAAAGATATGCAAATCCAAATTATTTTATTTGAAATATTATTTCAGGGCCTAGCTTAATTAGATCTAGTCGAAATTTTGATTGCAAAATTTGAAACGGACTGGGAAAGTGAATTAATCAAAGCGTTATAGTTAAAGTTTCTACATGAAATAATCTGTACCTGAAAAAAATACTCCTCTTTTTCTTCTTGTAGGGGTTCACCAGCACTACAGCAACTTCCAAAGCAACTGCTCCCCTAACAACTGCTCCCCTACCAACTGCTCCTCCTCTCAACATCCACAAAGGACCTAATTATGGGGCCACAACTACACATACCACCACCATAATAGTTCCCGAACCGGAAGTGATCATCATTGGTGCTTGCCCTGCTTGCAGAATCGGTGTTTTGGAAGAAGATTATACATGTCTTGGGCTTTTGTGTGCCATTCTATTTTTCCCTGCTGGTATACTCTGCTGTCTACTCCTGAGAGAGAAAAAATGTTCGAATTGTGGAGCTACATTTGGCTAGGTGTGGTTATGTGTAGAAAGCTACAATTCGAAATTATTTTTAACCAAAGTATTTTAAACCAAAGTATGTTTTTAACGAATAACTTTTATATGTTTTATCTTTGATTCTAAAATCATACTAAAATCATACTATGCACCCTCAATATCTTGACATAGAAGTAGAATTTATG
This sequence comes from Gonioctena quinquepunctata, assembly GCA_018342105.1. Taxonomy (NCBI): domain Eukaryota; kingdom Metazoa; phylum Arthropoda; class Insecta; order Coleoptera; family Chrysomelidae; genus Gonioctena; species Gonioctena quinquepunctata. The sequence continues at coordinate 318,943 of JAFIRS010001467.1, read as the reverse complement.
GAAGTTATTGTACTAGGAGACTGTAGGTATAATGATGGAATACTGTATGAGTTTATGGTTACTTGGAAGCCAACATTTTAGATGATAAACGATTGGTTGAAAATTTTGTTATATTAATTCTAAAATCTGCAAACTTCACCTTTGGTGCAATTAAAAATATTGCGAAAATGTAAGTGGTAGAGGATTCAGAGAATATTTCAGAAATTTTCTTGGATTTTTTATGCATTAGTAAAAAATCTGGTTATTTTTTGTTTCTTTTGTTGGAAGACCCACTATTCTGTGTTGTGATCAATAAAACAAATGAAGGATTGTGACATCATTCAAAAGGTATTTTAATTGTGTCAAGCAATCCATGATGTGCTATTGGGAAAGCCGAAGTTGTTAGTACCGATCGCCAATAAAACTGAAAGCTATATCCAACTGTTTGTTATTCACCATTTTGTGTTGAAAACAACCATTTTATGAAAAATTCAATTGATCTTGCTGTTCGAGATGTTTTAATGATGTGTAATTATAATTTCTCTGATTTTTATTTTCACCATTTCAACCATTCAAGATCAACATTCAATACAAAAACTTTTCCATAATAACAAAACTCAAGAGCTCAAACAAATATTATAAAGATAAACAGGGTCTTGGTTACCAATTTGCAATCGCCTGTCTAACTTCTATTGAACTGCAAATTATCCCAAAGATTTCATACTCTTCAACTCATTTGGCTAGATGAAGATATTTTTAATCTAGAAATTGTATATATATATTGTTTTAGTTGAGGTTTTAGAGATTTATAGAGGTTTTCATTGTCTAGATTTCATACCTGGAAAGAATACACAGCAGGGAAAATAGAATATTGAATGAAGTTTAGTGTTTTTTGTGTATAAAAATATTCTGTTGCAGAAATTATATATTCTGATGTTATTGAAAATTGTTTTATTTTTGCAAGAGACAACTGAAAGGATTGGGATTGCAATGTGTGCAGGTGATGTCGAGTGAGAAATACAAATTTTTTTTTGTTGCGCTTGTTTCTTTCAATGGAATGATCTGGTCTGGAGTTTCTCATCAATCTGAGGAAATGGGATCCATGTTCAAATAGTTATAAATCCCATCATCCAATTAAAAATGAAATTCAAGTTTCCTAAGACATACTGCAAATCTTTCGAAATATATTGTTACGAAACTGGGGTTAACAAGTTTCCTACCAAGCGTCCCATATATGAGCCACTCACGATTTTCTGCTGGACCGCCGTCTCAAATATGAGCCATTAGCAATATTACTATTTTATTAAAGGATTCATATTTTGCAGTAGTCTATAGGTTGGTCTGGCTCTTGAGTGGGTCGGATGGTCTCTCAGTCTCTAACAGATCATCTTTACAGATGATTGTATATACAGAGTATGTCGTAACTTTTAAGGTGAGTTAAGTTTATATACTTTTTTCTTATAATACGATTTTTGCTTACTTTCATACTTAAGAAGATAACTCAATCGTATTTTGTCTGTGAAGATTGTCAGGACAAATATAGAGAAACAGTTGGACTTTTTGCAGACCCTTGTTTTTGTGATTACCATGAATTGATGATCTAATTTCTTTTTAATATTATGAATGCTCGTTTTGTGACAGTAGAAATAAAAATTAAGAAAAAATCAGTTGGAATTATTATTTTTGGATTGGATCATAAGTGGTCTATCAAAGATAAGTTCATATAATAGACTAGTGTCTCATAAATGAGTCGGGTTCAAAAGTCCTTTCTCTACATCCGATACTTACTACATCGATTTACAGTGCAATTATTTTAATCTTATCACAACATAAAATAATTTTTTTTGTGGTCACTCGGTATTCAAAATTTCAAGGTCTTGGTAGTAAACGTGTTAATGTTATTTAAAATATGGAATTAATTATGGTCTGTTTATTACACTTCACAACAATAATGTACTTTGACAACTAAATAAATCAATTACAGTCTACCCCTGAAATATTCGTGGACTGCTGCTCTGTATGCCATCAGAAATAGTGAAAGGTGTCTGTCCCAGCCTTTTTGGTGTTTTTCCACAACCTTGAAAAGTTTTCAATAGTTCGATTAAAATTTTCAACCATGGCTATCAAACTAGGGATGGGGCGCAATAGTTCTGGTATCGCTGATACCATCAGCTCACAAATTTTCTTGAATAACTTCGACTCGAAATTCCTTTTTTGGTCGGAATGTAACTCCACTGGTACTCCGAATCTTGACAATAGGTTCCACCAATGACCTTGCTATTGTGGATGCTTCCTGGTCTGAAATAGCATATGATTCTACCCATTTACTGAAATAGACAATGGCAACAAGGCTGTATCATTGGCAATCTGTTTGAATGGAGCACATAAGGTATTTCTACATTCCACTCCTGGACCTTGTCTTGGGACCTTTAGTTGCTCTGAGCTCTGGACAACTTCTGCACCAGCTTTCTTCATCGTCTCAGTAGAACCTCTGCCTGATCTTGTCCAAGGTCTTATTGACTCCCAGGCGTACTCCTGATTTTTCCTCATGAATCCACGCTGACTCCCATACCCGTTTGAGTAGTCAATTTTCCACATCAGGGAATCAAATTGTGCTTACATTGCCATGAAGAGGGGGTCTCTGTCTAAAATATCTTTCCAGGAGGGCCTGCCCAGTTCCGTCCTCTTCTCCGATGTTTGGCCCGGTTTCTTGATCCAGCCTCATGGGTCCATTCGTCTTCGGTTAACAGTTTCGTTCGTCTAATATCGGCGACTCCTTTATGACATACAATACGCTGACAATGCTTCCAGGCTTCTGGACACGGTCTTATTGATAAGGCATACGCATTACTATGTATTCTTCCTGGGTGATGTTTGATTTTGAAATGGTACTGGTTTAGCTTTTCTAGGATATTTGTCCTGTGCTTTTCATCTCCAGTAGCCACTTCAGGGCCGCATGATCGGTCCTAATGAGAACTCCATTCCATAAAGGTATTGGTGGAAGTGATCTACTGTCCTGACTATCGCTAGAAATTTTCTGTCCACGTAATATCAATTCCATCAATCTCTCGAAGGTCGCCGGAGCATTACAGAGACCAAGAAGCATAAAAGTCAACTGATACAGTCCTCTACCAGTAGTGAACGCAGTCTTTTCCCTATCGTATCCCAGACAGCACGGAATATTCCTAGAATATTCTCTAAATATCCGAAATGAGAAGAGTATATTCCGAATATACATGGAATATTCCTAGAATATTCTCATGCCTCTAGCATATTCCAATATGCATATTCCTGGAATATTCTCGGGATAATGTACCACAAATATTCTCGTGAGAATATTCCTGTATGAATATTCATAGAATATTCCTTGCGAATATTCATGGAATAATCATGTATGAATATGCATAGAATAAACAAAATTGAATATTCTGTATTGTATATTCATGGAATATTTTCCCTTATTTCCATGGAATGAACACCAATAACCATTTTCAAGTTCAAAATATGGCAAAAGTATGAGAAAAAGTGCGAATAGATGTATTTGATTTGCAGAGTTTTTGTTCAGACAAGCTGACAAAAATACACTACTGTACTGACCAAATTATAATTGGTCGGAAAATATCGAGGTGCACTTTCACAACCAATCAAAACCATTCCGCGCGCGTCAGCGTCTGTCGTTCATCCGGTAGTAGTAGGCTTAACCCGATGGCAGAGCTGTAAAGTTGAATGCATTTTAAATTGACATTTGACATCTTTTGTTTGTGTGTGTGTGGGTGTGTGTGTATGTGAAACTACTGTGTTTGGAATTGTTTAACAAATATTCTTAATAATCACCACAGTGTGGTAAGTACACTTTTATGTTACCATTCATTTCATTCCATAAAAATTAATTTTGTTAGGTATATCACTGATCATTCCATTTTCAAGGCGTTTTCTACAAGATGCCTAAAAGAAAAAGAAGCAGTGCCTTGGTATAAGGAAGTACGCCAGGAAACTGAAAATATTCTTAATACAATTTTCACACAAACTCCGTCACAGCTTGCAAAAGGACAGTTGAGTAATCAAGTTGAAACTATTAGTGATAGAATGGATTCAAGTTTTTCTGATTCTGATAGCAGTAGTTCGATCTCGCAATTCTTGTTTTTCAGAGATATCCCTGTAGTGACAGAAGAAACGGGTTAATAAAATATGTGTTATTATTATTATAACTATATAGAAATAGACCTGTTCAAATTAATGTTGTTTTATTTCATTGTAGGAAATGGGTGCGCAGTCTGCGGAAATCAAATGTTTTTTTTTCTGAGTGGAACCTGCAATTCCAATCCACAAATACTATGAGGAAAACAATTACATATTGCACTACTACATAATTTTTGAAATAAAGTTTTGTTTCTTGGTGAATGTGAGCAAAAACATTGCTTGAATTGTCAGTCATAATTGTAGAAGTTCATATTATTGATGTAAAAGTGCCATTCAAGATTTTATATTTGAGGTTACTCATGTGGGGAAACAGTTGTATTTTTCTTTATTTTCTTAATTTCTGAAATTTCAGGGAATGGTTATTTTGAGAGATAAGTGCCATGTGAAGTGGAATGAATAGAAAAATCGAATTTAAACGGTTTTCTTCGCATAAAGGATTCAATATAAAATTGAACCAGAGAAAGGTAGATCTCAGGTGAAAAACAACTACTTTCCTGGCAAATACTACGCAGAACGTTGAATGATATTCACCTGAAAATCCATGCATACTTCCATATAATATCAATGGACATTGAATGCAAATGTTTCTTTCTGATAAGCTCGATTATGTTTAATTTATGTCGTGTTCACCTAACAATCCGCATACCGGTTTCAGGCTTCTTGGCCCTCATCAGTACGAAATAGTCAACCAGCCAAAGGTCCAAAGAACTCTGGCTGAAGTGAAACACAACGTAAACAAACCATCATCGATCTTGTATAGTATTTCTAATCCCAATTGGACCGACATAAAAAGTTTCGAGAAGGAATTCTCTTCCACACGACAGAACTTCTTTATGATTTTACCAGGAACGCTTTGAAAGTAAAAACACTGGTGATCTATAAATTTCCCATTTGCCGGGCAGTTCATATGAACACTCCTCGTAGTGCTCTTATTTTCATTGCCGTTCCAATTGGGATTAGAATAACTATAACACCTATAGGTACGCCGGAAAAGATAAACTTTAACTGGCGGTACCTAGTGACAGAAAGAAACACTTTATTTTTTCCGGCGTACCTATAGGTGTTACAAGATCGATGATGGTTTGTTTACGTTGTGTCTCACTTCAGCCAGAGTTCTTTGGACCTTTGGCTGGTTGACTATTCCGTACTGATGAGGGCCAAGAAGCCTGAAACCGGTATGCGGATTGTTAGGTGAACACGACATGAATTAAACATAATCGAGCTTATCAGAAAGAAACATTTGCATTCAATGTCCATTGATATTATATGGAAGTATGCATGGATTTTCAGGTGAATATCATTCAACGTTCTGCGTGGTATTTGCCAGGAAAGTAGTTGTTTTTCACCTGAGATCTACCTTTCTCTGGTTCAATTTTATATTGAATCCTTTATGTGAAGAAAACCGTTTAAATTCGATTTTTCTATTCATTCCACTTCACATGGCACTTATCTCTCACTATATGCTAGACGGGCTTGCCACTCCTACTGAGAAGGAATCTTTTATTTAGAAACCTATCGAGGTGGGAGATTTTCGGAGTGTTTCTTTCTGTCACTAGGTACCGCCAGTTAAAGTTTATCTTTTCCGGCGTACCTATAGGTGTTACAAGATCGATGGTGGTTTGTTTACGTTGTGTCTCACTTCAGCCAGAGTTCTTGTGACCTTTGGCTGGTTGACTATTCCGTACTGATGAGGGCCAAGAAGCCTGAAACCGGTATGCGGATTGTTAGGTGAACACGACATAAATTAAACATAATCTAGCTTATCGAAAGAAACATTTGCATTCAAAGTCCATTGATATTATATGGAAGTATGCATGGATTTTCAGGTGAATATCATTCAACGTTCTGCGTGGTATTTGCCAGGAAAGTAGTTGTTTTTCACCTGAGATCTACCTTTCTCTGGTTCAATTTTATATTGAATCCTTTATGTGAAGAAAACCGTTTAAATTCGATTTTTCTATTCATTCCACTTCACATGGCACTTATCTCTCACTATATGCTAGACGGGCTTGCCACTCCTACTGAGAAGGAATCTTTTATTTAGAAACCTATCGAGGTGGGAGATTTTCGGAGTGTTTCTTTCTGTCACTAGGTACCGCCAGTTAAAGTTTATCTTTTCCGGCGTACCTATAGGTGTTACAAGATCGATGATGGTTTGTTTACGTTGTGTCTCACTTCAGCCAGAGTTCTTTGGACCTTTGGCTGGTTGACTATTCCGTACTGATGAGGACTAAGAAGCCTGAAACCGGTATGCGGATTGTTAGGTGAACACGACATAAATTAAATATAATCGAGCTTATCAGAAAGAAACATTTGCATTCAATGTCCATTGATATTATATGGAAGTATGCATGGATTTTCAGGTGAATATTGTAACGTAAATAAACTTAACTTGGTTTTACTAATTTATTTCACACTTAAATCTACAACTTAATTCATATTACTACGCCACTGTATAGCTCGATCGTATGGGCTCGTTCAGACTGAGAGTGAGACTGCCTGTGCCATCTTGAGAGCTGCCAATTTATCTCCGTTACAGAATTCCCGATCTTTCGAATTCTGGCAGTTGGCGACCAGCATGTTCCAGTTATTTCCAATATTGACCGTTGTTTTCTGCCGCGGCGTGACTGGATTGTTCTCGAATATCTCCGGGGATGACATCATCGCTGTCGATGGCAACGCGTGAGGCGACAGGTCCGGCCTAGGTTCGTTACATTGCCCCCTTCTTAAAGACATTTTGTCCCGGAATGTCATCCTTGGAGTGTGCCGATATCTGCATGACTCCCCATAGTTGCACCGTGAAGTTCGATGGAAGTAACACTCCACGGTCTTCATGACTGGTCGTGGAAGAGGGTTACAGCAAACCAAAATCTTGACGCCGCTGGATCTGAATATCGCCTCCAGCATACTTCTTATGACTCTCCAGTCCAACCCATCAATACCACAGGACAATTTTGGAATTGCTAGATCCACCAGATTCTGGTCCACCATAGTGTCTCTTAGTTTGGTGAGACTCTTCCAGACATCTCCGTAGGACGGTTTATCTTGGGAATGCCTCTTGGTAACTAGGTAGTAGATGTTTCTCTGGCCTTTCTTCAACTGTAGCACCCCACCAACCTCTGGATTCTGCTCCCGCAGTGTTTGGAGTTGACCAAATTTATTGGAAAACACTACTGGACATTTGAAGATCTTCTGCCACACAGTGCGCTAGGGCGTAGTCAGCAGGCACCTCGAAAAGGTCTCGTGACTCCTCTCTAGTAACCCCATGTAGAACTTTCTGTCCGTTTGAATGCAAGGACATAAACTTCTCGAACGTCATATCATCCTCCGGTGGCTTGAGGGTGCGAACTTGGTCATGGTTTCCAGCGTAAGGGGCCAACCTGTTGAAATGGACGACCCTTGGTTTCCCTCGGGGTGGCTTATGGATTCGGTACACAAGGTCGTTTATCCTTTTCACGATTTTATACGGGCCTTCCCATGAGTTCCGCAACTTTGGTGATAGTCCACGACGACGTTTGGGGTTGTACAGCCAAACCAGGTCATCAACCTTAAACCCTCCAGCGTCGGCCTTGATGTCATAGGTCTTCTTCATTTTATCGCTGGCACTCTGGATGTTCAACCGGACTCGTTCGTGGATGTCGTCCATTCTCTGCCGAAGTTTGCTGACGTAGTCCTCTCCCGCAGTGTCTTGTCCTGGCGGTATCCCAAACTTCAGGTCACAAGGCAGTCGCAGTTCTCGGCCCATTATAATACTAGCAGGAGTTTGACCTGTTGACTCGTATACTGCGGATCGATAGGCCATCAGGAACAAATGAAGATACTGGTCCCAGTCTCTTTGATGGTCAGAGACAACCTTGGACAAGTGGCGGTTGATCGTTCTGTTCATCCGTTCCACCATTCCATCGGACTGCGGATGTAGGGCCGTGGTTCTTGTCTTGCGGATGTTCAGCAGTAAACATATTTCTTGGAACAGGTTGGATTCGAAATTTCTGCCTTGATCCGAGTGCAGCTCCATTGGAATACCAAATCGACATATCCACTCTTTCACCAAGACGTCGGCGACGGTGATGGCTTCCTGGTTGGGCAGGGCATAGGCTTCCGCCCACTTACTGAAGTAGTCCATTGCCACAAGGATGTATTTATTCCCGTGGTCGGATACGGGAAACGGGCCGGCGATGTCAATGGCGATTCTTTCGAACTGGCTGCCTACGTTGTACTGACGCATCGGGGCCTTGGGTCGTATTCGAGGTCCATTGCTAGCAGCGCATACAGCGCACTTTCTGCACCAGTCCTGGACGTCAGCTCGACAATTGGCCCAGTAAAACCGTTGCCTCACTTTCTGCAGGGTCTTCGTCACTCCCAGATGTCCTCCGGCGACTCCATCATGGATTTCCCGCAGCACTTCCTCTCTTCTGTTCCTGGGAACAATTGTTTGGCGTCTGTCTTCCCCACCAATATCGGCCTCCAACACACGTTTCATGATCCCATTGCCCAGAATAAGAGAGTTCCATTGTGCCCAATAGGACTTAACAGCCGGCGAGTAACCTGCGACTTCCTGCCATGATGGTCTTCGATTGCCCTTCTTCCAGCTGACGGCTAAGCCAAGGTCAGGGTCTCTCTCTTGGTCTTTCTGGATCTTGCTGTCATTCCAGTTGTCATCCATTGCCGCGGTTCTACAAAGTGTTGCTTCTTTCTCTTCTGCTCGTCGGCAATGTGAGCAATCATCTGGACATGGTCTTCGCGAAAAAGGCATCTGCATTCTTATGGCTAGTTCCGGCTCGATGTTCTATTTCGAAATCGAATTCTTGGAGTCTCTCGACCCAACGTGCTACTTGACCCTCAGGATTTTTTGAACTGTAAGAGCCATTTGAGAGCTGCATGGTCAGTTCTCAGCAGAATCTTCTTCCATACACGTACTTGTAGAAGTGTTCCACTCCCTTTACAACAGCTAACAGCTCTCGCCTGGTGACACAGTAATTGCGCTCTGGTTTGCTAAGCGTCTTGCTGAAATAACCCATGACCTTCTCCTGTCCCTCCTGGATCTGAGATAGGACAGCTCCAAGTCCCACGTTGCTGGCGTCCGTATCCAAAATGAATTTCCCTTTGGGTAGGGGATAGCTCAGTATAGGTGCGTTGATCAAAGCTCCTTTCAGCTTCCTGAATGAGTCTTGACATTCTTCGGACCACTGGAACTTTGTTTGGCCTTCCGTGAGCTTGGTCAGTGGTTTAGCGATGTTGGCGAATCCCAGCACATATCGGCGATAGTAGGTGCATAAACCAAGGAAACTTCGAAGTTGGTGAATGTCTTTTGGGATGGGCCAATCCTTAACAGCTTTGATCTTCTGGTCATCCACTGCTACTCCTTCCCCAGAGACAACGTGGCCGAGGTATCGTACTTCTTTTTGGAACAGATGGCATTTCTTAGGGATCAGCTTCAATCCGGAGTTCCTCAGTCGCAGGAATACTTCCTCCAAGTTTTTCACGTGGTCCTCAAACGATCTGCCGACCACAATTATGTCGTCGAGATACACTAGACACGTGTTCCATGAGAGTCCCTTCAGTACTGTTTCCATCAATCTTTAGAATGTGGCGGGAGCATTACAGAGCCCGAATGGCATAACGGTGAACTGCCACAATCCTGAGCCGATGGTAAAAGCAGTCTTTTCTCGATCTTCCTGAGCCAGTTCTACTTGCCAGTATCCACTCTTCAGATCAAGGGTCGAGAAAATCGTGGAACCAGCCAACGTGTCTAGGGTGTCATCTATTCTCGGGAGAGGGTAACTGTCCTTCTTCGTGACATTATTAAGTTGGCGATAGTCTACACAAAAGCGTGTCGATCCATCCTTTTTCTTCACCAGTACGACTGGAGAGGACCAGGGACTGTCAGATGGTTCGATAACTCCTTCTTTTCCCATATCACTTACTATTTTGTCAGCCTCTTCCTTCTTGGCAAGAGGAAGTCTTCTTGCTGATTGCCGGATCGGTCGGGCACCCCCAGTATCAATCTTGTGCTGGACCACATTAGTTCGACCCCCTTTTCCTTGTCCGGTATCGAAGATGTTTCGATACTTTTTGACTAAATCTCTTAGTTTGGGCTGTTGAGCTGGTTTTATATCTTTGGAAGAGATGGCAACTAATTTTTCTAGTTCTGTGGGCAAGTTGTTGGGTTGGCTAATCGTACCTCGTACGCCCCGGATCACAGATGAAACTGACGAGCAGTGCCCTAAAATTGTTCCTTTCTTTAAGGTCACTGGAAAGTAATTGACATTCATGACCCTTACCGGTACAAATTTTTCAGCACGTAACAAGGTCTTCCCTAGTGCAATCCCTCGTCCAATTTTCTCATCATGAAGTTTGGGCTCGAACATCACCACGTCTCCACTGCTCGCACTCCCGTCCAGGCGAGCCTCCAGAATGGTTTCAGCCCTCTCAGGTACGCTTACATCTTCAGCCAACAACACACGGATCAACTCTTCACTTCTCCCATGAAGCACCAGCTCTTCTCCGTTGACACGTAGGACGCCGTCTTTGAAATCTAATTCAAACCCTCTGGAATTCATGATGTCCATTCCGATGATTGCATCGTCTTCGATGTCCACTACAAGTGCCTGATGTTTCACTTTAGTGCTGCCCAAAATTATTTCAATCGGTAGCTCGCCATATACAGTAGCTGGCTCCCCTGTTGCTGTGCGTAGCTTCCAAGTTGTCGGTTCAATCCGTTCCGGTGTTCTGGCAAAGGAAGGCCCGAGAATTGTACTAGTCGCACCTGTATCTAGCAGCATGGTGCAAGGCCCGTTATTGATGAGACCGTCTACGAAGACACCTTTGTTCTGTCGTTGAAGGATAGCGACATATGCGTTGTTAACCGGGGCTTGCCGGACACATGCCGACGATTGTCCCTTCTCGTCGACCTTCTTTAGTTTTCCTGCATCGGAGTCGATGAATGTTGGACATTTGCTACGCACATGTCCAATTTTGCCACAATTCCAGCATCTTATCTGTTTTTCTCAGGCAACACTTCCTTCATCACTTTTCTTATGGCAGCTTCCAAGTTAGCAGGCTCCTGTGAGTCTTCCTCAATCGTTTGAACTATATTTTGGCTTTTGCAGCATTGTTTTGCTGCTTCGAATTCCAAAGCGCGTGCCAGTGCGTCTACGAGATGTGTAGGACGAGCTAATATCAACGCTTGTCTGGTTTCTTGGTCACGGAGTCCATCCAATAATGCCTGAACCGCTAATCGCTCCATTACATTTTCCGGTATGGCTGGATATGCGAGACGAACCAAGCGTGCAATGTCAGTTTCAAATTCTCGTAAGGATTCGCCCGATTTCTGACAGCGATTTTTCAGCTGGGAGTGGTATACGTGTTCCAAATGGGCGTGGCCATATCGTAATTCTAGATGTTTAATCAGCTGATCATAGTGCTCCTGTTCTTGGGCGGTGAGAGTTTGTAGAATATTTGTCGCTTCTCCACGTAATGCAAGTGTCAGTGCTACAGCTCTTTCCCCTGCATTCCATCCGTTTGCTTTGGCCGCTGCTTCAAACTGCCGGTGGTAATTTGCCCATGGAGTTTTTCCGTCGAACTGAGGCGGCTTCATGGAAAGCTTCTCTATTTCTGAAATGACCTTGACATCTTTTATACCCTCTTGAACTTTATCCAAGTTCAAACTCAAGTCCAGCATTTCATTTTCGTTAACCATCTCTGTGGAGGGCGCACTATTATGTAATTCGTTTTACCAGCTTACTGATCGTTTCCTTTATTTTGTCCATTTCTGCCTCGACCCCATCTTTGATTTTATCTACCTCCGTGTTCATTTGCTCCCTAATTTTATCTATCTCTGTCTCAACGGTTCCCATTCTTTCTTCTAGAAAATTAGCCACACCACACAATTCTTTTTTAGGCCTTCTGTGTTTTCCAGGAACTTCTCTTCCAGGCTTCTTGCATTTTCTTCCAGGCTTCTTGAATTTTCTAGAAGCTTCTCTTCCAGATTTCTAGAATTTTCTTGAAGCTTCTCTTCCAGATTTCTAGAATTTTCTTCAAGCTTCTCTTCCAGATTTCTAGCATTTTCTTCCAGGCTTCTTGAATTTTCTTCCAAAGTCCTCGAATTTTGTTGCAGCTCTTCTTTCAAGGATTCTATTATCGGACTCAAATCACCTCCGGGAACTTCGAATAAAAATGTTTCGGGGTCCTCACCTTCTTGTATAAGTCCTTCTGCAAGTCTTTCCTGGAGTACTTGCTTTTTACCCGTTGTTTCCAGTTCCCTTTCCTCCAATTCCTGTTTCAATTCCGCTACCTTCAAATCCGCAAGGCGCACTTTTCTTGAACACATTTTGTCTTTGACGAGGTATCAGTCTGTTTCACACGAAAAGTTTATCAGTTTGTTAAAAATTCTCTTCGCGAATTCTTTTCCACGGGCCACCAGTCTATTGTCTGTTTCACGCGAACAGTGTATCAGTTTATATTCCCACGCACAATTGTCCACTCCACGAAAACCGGGTCACTGTCTATTTTGGGCGTGAAAAAAAGGTCTATCAATTTATTTTTCTGACTATCCACTCCACGATCACTTGTTTATTTTCAAAATCTTGCTTCCGACACCAATTGTAACGTAAATAAACTTAACTTGGTTTTACTAATTTATTTCACACTTAAATCTACAACTTAATTTATATTACTACGCCACTGTATAGCTCGATCGTATGGGCTCGTTCAGACTGAGAGTGAGGTTGCCTGTGCCATCTTGAGGGCTGCCAATTTATCTCCGTTACAGAATTCCCGATCTTTCGAATTCTGGCAGTTGGCGACCAGCATGTTCCAGTTATTTCCAATATTGACCGTTGTTTTCTGCCGCGGCGTGACTGGATTGTTCTCGAATATCTCCGGGGATGACATCATCGCTGTCGATGGCAACGCGTGAGGCGACAGGTCTGGCCTAGGTTCGTTACAATATCACTCAACGTTCTGCGTGGTATTTGCCAGGAAAGTAGTTTTTTCACCTGAGATCTACCTTTCTCTGGTTCAATTTTATATTGAATCCTTTATGTGAAGAAAACAGTTTAAATTCGATTTTTCTATTCATTCCACTTCACATGGCACTTATCTCTCACTATATGCTAGACGGGCTTGCCACTCCTACTGAGAAGGAATCTTTTATTTAGAAACCTATCGAGGTGGGAGATTTTCGGAGTGTTTCTTTCTGTCACTAGGTACCGCCAGTTAAAGTTTATCTTTTCCGGCGTACCTATAGGTGTTACAAGATCGATGATGGTTTGTTTACGTTGTGTCTCACTTCAGCCAGAGTTCTTTGGACCTTTGGCTGGTTGACTATTCCGTACTGATGAGGGCCAAGAAGCCTGAAACCGGTATGCGGATTGTTAGGTGAACACGACATAAATTAAACATAATCGAGCTTATCAGAAAGAAACATTTGCATTCAATGTCCATTGATATTATATGGAAGTATGCATGGATTTTCAGGTGAATATCATTCAACGTTCTGCGTGGTATTTGCCAGGAAAGTAGTTGTTTTTCACCTGAGATCTACCTTTCTCTGGTTCAATTTTATATTGAATCCTTTATGTGAAGAAAACCGTTTAAATTCGATTTTTCTAATGTTTATTTTGTTCTGAAAACCCTTCAGGATATTTAGGAAATATTACTATCATGTTCCTGAATTCACTTTGAATATTCATAGAATATGTTCATGGAATATTCTAGGATTATCCTTTGTGGAATATTCATGGAATATAGTAGGTATATTCTGGATATACAAGGAATATTCCAGGAGTATTCTTTCTGGAATATTCTGGGAATATTGTGGATATTCCGGGAATATTTCTCATGGAATATTCAAGGAATATCTAAAATTTTCCCCACCAGCACATTCTAGGAATATTCCAAAAAAGATATGTATATCCCTGGCACATTAAGAATATTCCAATATTTCAAAAATAATATTCTATTAATAATCATGGAATATCCAGTGCTGTCTGGGATTTGTGTATGCCCACTTGCCAGAATCCGCTCTTCAGGTCCAGCATCGAAAACCATTGTGACTCTGCTAATTTGGTTAGTGTGTCATCGATTGGGGGTAATGGTCAGCTGTCCTTCTTCGTGACGTCATTCAGTTTCCTATAATCTACACAGAATTTTGTAGAACCAGTACCACCGTGGCGGACCATGTACTCGATGATTCTTCGATAACGCCATCTTTGGTCATTTTCTCGGCAAGCTTTTCCACTTCCTGTTGTTTGACAAATGTTAATCTTCTTGGTGGTTGTCGAATTGAATGGGCTTGCCCGGTATCTATCCTGTGGTGAATCGAATACGTTACTTGCCTTGGCAATGAATTCCATGGTGGCTTCGTATTGCTTTGGTTACAAATGATTCAAGGATTTCTCGATGGTGTTCTCAAGAGCTGTTCCTCTTTTATCCAGATATCCGCACGTTTTGAAGTCTGCTACCCACTCAATTGGTTCCTATGTCTCCTTTCCGGAATGTTATCCTATCAGGAAATACATTAGCAATTCTGACAGGGATCAATCCTTGGTCCACTACTATTCCTGCTGTATTTAAATGATCTGACAAGGAACTTTCACACTCTTTGCGGACGACACTGCCCTTCTTTGGCGTGGTAAAAATATTGAAATTTTGAAAAATCGTGTATACCACGACTTAGGATTAGTGAAGGAATGGTGTGATTCAAACTCATTGTGCTTCAATATACCAAAAACAAATCTTCAAATTTGATCATTATGACTTGCATCTTGAAACACATCACATCCAAAACAAAACTTCCTATAAGTACCTCATCGGACTATACATTGATTATAAATTGAGGTTTCAAGAGCATGTGACTGCATTAAAAAGAAAGCTTGATAGCAAGGACGGCTTACTTCTCTTTTATAGAATCCCATATACAAGATATGGAATAGCTTTTTGGGGATTTTCTAGTCAGCTGCTTTTAAATTCGGTTTTTATCCTTAAAAAAAGAGCAATGAGGTACACGTGCAATGCAAAGTCAAGGGAACATTGCAAACCCCTGTTTATACAGCATAAAATATTAACCTTGGCAAGCTTATTCATCTTGGAGACTATGTCTTATACATAAAGTCAACAGCTCACTTAATCCCGAATCTGGCTATTATACAAGACAAAATAGAAACATTCCGCTACCAATCCCCAAGTCATCCTTAACAAAACATTCAGTTATTTACGAGAGCAGAAGAATATATAATCATCTACCTTCACAAACAAAAACGATTAAACTCTTATCTGCCTTTCGGAAGGAAGTTAAATGCTGCTTGAGAAGGCCTACTATAACATATACTCTGTTGACTAATTTAAATTCTCACTTTTTAATCTCATTTTAGTTTTTATCAACCTGTGGATGTAATTTATGTTATTTTACTCATTTTATTACTGTACTCCTTGTGTTTTTATTTTTAGTTTACGTATCTACTATTCTACCATGCTTTGTCTATGAGATTTTATATTTTGTGACAATAAAGTATACTTGATTGATTGATTGACAGGGATGTCCTGTTTTGTTCTAATTAGAGCTCGTGCAAGTAATTATTTGTTAGGGTATTCTTCATATGGCTGTACTATTCCAATGCAGAACCCAGGGTCGAGCCTCAAAGATCTCAGATGAAGCAGGTATCCTGACAGTTTTGGCACCCGCAATTTCACAGAACACTCTTCATTTCAGATGGTGACCGTAGGACGAAATTGGATGTAAGAGGTCTTACACTGTCTGGTTCTAGGGACCAGGGAGTTGAAGCACCTATGTCTATAGTTCACATGACGTCTCTTTGGTTCACCTTTCCACTGTTGCCCACCCTATAGGTGATTCTATTGACGTAGATGACCCGATATGCTGGCTAATTTTAGTTTTTCTGATACCTATCCAAGGACTCTCTAGATGATACTGTCCTCGCAGGTGAATAAGAAAGAGGAGGTGTCTTGACAGGTGACGACGAGCGTGATGGTACCCTCACCCTGCAATTTTGAAATGTCTTTCTGAGGTGGATCTTCTATCGATAACGCTCTCACTTTCAGCCTTGAGGTATTGAAAGCCACTTTCACTTCTGAGTAACGATGAGCCAAAGCTTCATTGCATTTCTTAAATTATCTTAATCTCAGGGTTCTTCATATTTCACTATCAATCTCACAGTGAATACCTGCATCGGCAACTATTCCTTGAAATCTGCCTCTGGGTAGGCAAGCTGGATCAACCTCTGTACGTCTGCTTCAAACTCCTGCAGACTTTAACCCGATTTCTGCACCCACGTTTTCAAATGTGCCGGATACAGCTGTTTTCGATGTTGGTCGCCGTACCTTAATTCTAGAACAGCAATTACCGCGCTGCTGGTCTTCCGGGATGGTTTGTAACATTCCCAAGACAAGTCCCCTCAAGGCCACTATAAGAAGCCTTTTTTCGTCGTTCCATCCATTGGCTGTTGCCGAAGCCTCGAACTGCTTACGATATAGGGCCATGATGAGTGTTGCGTTCCCTTTGTTATCTGGTAAAATTGAATTAAATTTAAAATACATATTGTTTGATCAAAGAAGTGTGATATTGAATGACGAATAATGTTATTTGAAACAAATGAATAATAAAGGTAAATCAGGAATTCTTAGAATTGGTTCAAAAATATGAAATACTTAACTGAAGAATGTGAGTTACTCAAAACATTTCATTTCATTTGACAAATCATTTAGGGATTGAATGTTGTAGTGGAAGTACTCTATTATTCCGCTCCTCCGATTTGAAATATAAAATAACAAAAGTAAAATGTTGTTTGATTACTTTACTTATTTCGAACCATATATATATTATATATATATATATATATATTATATATATTCATTACAATTTATCAACAAATATCCAAGGAGATCCGAATTGTTGTTTTGAAAAATACGATTTCAGAGATCGTGGTATTTCAGTGAGATAAACAATGAAGGCTGTTACAAAACAATTCTTTCTACAGGGATCTCAGAAACGCTTAGAGACAGCATCGCTTGTATTTGGGCTAAATTGCAGACTTCTTTGCTGAATGGAATGGCCAAAAGTTATTCACGATATATATTTTCGTTTTTTACTATAACTGTATTACAGTTTTTATTTTTTCATCAACTTCAGTTTTTTTTTATGGAGACATGTATTTTCATTGCAGTTTTCAGTAGCTCTTTTATTCCTTTGGAGTTTGTTGACGTTACTGTTCATACGATATATCATCATGGTCGATCCAATGAATTATTGTACTATCCTCTTCAGATTATGGTTGATCACTAGATCAAAAGAGCAGTTACTTTTTAATGAAACATTAAGAATTGGGTGGAATTCTCCGATTCGATTGCTTCACCATGGTTCACGTAGGTGGATGCAGGAATAAAAATGCTCATAAAATTGTCCCTGTGATACGAAGCGAATTTGTAACGCATGTATATCCTGAAATACTTTTATCCAAATGGAAGTGTCAAAGATTTTGCAGCGATATTTTTCCCAATTTTGAGAGGTAACAACTGACTTATAAGTCTACTATGGTCTACTTATTTTTTTTTGTATATATTAGAATTCTTGAAGTTGAAACGAATTCTTCTAAGTGAAACGTTGTCACATCTGGAACACAACGTTATATAGGATTTTCCGAGGATTCTGAAAACTTCATATGAGATTTCGCAGTATTCCAACCAATAACATAATTCTAAAAAAAGTATTTATCAAATACATTTTGGTTGTATACTACATTTATCGATATCGAGTAAAATTATTATAATACTGACTTGACACCATTTTCTATATCTACCACAGGTATGCATTCTTTTGAAAAACTATGGAAAAACTAAAATGATTAATTTTACGGGTGTTGATTTTTTAAACTCTCAGCTATTACAGAAAAAAAAACATTAGTTTATCACCATATTATTGAATTTTTTAGACGAATAAGAGCCCTTGTGATATAGACATAATTGAAAAAATTCCTTGTGGGTTTTCTAGACGAATTTTGTATCGAATTCTGCCTTCCTTAGATAACTCATCTGTTGAGCCACTTCTTCGATAGCCCTGATAAAACCTAATATTGAAACTGGAACATTATTGAGTGATACTGAGAAATTTAGTCCTTGGATTCGAATCTTGGAGAGTATGATTACTTTACGGGTGTTGATTTTTTAAACTCTCAGCCATTACAGAAAAAAAAACATTAGTTTATCACCATATTATTGAATTTTTTAGACGAATAAGAGCCCTTATGATAGAGACATAATTGAAAAAATTCCTTGGGGGTTTTCTAGACGAATTTTGTATCGAATTCTGCCTTCCTTAGATAACTCATCTGTTGAGCCACTTCTTCGATAGCCCTGATAAAACCTAATATTGAAACTGGAACATTATTGAGTGATACTGAGAAATTTAGTCCTTGGATTCGAATCTTGGAGAGTATGACTACTTTACGGGTGTTGATTTTTTAAACTCTCAGCCATTACAGGAAAAAAAAACATTAGTTTATCACCATATTATTGAATTTTTTAGACGAATAAGAGCCCTTATGATATAGACATAATTGAAAAAATTCCTTGGGGGTTTTCTAGACGAATTTTGTATCGAATTCTGCCTTCCTTAGATAACTCATCTGTTGAGCCACTTCTTCGTTAGCCCTGATAAAACCTAATATTGAAACTGGAACATTATTGAGTGATACTGAGAAATTCAGTCCTTGGATTCGAATCTTGGAGAGTATGACTACAGCATATTTTGGCTTCTAAGAACCTTATTTGATTTTTGAGGCTCAATTTTTCGTTTGTTCATATATGACTTTTACATCAGGCGTCCCCTATTTTTTTTGTCTGCCCTATTGGCTGTGCCTAGCTTGAACTAGGTAATTTTAATTGAAAAAATTATTGCCACTTTATTTATAATGAGATTGCAATACTTGAATGAGTATCATAATTAACAATGAGTTTAACCTTTGATTGTAAAATAACTAACTATAAAGTAATATTAATAATTAGTTTTGAATAATTCAAATTGAAGGTGTGGATGGCAAAATTACTGAATTCTTATAAAGCTATAAATGTATTCATGACTGCCGGAAACAAAATAAATTTATTTTTCAATCTAAATATCCATTGGATCATTCACATCAAATTGCAGGATATATAATCGGATTACTTTGTTTGATATTTCAAAATGATGTATTCAGAACCCTATAAATTTACATTTATTATAACATAGTCCGATGTGATGCAAATACTCGGCACCAGGAGACATAGCTAGCGATATATTTATATATATATATATATATATATATATATATATATATATATATATATATATATATATATATATATATATATATATATTCTTTATAAATATAATTCTACTGTACGTGTGTTGTCACTGCACTCCTCCTAAACGGCTGTACCGATTTGAATGAATTTTTGTGTATGCGTTTGGGTGGCACCCTGGATGGTATAGATTCACAAATCATCCCGCTAAATGTTAAGGGTGGTCCACCCCTTAATGTTTTTTTTATTTTTTAGACAAAATGTTTTGTTTTTATTTTTTTATGATACAACATTCAAAAATACACACAACCCTGAATTTTCACCCTTCTACGATCAACCCCTATTTTTTTGGCAAGAATTTTATTTTCATTTTGTCATGACTTAGAATAAAAAAATTCATATTACTCTTAATTCACCCTTCTACGATCAACCCCTATTTTTTTTTTAGGAAAACGGGATAACGGGAATAACGGGATAACGCAAAAAACGGGATGACAGGATAAGGGAATAACGGGATAAATAAAAACCGGGATAACAGGATAACGGGACTAACGGGATAACGAAAAACGGGATGAAAAAGGGATAGGAAAAGAAAGAAAAACGGGAAACGGATGACAGGATAAGGGGATAACGGGAAAACGGGATAACGGGGTAAAGACAAAAAGGGGTAACAGGAAAATGGGATAACGGGAAAATTTTCGGGAAAAACATTTTAGGGAACATAGAAATTTGGACAGGACAACGTCTGTCGGGTCCGCTAATATATATGTATATATAAAAGGACTACAAATATAAGGTATACAAAAAATTGTAATAGATAAAGTTTACTGGTGTTTAATAATTAAATTAAAATTCGTGGTGAAACTACCCTTCTAGACTCAATTTTTCGTCAACAGTATAACAGAAATGAAATCTAGCATACCTCTTGCGGATATCTGGACATACACAGAATTTCCGCAAATTGAGTGTAGAATGAGTAAATTTATGAATTTAACGATGAGTGACTTAAGAAAATGTATTTCTACACTTGATAATAAATCTAGCTGCGATATAATGAATAATAAAATTCTGTATTCCCAGTTATGGGTCATGATATGCTAGATTTTATTAATACATCTGGTGTATTTCCTGATGAACTTGAATTGAGTATACCTACTATTGTACCAATTCCTAAAATAAACAATAATAATGAAGCATTAAATTTTAGAACCTATACATACTTTACCCCCATTCGAAAAGATTCTTGAAAATGCAGCATATAATCAGATTTGTGAATATATAGAAAATAACAAAAGTTTTGATGCATCATAAGTCTGGCAGTAATTTTACATTTTATACCTAGCAGGAAAAGCTGAACAAGGTATACATACTATTTTTCAAAAAATCGAAAATTATTCAAAGGACATAAATTATTACAATCAACTTGTTAAAATTTTGAACTGAGCATAATTAATTTTATTCACAAATAAAGGATGTCATGAAATATTTGTTTTGTAACTATGGAAACAAAGTAATATTGAATTGTCAAACTTGACGCATGAAATAGTTATAATCCGGCGACCTCGTATTAACGAGTCTGTTTAATCTACACGAAATCGATCGTTAATGACCACTCTTAACCTTCAATTTATCTTTTAATGCATAATTGTGATATATGCAACCAAACATACACCGAAATCGACCATTAATTGTAAATGGTCGATTTAGTCCATAAATGTATAATTGTGGTATAGGCAACTAAACATACACGAATTCAAATTTTATTCAAATGTCAAATCATATTACATTCGCGCTGTCAAATTTATGTATTTTAAAATACAGATATTGTATATTAAATGACTATTAATCAACTAGTGTATTAATGGTGGCGATTATTATATATATATTTTAACGCGAGAGCGAAGCGAGCGCGTTAATGTTCGTAAAATCCAAATATTGTTAGTTTCCTCCTAGTTGAAGCAAATGGATATCGAAAAGTTCACGTTTACCCCAGGAACGAGGTCGACGGAAAAAAATTGTAATCAACTCGCATATTATAAAATAAGTTCAAAAACAAAACCCTACAACTGAAAAATTAAGCTCTAAAAAATATGAAACGAGAAAATATTCTCATCTGAAATTGTTAATATATATTAATGTATTTAATACATATTCATAGTGATGTTCAGAGGATAGCCGTGGTCATATGCCACTTTGCCATGAAGCTTATGATCGGTTACTACTGCTAGACTGTATTGTTTTGTTAGGGTAGGTGGCATATGACCATGGCTATCCTCTGAACATCACTATGAATATGTTTAAAATTAAATACATTAAAAAATATTACGTGTCGTAAGTTGTTTATTGAATATATTATAAATATTGAATAGTTTGTACATTACAATTTCAGAAGAGAATATTTTATTTTTTCTTAATTTTTAGAGCTTGATTCTTCAGTAGTCGGGTTTAGTTTTTGAACTTATTTTTATTTCATACTTTTTAGAACGTGATTTTTCAGTAGTCGGGTTTGAATAACTTTTCATTTAAATTATTTTGGGGTTATAATTTCGTATTTGCAGAGCCGCTTTACATTTTTTTTGTTTACATGTGTCCATAATGAAATACGTACTTTGGGTAGGTTTGGAGAGAAAATATGTTTGGCCCACATCTGAGGCGTGATTTTAGAAATTATTCCCAATTATCGGGTGCATGCAAGCAAAGCCACGAGCAACAGCTAACAATATATATATTTCTCAAATGTGCTAATTGATCCCTTTCATTTGATACCCAAAACGGCATCTTTTTTTTTAGTTCATGACTTTATGTCCTTTAGAGAGCGCCATTTTCAATTTGATGTAATGTCACATATCCTATAACCAGCGGACGATCAAGACGCTTCCAGCGATACCTCATTTGTCAAATTGAGATAACTAGTTTAGAAGTTATGAGGGAATACAGATGAACATACATACCCACATACATACATACCGCCGTAGTCGGGTAAAAATGGCGATTAATGATCTCGAACATTAACGCGCTCGCTTCGCTCTCGCGTTAAAATATCTCGATCATCTCGATTAAATAACTATTAATCAACTAGTGTATTAATGGTGGCGATTAATGATCTAGATATTTCGAGATCATTAATCGACATTTTAATATACGAGTTGATTACAAAAAATTTCCATCGATCTCGTTCCTGGGCTCAACGTGAAATTTTCGATATCCATTTGCTTCAACTAGGAGGAAACTTACAATATTTGGATTTGAAAATATGTACATAAATTTGATAGCACGAACGTAACATGATTTGGAATTTGAATAATATTTGAATTCGTGTATGTTTAGTTGCCTTCACCAAAATGATGCATTAATAGAGAAATCGACCATTAATAGGTCATTAATGGTTGATTTCGGTGTATGTTTGGCTGCATATATCACAATCAAGCATTAAAAAGGAGTTGAGCTATAATAGGGGTCATTACCGATCGAATTCGTGTAGATTAAACAGACTCGCGACAAGCTTTCGAATCTTTAACTCACGAAATAATCTACGTCACACATCCAAAGCAATTATTTTTTACTTTTTAGAGCATTTTGGAAGCTTGTCTTCCACTAAATTCATAATCTCCGATTCCAAAAACCTCGTCATACCAATTTTGAATAGAAACGGTCCATAATCACCAAACTCGTCCACCATCTTGGAGCCGCCATCTTGAATTTATGAATTTTGACAATAAATTCATAACGTCCGACCCCGAAAACTCCCACATACCAATGTTGAATAGAATCAGACCATAATTACAAAACTCGTCCACCATCTTGGAGCCAACATCTTAAATTTATGAATTTTAACAAAAAAATCATAATTTCTGACTCCGAAAACCCCACATATCAATTTTGAATAAAATCGGATCATAATCACAGAATCGTGCGTCAACTTGGAGCCGCCATTTTGATTTTATGATTTTTGACAAAAAAATCATGATTTTCAACCCCAAAAACCCCCTCATACCAATTTTGAATCGGACCATAAACACAAATCTCGTCCGCCATCTTGGAGCCGCCAGTTTGTTTTTTCTCTAACAAATTTTTTATAATGCATTGTCACCGGAATTATGAACACCTGCCAAATTTCACGTTAATCGGACAACTAGAAGTGGGTCAAAATCCACTTGCAAGATTTATGTTTTGTGTTTTGTGTGAACTAATAAACATACAAATGAGAAGTTAATATAAAGCTTGTAAAAATGAAATGCAAGTTCTCAAAAAATGTTGTGATGGCATACTTCCTGGAGCTTGGTTCCCAGATAAAATCTTCAACTTTGTTGCGAACTATTCATTGTTGAAGGTAACCACTGATTGTCATAACAAACAATTAATTTTAAATGTATTTTTATAATGTGCTGAAATTTAAAGATATAAAATATTTTCGAAAAAACTTTTTCTAAATAATTTTTTTAGTTTACAGATAACTGTAACGACATAATATTTCATTACAGTACAAAAATAACATTTTCTAACAGTTATTTTCCGTTGCCTGACAACGACCAAGTGCAGAGAAATAGTGCCTTTTTTTATGTTATCGGCATATAGCAGATTGTTTGAATAATTTCACGCCGTTTCTCCTCCCTATAAATATTTTTTTAAACTTTTTGTTTTTTGTCTCATATGTTTTTCCTTTCCACTATTGCCTTCCTATTGTCTTCTTATTGAACAATATCCATGTATTTTTACAAGCTTTTATTTAACTTGCAATGTTTGTATGTTAGTTTGTTTGTTTAGGTCAAATCTTGCAAGCTGACTTAGAACCACTTCTAGTCGTTCGATTAACTTGAAATTTGGCAGGTGTTTATAATTCCGGTGACAATTCATTATGAAATTTTTGTCGGAGGAAAAAAAAAGCTCTAATAAGGCGGACGAGATTTGTAATTATGTTCGTATTCTATTGAAAATTGATTTCTGGGGGTTTTCGGGGTCGGAGATTATGAATAGATTGTCAACATTCAGAAATTCAAAATGACGACTCCAAGATGGCGGACGAGATTTGTAATTATGGCCCTATTCTATTCAAAATTGGTATGTGGTGGTTTTTGGGGTCGGATATTATTGAAGTTTTGTCAAAATTCATAAATTGAAGATGGCAGCTCCAGGATGGCGGATGAGTTAATCTTTAGATGGTCTCCTCATTGAAGGACTAGATAGCTCAGAACTTACAGGAAATATGCCTCAAAATAACGATCCTTCAACAAAAAGGCATAAATTAAGGCGTACTTACTGAAAAGCACAAATTAAATAATTAATAAAAAACCTTTTTAAGGCAAGCTTTTATTGAAATGCGCAAAAAAGTAAAAAATAATTGCTTTGAATGTGCGACGTAGGTTATACTGTAACACCCTGTAGGTGTTGTTATTGGTTTTTTATTTTGGCCTTAGTGTAAGTATATATATTTTTCCGAGAATTATGAGATTGAAATTTTATTACTGTAAGAAATAATGGAAGAGCTCATATCTTTGTTTTTCAGACATTCTTATTTTCTAATAATATTTCGTTCATAAAGCTAGAATATTATCGGGATTGGAACGTGTTTTATCGTAATATACCGGTTGTTTTGACTGGTAATTGGAAGCTAGAAAAACGGCTCGTTTGTTACAAACAGGATATGTAAAATTTGCGATGTCAAAGAAATTGTGTGGAACTTAGGAATAATAATTCTTGTGTAGTGGGAGATGAGGTGATTAATTATAACCAATGCCCTATATTGATGAGGAGAGTGGTATGATGACTGGTACCTGGTACCTACCTAATTATTTTTCAGCTTTTAGTAAATTATCTGCATCATTATTGTGTTTCTTTACAATAAAACCGTTTAACTTATTTTTTTCTACTTATTTTGGTTTTTAGCTTTTAGTACATTTTCTGCATTATTATTGCGTTTCTTTAGAATAAAACCGTTTAACTTATTATTTTTTCACTCATTTAATTTTTTAGCTTTTAGTACATTATCTGCATCATTATTATGTTTCTTTAAAAATGTTTTACTTATTTTATTTTCAAGTTTTTATTTTTTTAGTTAGTCTCATTCTATTTAGTTCATTCATTGCCTCATTATTACAAGGTTTCTTTCCTGTCAGTTTGTTGCAATCTAACTCCTCAATATATAATCCTTCGTTGTGTTGCACTTTCTGTTTCGTTTTTCTTTGTTTTTGTTTTATTTTTTTATTATCATTTTGTTCCCACGAGTAATGGACATTATAACGGTCGACCCCTTCCCCCAGAGGCAAGGCTTTTATACAACACAACAAGATGTGCCCAAGTCATGAGGAGAAAACGCTAACGACATATCATTTTTATCCACCCTA
This sequence comes from Gonioctena quinquepunctata, assembly GCA_018342105.1. NCBI lineage: Eukaryota > Metazoa > Arthropoda > Insecta > Coleoptera > Chrysomelidae > Gonioctena > Gonioctena quinquepunctata. The sequence continues at coordinate 293,129 of JAFIRS010001467.1, read as the reverse complement.
ATGCCATACAGCCCTCGGCGCGCTTTTACCTTTTGACAAAGTCCTTTGTTTTGATTAGATACCTAGATTTCAGTTTTGATGTATTGACTGTCTAAACTCTATGATCCACCATTTTGTTTCGGACGCCATCTTGGATTTTGATTTTTTTCATGGTGTACTGTATTCTACTAGTCAAGACCTTTAATTTGATTTTTATATTGAGGGGGTTGTTTCGACTGTCTAAACTCTATGATCCACCATCTTGTTTCGGACGCCATCTTGAATTTGTATTTTTTCATGGTGTACTGTATTCTACTTGTCAAGCCCGTCCATTTGATATCCATATTGAGGGGGTTGTATTGACTGTGTAAACTTTATGATCCGCCATTTTGTTTCGGACGCCATCTTGAATTTGGAATTTTTTCATGCTGTACTGTACTGGTATACTGGTGTACTGGTGTACTGTATTCATCTTGTATTGACAATGATAGTGAATATACATAATTGTTTTGACATCAGAACCAAATTTCAGATCAATCGGTCAACAGGAAGGGGGTGAAATTTCAATTACTAGATTTGACCCACACAAGACACAAACAAGGCAAGCTAAATAGAACCGTTTAATAAAGACCTTTTATTATTATTATACAGTGCTAGTCAAAAGTCCCCTCCCCCCCTCGTATCTTTTGAACGGGTATACTTATAATAATGAAATTTGGAGGGTGGAAATAAACGGATGTAGGCTTCTCAACTGGTCATAACAGGTGACGCAATAGTCATAAATGACGTCACAAGGCCACTGTGACCAATAATTTTAAATGGGACTCTATGGCAAGTGACAGCTCGTTTGAAAGGTATTAAAAATACCTATTCAGTCATACCAATTTTGTTCGGGTTTCGGCTGATTTTGATTGATAAATTGAAGAAATACGAAAATTATAGTTTCGCATTTAATTAATAAAGATTTAAGAACCAGTTCTCATAATAAGTGTTCAAAATGTGCTCCATCTACTTCCTGGCAGTAATGCATCCTATTGCTAAACTCTTGTCGTACTCGTCCCAGTGTGTCAGCGGAAATTGCCCTACATTCTTCAACAATTCGTTGTTTCAGAATGGCAATACTGTCAGGTGCTGTAGCGTGAACCTTAGATTTCAAGTACCCCCATAGAAAAAAATCTAATGGTGTAAGGTCCGGTGACCGAGCTGGCCATTCGATCGAACCTCGTCGTCCAATCCATCTACCACGATATTCTTCATCTAGGTAACGTTTCACTGCACCGTAATAGTGTGCGGGAGCACCATCTTGTTGAAACGTTATTTCCAAGTTGTCGAATTCATCTGGATTATCTTCTAGAATTTCAAGAATTAACGCCTCAATATCATTTTGTAACATCTCCAGATACAATTCACCGGTTAAGATAGCATTGAGAAAGAGAGGCCCAACTATGTGGTTTCCCAAAATACCTGCCCAAACATTTACTTTTTCTGGAAATTGAGTATGTTTTTCACGAAAGATGTGAGGATTTGTGTCACTCCATACCTCACATTTTGAGTGTTAACATTTCCATTGAGAAAGAAAGTACTTTCGTCACTAAAACAAATTGTCTGTATGTAGCCTGGTTGTTGGTTCATTTTATTGGACATAGTTTCACAGAATTCTAGTCTTCGGTCGGGGTCATCATCTGAAAGTTGGTGCACCATTTTTAATTTGTATGGATGAAATTTGTTTTTAGCCAACACCCTATGTACTGTCCTTTGACTGACTTCACTGATAGACGCAAATGGCTGTGGAAAAGTAGGTTTACCCATTTTTGGTGCACCATTTTTAATTTGTATGGATGAAATTTGTTTTTATTCCAAGAATGTCCTTTCCTTTGAACCCTCGTTTTTTATCATCACTAATTGTTGGTCGACCAGATCGGTTGGCATCTTGAACACTACCTGATGCTTCAAACTTCCGAAGAAGCTCCTCAAATAAACCCTCGATATAGGGCGATCGGGTACCTCTCATTAAACAGTCGTTCCGCTGCATGGAAATTGTTTCTACATTCACCAATCATTAAGATAGCTGCTACTTTGTCGGCTACAGTACGTACCATTTTGCCTATGTAAACACTTCTAAACGTCTCGTTAAACAATAGCTTAGGTAAATTTTCAAGGTATAAACACTTTTGACAAGTAGAGAATTCAAAAAACGTCAACCTTTTTGACAATTAACCAGAGGCGTACTTTAAAATCTTTATTAATTAAATGCGAAACTATAATTTTCGTATTTCTTCAATTTATCAATCAAAATCAGCCGAAACCCAAACAAAATTGGTATGACTGAATAGGTATTTTCAATACCTTTCAAACGAGCTGTCACTTGCCATAGGGTCCCATTCAAAATTATTGGTCACAGTGGCCTTGTGACGTCATTTATGACTATTGCGTCACCTGTTATGACCAGTTGAGAAGCCTACATCCGTTTATTTACACCCTCCAAATTTCATTATTATAAGTATACCCGTTCAAAAGATACGAGGGGGGGAGGGGACTTTTGACTAGCACTGTATAATCTTCAGAACTTGAATTTTGTATAGAGAAATGTACTCCTTGAAGGAAATACCAAAACCTGCCCAATTTAATATTATTTCCATAGCCGAAAAATTGATTTTGATGCACGCACTAATTTTGTTTCGACCAGTTCTTTTATTATTTTCTGAATGTGACGTTATATTCTCTTGTCGAGAGAATGCTCTCTTGTCTTGCATTGTTTCGCCTAAAGTGACCCAACCTCTTGTCTCGTCTTGATTCTTTCACCCGACTACGGGACAGCCGAAAAGGAAGGGTCATGATTTTAGCAGCCTATGTATGTTTGTATTTACGAATGTTCCAACGTAGCCTAAACTACTCATCCGATTTTGATGAATGATGTGTCAATCGATTCGTTATTATGGTCTGAATAAGGCTACATTTTATACGAATAAAATCCAAATGGCGGATGTTACATAAAAAAAGTGGGGGTCTCTGGATTTTTTTTTGGAGAATAGTACAATATTGAATAATATAAAAACAACAGAATCACCACCCCACCTGTTACGTGTTTCTGCTTCTATTAGATAGGCATTGATTTTATAATCTCACATATTATTAATAACTCCAATAAGGTACAAATTCAGTGCAAAGAATAACTCTGATACAATCGAATGTCGTCACTGAGATAGCTACCCGAACCAGTCAACCAGTCAGGCGCGTGAGGTCACACGTAGTTGACGGTCGTGTCCGTAATTGCAATTTTTAGTGCGGATTTTAAATATATTTTCATTTTCTGTTGTCACAAGACGAACATTCATGCACATTCAATTCTTCCATAATAATCTTCATTTCTAAATTAGGTAAAATAGCTAATAATAGGGTAAAGGGGGTTTAAGGTGGGCGTTCAATGTAGTGTATTTTTATTTCAAATCGCATCGAGAAACGATTACACGTTGAGAACTCAAATTTAGTAGGTGAACTCAAAGAGTGTTAGAGTACTAATTGAAAATATTGAGATTGAATTCTTTTCGAAGATTGAGATATTTTTTGGCGAAAGACCCATGAAAACAGTTCAACTTCCGAGTAAAAGCGAATCTCCAGACAATTTTGTTTGGGACATTATAACTTGAAATACGAAATGGGCGGCAAATAGCCAAATTCAAACACATAGCGATAAATAGTTCCTACTTTACCAACATTCTTACTGATTTCTTAGTCCGGCCATTTTCTCATAGAGAGCGCCATTGTAAATTTCATTCATCCAGGGCCTACTATACTATAATGAAATAGGAATGTGATTTTGACAACGTCTTTAGAAGTAGCAAGAAAGAAAAAATGAAAGTTTCGGATTCGGATTCGAATCGTATCATGGATGATAAAAATCAACAATCAATGACGGGATCCGGAGGTTCAATCTGTATAAATATAACGAAGCTTTTCCTGACTGATAATAGGCAAACGAAAAATATTTTTTCTAAACTTCCTTCTGAGGGTAGTGCACCTCTTCGCCAGTTAGTTTATTGAACTTTAATAGTATATTATGCAACGATCAATTAATGATGGTTATTAATACACGAGCCCTAACCGGGATGCGAAACGAGCCGAAGGCGACTTTTGTATGGTTTATGCGAGTGTATCAATAACCATTACATGAGAGTTGCATACGCTATTTTTTCTACACCCCATAAGTAATGAAGAACTATAAATATTATATTTTTTGTATTGAACACAATAACAGTAATTACTCGTATTTTTATAAAAAATTCTACAAAATTGTAATTAATGGTATTACCTCGGGTATTGCCATGGATATAGGAAAACTATGAACATTCTATTTATATTTATATTGAACATAATAATTGAAATTATTCTGATTTCTTAAAAATATTAGGATTATTCATTGTACAGTTTGAAAAGTTTATTCCAGGTCCCACTGATCTGGAAGTGGAAGGAATATTTACATTTATTTCATTATTGCTAGTCTCAATAGAGTTCAATATTGTATTGGAAATGCTGATTTTATTCTGAACCGAATTTTCAATGTAGCCTTCCGCTACTAAATTGGATTTCCAGCCACCATGACGTTTTAATGCAGTAATATCACCACCGGCATCAACTAATACGGTTGCAGATATCTTTCGAAAACAATGCCCTGTATATAAATTCGGATCAGGCAGATTCAAATATGTTGCTATTTGCTTCCCTAAATTACCAAATCTATTAATACCAATGTTTTGAATTGTGCATTTTCCATTAAAATATTTAACGAAAAAAGGAGGGGTGGGGCAAATTTTCAGCCGTAGATTCATATATTTTTTAATAATTTCGTATTATTTACCGGTAATTGTAAATGTTCGTTGTACTTTTGTTTTAGTTTCTACCACATTAACAATTTAGATTCCATTCATATCTTTGACATTTTCATATTTTAGGTCTGTAGTTCATGCCTTCGACATGCTCCCATTATTCCAAAAATCATTGCTACCTAAAACAAAAAGAAAAATTAAAAAAATACAACAATTAGAAATAAAGAAAAGGAAAAAGAAAAGAAAAAATGAAATAAAAAGCAGGGTGACCTGCGTCTCATACTGTGGTCTATAGTTGAAATCTAGCGCCTTAGCCCGCTTCGCCACGAGTTAACTTATCAAGTTTTCTCGACATTAATGAAATATATCATGCATGAGTGATAACTTTTGGAACTCAAAGTCTCTTTTAAAAAATCAATTTTTATTATGAAGACATACGTCTGAACAGTACAAGAGTAAAAATAATAATGAATTACAATTAAGATTTTCTCAAGGAGATGAAAAATGCTGGCGCATCAGCTTCCAGGAATTGGATGATATCTCGGAACCGTCGTCAGCGAAGTCAGCGGATTCCATGGGAACGGGCGATATAATTCCTCCCCCCGAAGATTCAGCAAAGGAGGGTTAGTGAGGAAGCTGAACCCTGGACATCTCGATTTCTGTGTTTTGATCCCTGGGTGTCTTTGTCTTGCAGAATTTGGGGCTTATTTTGGTGTACAGGATATACATCGTTGTTGATATAAGGATAGCGTAGATGGACAGCGTCCAAAAACTTGGAATATGTCCCACTTCCAGGAAGGAGATTTCTGGTTGATTCTGCCTGAATGCTGTTTTAATCGACTGAAGTTCTCTAAGTCCATATCTTCTAGTTGAAGGCTTATACTTGGTGTATATGGCTCCATTCCAAATTCTTCCATTGCCGGCAGGAGTATTGGTTGGTTCTGGCTGAACTGGTTTTCGTTGATGATTGTGTGTTGCGAGTAGGCCAATCGACATCCGATCGGAATTTCGAAGATATAACTTCCGGGCGGCAACTTTTTGGCTTCGTCTTGATTTGGGCATTTCAGTTTGATAGTCTCTTGTGATGGTAAGAGAACGATCCATTTATTTGAGTCATCTAGTTGTTTGATGACCGTTGTTGACAGCTGAATGGACGTTCTTTCGCATATTGAGGTGTTTTTGAAATCAAGTAGCTGGATTTCGCATGGATTTCTTTCTGTTGTTTTCATTATGTCGGTGAGCGGACAGATGTGGGTTTGGCGGGTAATTTTCATACAAGGATTACTCAAGAATGCGTAATATTTTTCGCTTTTAACCAGAAATTTAGTTTTTGGTATAACTGCCTTGAACTGACTCCCAGTTGAAATTGGTATTGAAAATAAATGATAATATTCAAATTTTGAAGTGTGTGTAATTGGAATGTGGAGTATCTAGGTTATTCTACAATTTAATATGTAGCTCTCGACTTTTATGATTTTTTCGTATAAAAGAGTGTTCTCGAAACTAACTTCAATTGGTAGTTGATCTTTATCAAACAATTTTCCTAATAGCTCTAACTCGTAGTACAATTCTTTAGTTTTTATTATACTAGGATGAACAATGTTTAATTTGGAAAACTGAATTGAATTTTCGACATCTTGTAAGATAGAGTTTATTTTTTTTGATTCATGACATCCTTAATGAACATAGAATTTTCTCGATATACTTGACTTTTCACTATTGAAGCAATTTTTGTTTGTATAAGTTTTTCGTTATGTTCTACTTGCTGAATTGTACTGTTAAATTTTTCAATCAATGCTATTGAGAGAGAGTTTTGCCTTTTGATATTTGTGGACAAATTATTTTGATTGTGTTGCAATTCTGCTATCAGCTGATCATATTTTTCCCCATCACTGGAATCCAAATTCCCCGTGATAGATTTGAATATTGATCCAACGCCGTTTATTAAACCACGTTTTGTTCTGAAAGGGTGCGGAAGAATTTCGAATAATTTATCATTTAGCATTTCTTCTGAGAACCGTAATATTTTCAGATAATTCGAAACGTCCGCTGAATAATTTTGATTGCTTTTTACAAGTACTTTCAATGATTGGGAGTGTGATTTCAATTTATTGATTTCCGTGATAATAGGATTTAAATCATAATAATGAATTAGGGAGTGAGCATAAGTTTCTACCTTTGCTGTTCCCAATTTGAAAGGAATAAGCCCTGGGTTGTTCTTTAAGTTTTGCATGGTAATCTTTTCTTGTCCGAGACTGCCGGAAATCCTGAAAAATTAATTATTTCTTAATGGCGGAAGGATATTTTTTAAGAGGGCGTTTCAGATTGTTCATATGAACTTTTGGTTGATTTTCTGTGGAAATAGTTTTCATTTTCTTATCGACTTTTTTCACTTGTACAGGTTTAGAAAATTTATTAGCTTCTTTTCTTCTCACGTGCGATTTTACAAATACCTTTTGTTTTGTTTTGAATACCGCGGGACTGTCGCGTTTTTTGTTTTCTCGCTCGACGATTTTTTCCTTTTGTTTGATAATGTCAGTATTAATTTTTGAGTAAAGGAGTTTGGACCGTTCTTTGTGTTCGTTGGTGTAATCATTCAATAATTTTCTATCGATTTCGATATTGAAAGGATCATCGGTGGATATGTGTCCACTTATGACATCTATAGGTTTGAATTTGGTAACAGAATGAATGGAATGGTTATATGCCAGGACTGCGTATAACATTTTCATTTTTGCCGGGGTTTTCGTGAAACCTTGTGTATTCAAGAGTCTAATGTGTTCTAAAATGGTGGAATGAAATCTTTCAATCATACCGTTCGACTGAGGGTGGTGCGGTGAGACGAAGTGTACTTCTACCTTGTGTAGTGCCAAAAGTTCGGATATTAAAAAGTTATTGAACTCTGTACCATTGTCAACAATTATTTTCTTTGGTATGCCATGATGTGAGAAGAATTGGATTAAATTATCGGCTACTTCAGTACCTGTCAGTGAGTTCACAAGATATGCTTGAGCATATTTTGAAAAACTATCCAAAATAGTGAGAAATTTAGTTTTTTCGATAGTGAAAGTATCTAAATGGACGATTTCGAATGGTTTCGTCGCAGTGGGCGTGATATTTAGTTTCATTTTAATTGGGTTGCGTTCATATTTACTTCGTTGACATGTAACGCACTGGTTGATGTAATTTTGAATAGATTCTTTGATGTTGGGCCAATAGTATTTTTCTTTTACCCTTGCAAAAGTTTCATCGACTCCGCGATGGTTCGATTTTCCTTCGTGAAGTTTTTCAATGATTTCTTTGACGTCGTCTTTACTGGTGACATCTATTAATTTTTGTATGCAACGTTTGAATTTAATCGATGGCCATTTAAAAATTTCTGAATTTTTCGATGAAAAGGTTCATAGAGTTCCGGGGTTTTCAAAATAAATGTGGTACTGTACACCTGGGGACACGAAATCTTTGATGAATTTCAATATGTCATTTTCTAAATTATTTTCTGATATTTGTACATGAATTCGTTTCTTTTTTTCAAATAAAATGGTAATTTTGGGTTTGGCTGGTGAATGAAGTACTGAACTTACAATAATTTGGTTAAGACCAAGATTTACAGCACACTGCGCGATTGGTATGGCGACAATGGGGTCTTGTTCGGCATTTGAATGAATAGTATCGTCATTGTCGTCTTCGATATCTGGTGTAAGGTCATTATCTGTACGCTCCTCGTCGGGTTGTACTTGCATGGAAATATTATCAAGGTAATTATTGCGTGATGGTCCGGGAGTTACTATTTCTTCGATAAATCTGTCAATTTCGGTGTTTCGGGGGTTGTCTTTGTCAGTTGGTATGGTTCGAATTATTTGTTCGATTTGATCAGAAACTGTGTCGACTTCCTTTGTATTGATTTCAATTCGTGAGAGGGCGTCACTGTTAGTATTCAGCTTGCCTTTCTTATATATAATTTGGTAAGAGTACTCCTCTAATTTGATTCGCCATCGCAGTAATTTGGAGCTAGGGTCCTTCAAAGAAAAGAGCCATTGTAAAGGTTTGTGGTCCGTGACTATGTTAAATTTTCGACCAAAGAGGTAGGGACGGAAATATTTTGTAGCCCAGACTATAGCGAGGAGTTCTTTTTCGATCACGGAATAATTTTGTTCGGAATCGTTCGAAGTTCGAGACGCATAGCCGACAGGTAGATCTTGACCAATAGGACCTTGGGAAAGGACAGCCCCTAGAGCAAAATTACTAGCGTCTGTCGTAAGGTTAAAGGGTTTCGAAAAGTCCGGGTACTGTAAGATTGGATCATTTATCAACATATTCTTACATGCGCTGAAGCATTCTACAAATTCTTCATTATGTTCAATTTTAGCTCCTTTTTTCAAGCACTTAGTGAGGGGTTTAGTCAATTTGGCAAAATTGTCTATGAAGCGGCGATAGTAGCCAAGGAGACCCAAGAATCCTTTGAGCTGTTTGGTTGTTTTTGGTATAGGGAAATTTTTATAGCCCTGATTTTATCAGGGTTCGGCTTGACGCCTTCGGGGGTCACAATGTGACCTAAGTACGCTACTTCTTTACGTAAAAATTCCGATTTATCAAGCTGAATCTTGAAGTTAGACTCACGCAATCGGTCGAATACTGATTTTAGTCGTTCAAGGTGTTCCTGTAACGAAGTGGAGAATATAATGATATCATCCAGGTACACCAAACATTTTTCGTTCTGGATACCACGGAGAATGTTATCCATAACCCTCTGGAAGCTAGCAGGGGCGTTCTTAAGACCGAAAGGCATTCTGAGGTACTCATAGTGCCCTTGCTCTGTATTGAAAGCAGTTTTTTCAATATCCCGCTCTTCCATCTCAATTTGATGGAAGCCACTGGCTAAGTCCAGCGTCGTAAAGTATTGGCATTTCCCCAACTTGTCCAACAAATCGGTGATATTTGGCAACGGGTATTTGTCGTCAATGGTTTTCTCGTTGAGCTTACGATAGTCAACTACCACTCTCCACTTCTGTTTACCAGAAGCGTCCGTCTTTTTGGGTACCACCCAGATGGGCGAGGACCAGGGAGAGTTGCTTGGTCGGATTATTTTCTGATCAAGCATTTTTTTTATTTGTTCTTCGACCTCCTGTTTGTGTATAAATGGATATCGATAAGATTTTGTATATACCGGTACCTCGTCGCTTGTTCGTATATTATGTTTTACTCGGCTTGTAAACGTCAGGGGTGTATTTTCGTGGTAAAATATATCTGAGTATTCTTTACAAATTGATAATATTTTAGCTTTTTCCTCCTCGTTCAAGTGGTCAGTTCGTATTTTTGAAAGATCTAGAATTTGTTTCGGTGAGTCATCAAAATTTTGAAAATCGATTTTTTGAATTCCGTTTCTATCGAATTTTTCTACTGTTAAAGGTTCTGAAAAATTTAGTGTTACTGGTTTCGTGGTATTGTTCAGTATAGTGGTTATAGCTTTGCCATCTTTTGCTATTGTCAAACATTCGGGGATTTCGCAGTTATGAAAACGTTGATGGGGTATTATAATTTCGCCCTGTTGAATAGAGGTTTCAACTTTAATGACTTGTTCAGAACGCGGTGCGACTGTAACCAAGTTCAAATTATTTTTGGTTTTTTGAAATTTGAGTCTAATTCTAGCATACGGGGTGGTTAGATAGCCACTCCCAAAATCTAAACTGGCCTGTAAGAGTTTCAAATTATCGAGACCAATTAAACCTTTGAAAATATTATGGAATTTGAAAAGATAGAATTTCAGATTTTTCTGTTCTGGTAAATTGAATAATTTCGAAGCTGGCACAAATGCACTGTATTTGTGGGCTGATTTCTGAAAAACGGTTGAAACAATGAAAGGATCGTACTTAATTGAATTTGGAAATAGTTTCTGAGCGATATCGGGATCAATAAATGATTTCGTGGAACCTGAATCAATAAGAAATTTTGCGTCATATTCTGGGAAAGTAATATATGACAATTCATTAGAATTGGCGTTATTGAAAGATATTATTTGAGAGACTAAGTTTGATTTTTGGTCGTTGATATTTCCTGAAAATTTTCCTCAGAATAGTTATTTTGATGAATGTTCTTGTAGGATATTGATATTCGTCGGTTTCGTAATAGGCGCTGTGATCGTTTTCGACGAATTCTTGGTCAGAGATATAATTTGATTCGTCATTATCGCTTACTACCGTATTGAATAATTCTTCCGATATGAAGTTTCTTTGTGGTTGTTGATAAAATGAGGTTGAAGGGCCTTGTTGATTGTTAGCGTTATTTCTAGTTGATACGCTCATTGGGGTTGGTTTGTTGAAGGTATTTCGAGTGGACACACTCATAGGTGTAGGCTTAGAAAATGATTGATTCTGATTCGGCCTGAAAACATTTCTATTTTGATACGGTTGCCTAAAAACTTGCGAGTTAGTGAAGAATTTTTGGGATTGATTTTGCGCTCTTGGTGAATGGGTATTGGTTAGAGGGAAAAGAATTTTGTGATTGAAAAAATTGTTTGATTTTGTATATTGAAAAAAGTTTGGCGGAGCAAATGAATGCCGAATTTGCGTTTGTGGCCTAGATTGCGGAATATTCGGTTTGAGTACATTTTTATTTGAATAATTTTGGAAATAATGTACGTTATCCTCTTGTAAAACGAATTGTAGTGCTTCACTGAGTGATTTGGGTTTCATACATCGTATAGTCGTACCTAAAGGTTCTCTCAATCCAGAAAGAAAAGTTCTGAGTGTCAAGTTACTATATAAATCGCGTTTCAATTTCTTAGAATCGTTCGTAATTTCGTGTACATCAATATAATTGCATAAAAGGTTCAAGATATTTAAACACCTATCGTAAAACTGTTGGGGTTTTTCATTTGGATATTGTTTCAGCATAACTAAGTCTCGATTTAGGCAAGACTCATCTCTCTGGTCCGCGAAATTTCTAGTTAATGTATCTTTAAGTTCTTGCCAGTTCGAAACATTCTGTATATTAGCAACGAGTTTGGCATTGCCTGATAATTTTGAAATTAGACAATTCAACAAGTAAACATTTTGAAAATCTGCTGGATTTGTTGCATTATAAAACGTATTGATAATTGAATCGCAAACCGATAAATATCTGTTCAAATCATTAGGGTTGCCATCGAATTCAGGTACGCATTTGAGGTATTCTGGTCTGAATTGATTGGTCATTATTGGAATCGAATTTTCGGTATTACTTTGTGAATGAACTAAAGAGTCAGCTGAAGGAGTTTCAGTGTTTAAATTCAAATTTTCAAAAGTTTCTAATAGATTATCGACTGACATCAAATATCATCGACTTACATTAAAATTACGAAGACTTTGAGCATCCTCCTATAAGGCAGGCAACTGGTTCCTTGATTTTGAATTTCCCAGATGGCTTCCTTGCGAGATCAGACGATTCTGTTCCAATCCCCGATGAATTTGTCTGTTGAGGGCAGCTATGGGTCCTCGATGGACTGGGTTTCTTGATTTTCGAAGAGCCGCTCCTTCGCAACACCTCCACAAAACAAAGTCAACAGTTCCGATACCCGATCAATCGTAGAAACGAAAACTGATACGTTCGATACGCACACAATTTCGGATAATCCTACCGACTGCGCCAGTGATAACTTTTGGAACTCAAAGTCTCTTTTTAAAAATCAATTTTTATTATGGAGACATACGTCTGAACAGTACAAGAGTAAAAATAATAATGAATTACAATTAAGATTTTCTCAGGGAGATGAAAAATGCTGGCGCATCAGCTTCCAGGAATTGGATGATATCTCGGAACCGTCGTCAGCGAAGTCAGCGGATTCCATGGGAACGGGCGATATAATTCATGAGTCGAATGGAAAATATAATCATGACAAAATTAAAAAAATGCAATGTTAGGTGGATACTTACTTTTATAAATAAAAACTTTTCATCGGGTGCTTCGTCGATAAACGTTCTTATTTGTTCAGGTAAAAATATTTTTGATTTTTTTCCAACATATCCTTCGGACTTTCGCTTTAATAAAGCTTGTAGCTTCTTATATTTAGTAATGTCTATATTATGGTTGATATTTACCAACGATTTTATTATTGAATAATGTGTCCATGTACTAGATGATTTCATAGTTTCCATCAATTCTTGAAAATAAGCAATCAAAACATTTTCGGAGAATGTCGAAATATTATTTGTATTTCTCCAGTCCATAAACCGTTGATATAGTTTTTCGTACACTTTCTTAGATTTTTGGGGTAAAATATTTTGTACTGCATTTTCTGCTTTCTCCGATATGTGTGGAGGAGTCGATAGTAATTCTTCTATATCGCTGATATCAGACATTTTGATAATATAATTATCGAAGTTTAGCTATATTCTACGAAAATTCAATACCTACTGATTTTGACAAATAAAAGAATTAGATAGGAATCTAGGACAAACGTCAAATGCACAGATTGCTTGATTGAAAAATTATGGGTTTCTATTGATTAAAAATCTGTATCGTTATGAAAAATCTGTATCATAATGGATATCATTATGAAACGGATTATGGGCATATACGTGTATTATTATAGTACGGGTGTAGAATTTTTTTTAACCTGATTACAGAAAAAATTAAATATAATAAAAAGTAAGAAACAAGTGAGTTAATTGCTAAAATCGTCTTATTGAGTAGACAAGTCTTTTGATTTGATATGTTAGATATTCCTGTTTATTTAGTTCCATTGAAGCCGTCTGGCAGTTTCACATTAATCACGTTATAATTCAATTCAAATGCCGTGATCGTGCGTTGTCAACTACAAAAAGCAAACATTATAATTTGATAGACAAATAAAAACAATGGAGATACCGTCAATCAAGAATAAAACTACGCACGACCACGGAATTTGAATTGAATTATAACGATATTAATGTGAAACTGCCAGAAGACTTCAATAGAACTAAATAAAGAGGAATATCTAACATATTGAATCAAAAGACTTTTCTACTCAATAAGACGATGCAATCAACACCTAGCTTGTTTCTTACTTTTTAGTTTATTTTATTTTTCCGCAGTCGGGTTACAGTTTTTTAAACTTTCCATTTCATTAAAAACCCTCTTGTCTTGAACAAGACAACACGAGACAAGAGAAGATAATTTCTTGTCGTGGCGTCATCACTATTAATCGATTATTTGATAATTTTCTCATAAATATTCAATCCTGAAAATAGTCAGGAAAAATTAAACGATTTCATTTATTCGTTGTAATTATGAAAGTTATTATATTTTTATGAACATCCAATTTAAAAAATCATCACACTTCTTGCATTTACTGGTAGATTTACAACCTTGATCCTTCTTTAATGTTTCGCATTGCCATTAACTGGAAAAAGGAATTGAATGGAAATAACCTTCAATTATTCTGTTTCGTTTCAGTGATTATTAAATGTAGGTCAAATGCCATTGATTGACCACAAAAGCGCGAGGAACATTAACAACCACGATTCAATTCATTAATAACTGAAGAGATAAGAATTTGAAGTCTAAGATAAGATAAAAGTAACGTAGGGCTAAAGTATGGAACTACAACAAGAAGGTATGACATATGGATGGCTGCCATTGGTATTTTTCTACTTCAGCTCACAGTTTCATTTGATCCAAAGTAAATTGCAAGACACCCCGCCACACATTATTGATCTGGCTTTGCCGAAAAACGGTCAAAACTCGTTTTTTCGTTAATATAAAAATTTTGAAAGAAACTAATTCTTGGTTTCGCTAGGTATTGCCTAACTTTCAATATATATTTCTTTGTTATATTCATATCGCGCAAGCGCAAACAACTACTGTCTCCCCACAAGGTGCACACTCCAATTAGTTCAGTCGGCAGGGGAAAAAATGGCCGCCGTAAAACATGAGGTAACAGTAGCGATTTTTTTATTCCACGTGATAGGGGATTGATCCTGAGTATAACTCTGAGTTGGGGCGGCTCGGAGAGATGTGCGTTTTGTCATATATCTCCTAAACGGTTTGTCGGACGCTAAAAATACAAAATAATTAAATGATCTTTCATTATGTTCAAATATTTTTTTCTGCAACGTCAATATTTATGCGAGTTTTTGAGTCAAAGTAGGAACGCATACTTTTTCTGCGAATAACTCAAAAAATTGTCTACAAATTTTGCTCTTAACTTTTTTTTCTATCTATAATAGTTTTCGCACAGTAGATAGCCAAACGAAAATTCTTTGCATGGAACGAGTAAATTGACGTTGTGGTGGGTAGTATATAACGCCATATTGCAGCAGCTGTAAAGACTAGACGTTAAAACCTAAATTCCTCTTCCGTTCAGAGATACTTAGACTGTAAGCGGCAGACCGTACGCAGTCCTCATGCTGATGTCACGCCATCCGTATACTCCGCGTAACTTAGACTGTGATTTACAACGCCTGCACCCTGCAATGCAAACGTGAATCGACTCGATATTCCTGTATTTCTCCAGACCGGCAAATTTACGGAAACTGAATGAAAGATTACAAAGTGGATGCGATAAGATTGTATTGGAAAATTCTGGGAAACAATGCCATTCAAATTAGATACAATATATTTGAGAATTATATTTAGATAAAAATTATATTTTTTGCGTAGGTATGATTGCTCTCATTAAAATTATCCGATCACTGAAATTGTATAGTTTTAAAAAAGATATATGAATGAATGAATAATAAAATATTAATTTAATCATCATCGTCCGCTTAGATCTGCTATTGAAATTTTCGAATGACGATGAAGTTGAGTGACAGGCAATGGATCTCGACGGCCATGATGAGTACGTTTGATTTTCGATTAATTTCTCACTTGAATATTAAATTATGGATGGAAAGGGTTCACGAGTGTGTGTCGATTCCTATGTCCTCGAATAGCTCATACGGTAGAGCATATCACTAGAAATCATAAGGTCGTGGGTTCGACTCCCACTTGAGGATGCTTTTTTTCCTTAATTTAATAATTTGTCCTCTATGCCACAAAATTCCCCCTTTTTCATTAATTTAATGTTTATGGTGCTATTGATGAACGACATTAACAATGAAAATATACAAGAAAAAAATATTTTTTCTTTCCGTAATTGCTTATAAGATAATAAATGGTAGGTTAATGTAATAAATTCATTGCATGCTTCCACGATTGTGAAGAAATTTTTGTGTGGAAAAAAACAAAATTGCGGCGCTAATATGGCGGACGAGTTTTGTGATTATGGTCGGATTCCGTAGTCGGAGATTATGATTCTTTTGTCAAAATTGAAAAAATCAATATGGCGGCCCCAAAATGGCGGACGAGTTTTGTGATTATGGTCCGATTCGCCTCAAAATTGGTATCTGAGGGTTTTCGTGGTCGGAGATTATGATTCTTTTGTCAAAATTGGAAAATTCAAGATGGCGGCTCCAAAATGGCAGACCAGTTTTGTGATTATGGTCCGATTCTATTCAAAATTAGTATGTGGGGGTTTTTGGGGTCGTAGATTTTTACACGTTACACGCAATATGGACTAAAATATTAAAAATGAAATTATAGTTTAAAAAAACTAAAAAAAACAGTTTAAAAATAAATAATAGTTTAAAAATAAAAAAATATAAAATAAGAAAAAAATGTATTTTATTAAAAAAAAAGCGTGGGGTGCATGGTATCGAAAATTACTTAGTCCATTACACACCTAGGGCAGTAAAGTAAGAAATGTCGCAGATCATACCATGCACCCCACGCTTTTTTTTTATAAAATAATTTTTTTTTATTTTCTATTTTTTTAGTATGGTTTTCTATAAAAGCGTGTTTATTAATTTTTTAAAACTATTATTTATTAAACATGCCTTCTTACACACGCTAAATGAAAGACGATTGTATGTGCAATGCCGGGTGCAAGCGAGAATTTGACGCGAACCTATACACAGTTCAAATAACACGGAGTGTTATGAATGTTCTGACGTCAGCATGTGGACTTTGTCCTTCTGCATGAAATAGGAATTTAGGTTTTAACATCTAGTGCTGAAAAGGGCCTTACCGAAGCGCTTGGGCCGCCATTTGCTGATATCATTCTGCTTTGACGTTTGGTGTAAACAAGTCATTCCGTACATTTTCGTAAATTTCATATTGAAAAAAAACATGAACAGCTTCTGAGACAGTTAACACGTGTAAGGTTATAGCTGATGTACAATAATGTGTAAATATTTAAAAAATATATTTGTTATCTCAAAAAAATATTACGTGTTTTTCCAAATCATTTCTAGCCTTCGTGCTTTAAACACCCCAGTCGTTCTTGAACATTCTTCCTCTTAAATTATCTCTGTAAATCACTCCACAGTTCTTTCGAATTCACCCTGACAATTATCCTTCATCCCTTTATTACATTTGCCCATCTTCAACCCTCTCCTGGCCCCCGTTCCTCGTGCCTCAATTATTTATCCCTGCCAATGACCTTTCATTTTACAACAAATTTTTTCGATAATCATCTTTCTGCTCCTCGTTTACCTTGTTTTTGAGTTATTGGCAGAAAAAGCATGCATTCCAACTTTGACTCAAAAACTCGCATAAACATTGATTTTACAGAAAAAACTTTCCAGACATAATGAAAGAACATTCAATTATCTGAAAAAAATATCTCCTGTATTATTCGCATAAGACAAACCGTTTAGGAGACATATGATAAAACTTCCAAGATGGCCGCTTATATCACGTCTGAGGGAGGTCATTTTGAACATTTGTTGTAGCTTTGCGCCTATTTATTTATTAGTGTTATTTTCTGTTATTGTTCTGGTTTAACGTTATTGTATTAGATTTGCATTTGCATATCTCGACCGGTTTCAGAGCAATAAATAAATAGTCAGTTTTTAAGAAAAACTTTAACACCCCGTATCTCGGAAAACGAAGCATTTACGGACAAAAGTTAAATAGCAAACTGTCATTATTTTTTCATGCAGAATCACCTGAAGTTTGCACTTATTCACTAACACCCTGTATATAAAGGGATAAATATAAAAAAAATGGAATATGTAAATGTAAAGATCTTAAATTTTAAAGATGTGAAAATGTAAAAATATAATATAGAAAATTTACAAATGTAGAAATGTATAGATATAAAATACTACTAATATGTATAAATATAAAAAAGTACTACAGTTATAAATGAGATTCTATAGAAATACAATAAAATACAAAAACAAAGTAAAATACATTAAAATATGTAGAATAGAGATCATGAAAAATAATCTAAAATGAGGATTAGTACCAATATATGTAATTGACTTCGGCTATGATGAATCACACGGGACTATTCTTTACCATGTATTCTATAAACAAATCTTGCAACCAAACTTAAATTTTGTTTTTTGTCGGACGAGGTTTGTGATTATGGTCCGATTCGATTCAAAATTGGTATGCAGGGTTTTTGGGGTCGAAGATTATGAATTTTTTGTCAATATTTAAAAATTTAGGATTGCCGCTCCAAGATGGCGGACAAGTTTTGTGATTATGATCCGATTCGATTCAAAATTGGTATAGGGGGGTTTTCGGCGTCGGAGATTATGAATTTTTTTATCAAAATTTATAAATTCAAGATGACGCCCCCAAAATGGCGTAGGAGTTTTATGATTATGGTCCGATTCTATTCAAAATTTATTTGTGGGGGTTTTTGGAGTCGCAAATTATGAATTTTTTGAAAAAATTTATGGAATTGAAATGGCGGCACTTGAAATTTTTGTTAGAGAAAAAAACAAAATGGCGTTCCAAGATGGGTTTATGGTCCGATTCGATTCAAAATTGGTATGTGGGGGTTTTTAAGGTCGAAGATTATGAATTTTTTTTCAAAGTTCATATAATTAAAATGCGGCTCCAAGATGGCCAATGATCTGTGTTTATGGTCCGATTCCATTCAAAATTAGTATGTGGGGGATTTTGGGGTCGGATATTATGAATTTACTATCAAACTTTGTAATTATGGCCCGATTCGATTCAAAATTTCTATGTCGAGATTTTGATTTTTAGTTAAAATTCATAAATTGAAGAAGGCAACTGCAAGATGGCGGATGAGTTAGTCTTAAGATGGTCTCCTCATTGAATAACTAGATAGCTCAGATCTTACAGAAAAAAAAGGTCTCATAATAACGATGCTTTAACAAAAATGCATAGACTAAGCGTACTCAAGTACTAAAAGGCAATAAATAAAATAATTAATGAAAAAACTTTTTAGAAAAAAGCTTTTATTCAAATGCACTAAAAAGTAAAAAATAATTGCTTTGGATGTGTGACGTAGATTATTCCGTGAGTTATAGATTCAAAAGCTTGTTGCTTTTGTATTCGAACTGAAAACTTTGCGCGACAATCTTTTGTATCCATAACTCACGGAATAACCTACGTCACACATCCAAAACAATTATTTTTCACTTTTAAGTGCATTTGAATAAAAGCTTGTCTTTAAAAAGTTTTTTTTTTAATTATTTGTGTCTTGTGTTATGTTTTTATATTGTGAGCAGATAATCTTATAATAACTAATATAGTTTTTTCAGTTCGAGAATAGATATCTCTTTGAATTGTTTTTCTTAGTGGAAAATGGAGAAAATTTATTTCGATGGGTATTGTTGAATATTTCTTAGGGGTTGGAAATTATAATTTTCAGCGAGATTATTAGTAATATATTTATTAGACTTATTATATTTTTTGTTCACCATTTCCCAGAGGGTTTTTTTAAAATTTTTTTTTTTTTGAATGATTTCGGTTTTTATTCCTGAATTTTCGTCAAGGTTCTTTTTTTTCTGTAACCAGTTCTGATCTTTGTTGGGATCATTTACAAATGCTTTTTTTCTGCTTCATCCTACGCATTCAGGAAACGCGAGACTGAATTACCAGTTGAAATGATCCATGAAATATTATGTTTATATCATCCAAAAATTTGATAGTTGACTGAGGTGGTCTGATACATTCGCATATAATTATAGTACTTACGAGAAGTATTTCCAATGTTAGATGTAACATAATCGATACCGGATGAAGATATTTTGTCCTCGTCTTTCGCTATTCCAGTTGGTTGATTGAAGGTTAATTCAAGGTGAAGGTTGAAATCGGGCCCATCCTATTCACGCACTATATTAATGATATTATCCAACTGAATATCATTGCCAAGATCACTCTTCTTGCGAATGACAAAACTTTCCTATGGCATGACATTTGAACGCAACATCTTCTACGTAGAATCGAAAGAGAGTTGATTACAATAAAACGATGGGGCGACTACAATTCCTTGGCGATTCACAAAAAAAACTGCTGGTTGATTGTGTAAGGATGTTTTAACGTTACACATTGTTTTAGATGCCTCGAAATTACATACGAAAGACTGAACCAAAATACCAAATTGAAGATCTTCGCCATGCAATCGAAGTTGTCAAAAGTAAAAAGCTCACGTTGGGCCAAGCTGCTAACAAATACTCAGTATCAAAAACAACATTATTCAAACAACGAAAACAAAACGAATTTAAGACACCAAAAAAGGCTGATACACTGTATTTAATAACGAACAAGAAGAACAGATAGAAAATTACCAAAGTACTTGATTGCTGCAAGTCTTTTTATGACATAACACCAAATTCATTACGTAGAATGGGCGAGGACACAAAATTTTCAAAATATTTTTAATGGATTTTACAGCTTGTGAAGAGTCTGTTGGTAACTTTCTTTCCTTTTTTTTTATTTTCTAAAACTTGAAAAAAAAAATTTAAAGTCGTCAAAATTCAAATGGCTTCTTTCTAGCGCCATTCCAAAATGTTTTGACGTAATCATCCGATCAACCAATCCCACAGTTGACAGCTTCAGTCAATTTTGCAACATTGCCATATTTTGAAATCTCAGGACGCGCCTCCATAACAAGAATGAATGATTGGCTTTCTCTTTATCAGAACCGCCATCGGTCGCTTGACATTGCAAATAGTGTCAGTGGTGTATCTAGGAATTATGCTTGGGGGGGGGGGGGATCACATACAAAAGTTAAATACCTCTACTTATAGGTACAAAAAAATAAGTATTTTTTTCCTTCAAATTCAAACAAAAATACGAAATGTAATAGAATAGAAGATATTTATGCATTTACTTATAAGTAGGTACAAAAACAAAGATTTCTTTAGTTGAAATAAAAATCACAACATGAAATCCAGTCTCCTGTATTTCTTATTTGCAAACCTTTCATTAACATTTGAAACATCTATTTGCACATCTCTATGAACATGAAGTAGAGCTAATCCAACCAACCACACTAACTGGCATTGTATTTAAAATATGATGACACTTTTTCATCAAGGCAAATATGTAGCGTCACAAGATTTGAAGAGAAAAAAAATCAAAAAAATTATACTATCAGCTGAACACTTGAAAGAATGTAATTTCAATGGAAAATATTTTTTTCATTGAACTTTGATAATGTGAGGCTATTGTTTATTGAGTAATTTTTTTGGAACCACCGATTTAATAAAAACCTAATAATTGTTTACAGAATGACTCCATATTCTGTTTCGATTCCTGTAGCACACGTACTCGACTATTCCACGCACTTTGGAGTTTTCACAAAATCTGACCAATCAAAAACCAAAGACAGCTTGTATTATCGCGAAAACACCAGCTGTCTTTCAATTCTGATTGGTCTATCAGCATCGTGTTTTCAATGACGTAACCATGGATACGGATCGCAATGCAAAAATAATAGACCTTTTCATTTAGAAGATTTTTTAAGGCGCATGCGCTCGTTTCGAGACCCAAAGTCTGATAGGCTATTGGGAAAGTGAATAGCCATTGGTTAATTTTGAAATAACAATTTGAGATTGGCTTAGTTCAAAATTAGCGGTATTTTCACATTATGTCAACAGTCAACTTCATGACGAATGCACCTGCATACATTGGCGTTCGTAAACTCGAAAATATTTTATTTCCTTAAAAAAAAAAAAAATTCGCCGTCAATGCCGTTGGGTCTGACAGGTAAACAAAGTTAGTCATTTGTCATCTAAATGAAAAAGCCTATTGTAGCTGCAAACGTCTAAATGAGTCCCTTCGGTGCTACCCCCATTACAACGATTCAAAACTAATTTCAAAATATACTTGCAACTACAAACCATCTAATTTCACTACTCATTTGATTTATTTATGTGATTTAATGATTTTTTTAATGCATTTAAAAGTAGTTTTTTTTCTTTGGTAAAAAAAGGAATATGAAAAAATAAATACACCCCGTGGCTTGAAGAAATATGATTCAAAACATAGATTTTAAACGAATTTTTTACCATATTGACCTTTCTACTATTGAATTTTGTTACAATCACTTCACAATGAAATGTTTATAATAAGTAGTGGTTTAAGATCCTTATTATAAACATGTATGTTCCTTAGGATCAATAAAGTTATTATTATTATTAATTGAAATTTGACTAGTTTTTTTTTCTGGGTATATTTATACAGAGTGGGCCATTGAAAACGAGACAGCGGCTCTGTAGGTCGGCAGAACCGAATGATATGAAAATGCTCGGACACGTCAACTACATTTTCGAGGGGGACATCGTTCGCAATAAAATTCACCCGAAATACATTTCATCCCTCGGAGCTGTGACCGCCACCCCTAAATTTTTAAATCGCAACATATGGCAAGTGATACCTCATTTGGAAGGTATTTCCCTTCTTAATATCAAATAACAAAAATAAATTAATTCTATCGATTCGTTTTCGAGATATAGGAACTTGAGGTTGAGAAATCACTTTTCATTCACTCAATCAATAAAAACAATATCTGATAAAGCAACTGTCGCAATAATTATTATTGTCAATGAACTAAATGTTCAAACTGTCTACCACCCATTTCCATACAAAAGTACGAGTTCTGTTCAAAACGAGACCTCACATTTCGTAGAATTTCCGGCGTTATTCGACGGATTTCTTCAATAATTCTCCTACGTAAATCTTCCAGAGATTCTGGTTCGGTTGCAAATATTTTGTTTTCCAAGTGACCCCACAGGAAAAAGTCGAGTGGGGTTAAATCTGGAGATCTGGCTGGCCACTCTATAGAGCCTCTTCTTCCAATCCAACTTCCAGGAAACATTCTGTCCAAAAACGCCCTAACAGGCTGTGCACAATGTGGAGGTGCCCCGCCTTGTTAAAATATGAAGTGGTCTTCATGGTAACGATCGTCATTTTCAATGATGCCTACTAATTGTGGATAAACAAATTCATTCAATAATTCCAAATGAGTTTCTCCTGTCAGGTTACCGTCGAGAAATACTGGTCCAATCAAACGGTCCCCAAAAATACCGGCCCAGACATTGAGTTTTTGGGGAAATTGAGTATGGACTTCGTGGAAAACGACAATTATGACGATTCACAGTCGAATACAAAAAGAATGTAGACTCATCAGAAAAGCAAATGTTGAAAAGGAAATTCTCATCAGCATCTATTCTCGTAGTCATAATTTCACAAAATTCCTGTCGCCTATTAAAATCATCTTCATTCAATTGGTGTACCAAATGTATTTTGTAGGGGTGGAATTTATGATGTTTCAGGATTCGGCGAATACTGGTTCTTCTGAAATTGGTAACACTAGCCAATTTCCTTGTGCTCAATGTTGGGTCTGCATGAACTTGTCCTAAAAGTGCAACTTCAAAAGCTTCATTCCTCAACGGAAATTCACGTTCTGGGTCTCGTTTCTTGTTGGCTACTGATCCAGTTTGACGAAATTTTTGCACTAATTCTAGAACGTATTTTCTAGCAACAAGTTTATCTGGATGCATTTCACTGAACAAATCAGCTGTACGGTTACCGCACTCATCATTCTTAAAAAAAATGTTGTTATTTCAACTCTTTCCGCGATCGTATACACCATTATTGCGGAAAGATATTCAGCAGCTTTCACTCTAATGTCGTCCAATAAAAGATCAGTTCGACCCTGATAGACGTCCACAATTGCGATTTGGCGAAAAAACTTATCTCATACATGTTTTTGTTGTACTCGCAATTGAGACGAATTCGAGAAAACGTCTTTTTATCGATTCTTAAGAACCTTAAATTTTTTTCGATCAAGTAAATGAGGATGAAATACAAATTTTAAACGGAATTGCATGTTATTTGTTGGTAAACAGTTAGATCATTTAATTCCTTGACAATGATCATTATCTTTGAACAGTTGCATTGTTAGATGCTATTTTTATTGATTGAGTGAATAAAAAGTGATTTCCCAACTTCAAGTTCCTATATCTCGAAAACAAATCGATATAATTGATTAATTTTTGTTGTTTGATATTAAGAGGGAAAATACCTTTCAAATGAGGTATCACTTGCCATATGTTGCCATTTGAAAATTGAGGGGTGGCGGTCACAGCTCCGAGAGATGGAATGTATTTCGGATGAATTTCATCGCGAACGATGTCCCCCTCGAAAATGTAGTTGATGTGTCCGAGCGTTTCTATATAATTCGGTTCTGCCGACCTACAGAGCCGCTGTTTCGTTTTCAATGGCCCACTCTGTATATGCGTTATGTATTTCAAAGCATATTTAAAGCGATAATAATTTATCGTGTCCCCGCCTTTGCTGAAGCCAACAAACTGAAACACAATTTTAACAAAGAAACCCAGCTGATAAGCAAATACTGGTACTATGGCTGTATGTCTAGACATCTTTCCATCAGCTCACGGATTCCAGAAGCAACTTCACTTAATAGAATAACAGCTTTTAACGCCACCGAAGTGAATCTGTTTTTTGATCAACTAAAAACGATCCAAACAAAGCACAATATACCTGGTCATCGTATTTTTTAATATTAATAAAACCGGCATTAGCACAGTGCAAAAAAATTACAAGATTTTGGCTCCAAAAGGTTTAAAATAGATAGCAAAAGCGACAAGCAGAGAACGCGGTGTCACAACAAAAGTAGTTTGTGCTGTCAGCGCTAGAGGCATTATGTACCTCTCATGTTTATTTTCAAAAGAAAGAGAATAAACGAACTGTTGATTGAAGGCTGTAACAGCGACATGATTGCCACGGTTTCTGATTCCGGTTGAATAAATGAGTCCATATTTCTTAAGTACTTGCGACACTTCATTTTTTTTCTGAAACCTACCAAAGAAGAACCAGTAAGTATTATATATTCGACAATCACGAAAGTCATATCAGCCTGGGAGCATACAAGCTTTTCCGAGAACACAATCTGCAAGTTCTTTCCTTGCACCCCATGTATCTCACAAAATGCAGATACTGGATCTAACAATCTTTAGTTCACTGAAGATGGCATACAATAAAGAATGTGAACTCTACATGGTTAACAATACTAACAAACGAATAAGCCAATACGAGGTTGCAGAACTTTTCACAAAGGCGTACAACAAAACAGCTAACATAAGCAAGGCTGTAAATGAATTAAGAGCCGCTGGAATTCATCCTATTGGTCCTGACAAATTCAAAGACAGCTTTTAAAATGAGGTATTTGATCAATCTCACACCAGTCAGTCTTAAGAATGCGATGTTCATGAAACTGCATTTGAGCAAAGTTTGAATGAGACCGTTAACAATGTCATCCAGAGTCAAACACCAACACCTCTATTCCTGAAAATTTGAACATTACCATTAATACTCCCCAATCCACTACTATGCCTCTTGCCGAAATTATCAATGCCATTCCTAAAACAGGAACCACTTCTAAGCGACAGAATAGGAAGCATTCTCAGATTATATCAAGCACAACAATAAAAAATCAACTAGATGAAAAACAGAAAAGTCAAAGGGAGAGAAAAGTTCAAAAATAAAAGGTTCCAACTGAAAAACAAGAAAAGAACCATACAAAAAAAGCCACGAGTCAAGGGTAAAGGAGTCAGAAATTTGAAGAAGGCTTTACAAGGAAATAGAAACGAAGGGTAGTTTTACTGTATAATGTGCAACGAAAAGTATGAATTCCCACCGACAGAAGATTGGATCATGTGCCCCATTTGTAAACTCTGGGCGCATGAAAAATGTACTACTGCCGAGACTAGCAAAGGTTACGTGTGTGATATGTGCCAGACAAAGAAATTGTACTTAATTATAAAGATTTAATTGGGTCGCTCCTAATTACGCCATATCTCGATTGTCCTAAATGTATGTACATACCATATTTTAGACATGTATTTATATATTTTTATTTTAATTTTTAGTTTATACCTTAACTCTGTACACAAGCTTTGTCTTCAAGAACTATATTCCTTTCGACAATAAAGTATATCTTGATTGATTGATTAAACATGGTAATGGACCATAACACTTTTTTCATGTATCATAACTTACCGCTCAGAACTATTTGGTTTGAGTCAATTCAAAGAAATAAGCATGATAACTTTACGCAAAATAATGTTTTCTCTAGATGAAGTAAATAAAAGTGAAATTGTCAATAGCACATTTCTTAAAGAAACTTTTGATGTATTTGGGCATATAATATTAAACTTCATAAACACTTCCTTGAAGGACTGTTTCCTGAGCAGTACAAAGTTAGTACAGTCACTCCTATACCGAAAATAAATAGTACAAATGATTAAAGTAATTTTTGCCCAATTAATAGTCTCCCGACCCTTGAAAAAGTACTGGAACAACTAGTTACATATTTAATGAAAAAAATTACTCATGCAAAACAGCTTTACAGCTCACAGTCACAGAGTGGAAAAAAGTATTGATAAAAAAGAATACATTGTTGCGGTATTTCTAGATTTCAAACGTGCCTTCGAAACAATCAACAGAAAAACTTTAATCAATAAGCTGGAGTACTATGGTGTAAATGGAAAAGCTTCAAACTGGTTAGATCTTGAGCATAGGAGACGAGATAGGCGTACCACAGGCAGTGTTTTGGGACCGTTACTTTTCATCTTTTATCTAAATGATATTAACTTTGTACCTGGTTTGCACCATTTGAATTTATTTGCAGATGATACCCATGTATACACAAAAACTGTGATTAAGAAGAAGCTGTACAAAATATCAATATAACTTTAAAAAATATCAAAATATATCTACAGGTAAATAAACTCAAACTGAATATCAATAAATCTAAGGCAATGATTGTTTCATCAAATTCGAACCAAAGAATGATTGATATTCACTCTATTGATATCAGCATATACAATAGCCAGCTCACAATTGTAAATGGAATCAAGTATCTAGGATTTATAATAAACTATCAGTTAACTTTAAATAAGCATGCCGACTATACCAATAGAAAGATATGTAAGAAAATGTATTTTTTCTCCAGAATCGCAAAATCTCTATCAACTTTTGCTAGATTAACATGTTATAATTGCATAAAAATGTATCTACTCAACCTAAATCATATGGAATAATTGCAGAAACGCAAAATAGAGGAATGAGAATTATTTTGAGATGTATTCATTCGAAGGGTAATACTTATTGGAGTATATAACAATATTCATATCATAAAAATTATGAAATAATGAAATGGTGACCTCAGTACATCATAGGTAATAATGTAAGAGTAATAATGAATAATGTGACTTATTTGACAAACTAATAGTAATAATGTGTGATGTATTTGACATATGTACAGAAAGGACAGAAAGAATGATAAATTCTCAATTTCTCAGCTTGGAATACTTCTGAAAAAAAGGTTTTATATTGTCGAAGAGTTAGGTTGAAGATGTTAACTCCTTCAAGTCTATCAAACTGTCTACATATTTTCAATAAAGGACTTTTAAAATGATGGTATGTGTTGGGTACATTTATATAAAAGCTAATGTTTGACCTAGAGGTAATTCTTGGTACGTAAAAGTTGATTGAAGAGAGAAGCGAAGGGGAGTCTATAAGGCTATTTATGAGTTTATAGACAAATATTAGATCCGAGATCTCCCTGAGCTTCCTCAGAGAAATAAAATTGAATTCCTCTAGTAGTAGTTGGTGGCTATAGTTATTATCTGGGTAGGTGTTATGTTTCTTGAAATATATGAATTTTAAAAATTTATGTTGAATTTTTTCTAGAGAGTCAATGTACTTCTCTTGTGAAGGATTCCAAACCGAACTACAATATTCCAGCTAAGTTCTAACTAGTGAAAAGTAAATAGTACGCATCGCGTCTATAGAACTGAATTCTTTACAATTCTGGATAACAAAGCCTAGGAGGCAGCTGTTTTGTGTGCTGCAAAAGTAAGCTTGCTATTAAGTAAGATTCCAAGGTCTTTACATTCAGATGGATTGATATATATGTTATTAATCGTATAGTTGAATTCCACCGGTGAAAAAGTCGTGTTATAAGTCATAATTTTGCATTTATTTATAGTAAGTGGTAGGTTGCTATAGGTACACCAGATCATCAGCAAATAGTAGCGTGTTTGAGTTTATAGAGTCACTGATGTCATTTATGAACAGTACAAAAAGTTAGACCCTTGTGGTATACCGGAGGTTGCGGTAAAGCTGAGGCCACTTTCTTCTCCGTATTCGAATTATTCGAAGTAGTTAAGTTTGTTCAGAAGGTGTTGATGGGAAACTTTTTTTTAGTTCTAAAATAACGTCTTACTGCTAGAAAAGCTTTATCGTGTAGGTGTTCGGGGTATTGCAAATGAATGGATTGCATCGTACCTGAGGGATCACAGATGGTAGTCATGGATTCAATAAGGTCAAAACCAGCAAATATTTCTATAGGCGTGCCACAAGTGTCTATTCTTGGTCCTTTGCTTTTCATTATTTTTACTAGTGATATAATGCAATCTTGTGCATCCCAAATCAAAATGACACAAATCAGCTCATAGCTGAAAACGAATTAGTTGGATCAGTGGTAATGTCAAATATATGTGCAAATCAATTTTATGATTGGTGTAACACCAATGGATTATCGGTCAATATCAGTAAAACATATTCCATGTTATTCCAACCAAAAAATATGAGCAGTGACTACAGCACCTTAATCAGGATGAATCACAAGTCTATAGAGCAAGTTGATCATATAAAATTCCTAGGAGTGTATGTAGACCACAAACTCACATGGGAGATTCATATAAAAAATCTTGTTTCCAAATTGAGCAGTATGTGCTTTGTTATTAGGAAATTGCGTGACACTGTATCTCCAGAAATTCTCAAGCTTTCTTACTGTGGACTTGTTGAGTCATCACTAAGGTATGGTTCGATATTTTGGGGCAACCCTGCTCACATTCATAAGGTGTTTTTAATTCAGAAAAAAATAATAAGATGTCTTGTAGGTGCTCATCCACGTGAGAGTTGCAGACAAATATTCATTAAGCTTTCGATTCTGACACTTCCATGTTTGTACATATTTCTAATTATTCTTAATATAAAAAAGAGAGCCATATACATATGAGAGGAAGTATGGTGCACGAACACACCACTCGCAATGCTAATCATCTCCATTTACCATTTTCACGTTTAGGCATTGCTCAGGGTTCTTACACCTACCAGGGCATTATATGCTACAACCATACTTTAGAAATGTTTGGTGAAATCGAAAGTTTCAATGTATTTAAAACAAAATTATTTGAATTTCTGAGTAATCACGCATTTTATTCCTTGGGGGAGTTTCTGAAATTTCAACATTGACTGTTTGCAATTTCTTGATGTTTCTTATCCTTTCATATATTTTTTATCTATATTATCTATATTTTTACTTCTGTGTATCATGTTGTGTATATTTATATTGTGCAACTTATGCACTTTCTTGTATCTGTCTTGCATCATGTGTATGTTTTTGATACTTTTATACACACATATTTTTTGTACTTTCTATATATATGTGAGTAGTCTGATGAGTTTTTATACTGTACTGTGTGAAGCTTCATTGACGAATAAATTTATCTTTATCTTTATATATCTATAAAAGAGTGTTCATTTAGACAATTTGACCTTAACTGTTACTGGAATTTGGCGCACCATGGTATTCTAAGATACTGTGTGTGCGACTCTCGTGTTTGTAGAAATGTAGAGGTACTGACTATGTCAATGTTTACATAGGCACAATATATTAAGTGCTTTAGTTGAGAAAGGAAAAGTAGTTTGATTTGTGTAATTTATTTTAAGTGAATATATACATTAGGTGGCTCATTTTATTTATTTATTTTTTAATTTTTTTCATTCAAGGTAAATGAGGGTGAAGTTTGTTTGTATAATCCATTTTATAATGTCTTTTTTAATTTTATTATATGGCATTACTCTGAAGTTCTGCGGTAGAGCGTTGTACACTTTGGGACCTGTACAATATATATGTTTCTGGCAAGCAACATGTTTGGGGTTTTTCAAAAGGACATTTAGTTGAGCTGCGTTTCGCGTGTTTAGGTTATGACAGAGAATATTTCTATAATAAGAAATTTTCAACATAAATCTTGCAACTGCTTTAAGGTAAAGTTGGTTTGGAGTGAGTAATCCACTTTCTCCATATAACGCTTTTTTTTTTCAATGAAATATTTTTATTATCCATTTTTGGCTTACTTCAAGCTTTGACGAGTATATACAACAAGCATTTCCCCACACAACGATGCCATAATTTATGATAGTTTCTACAAGTGAGAAATATATTGCTTTTATGGTTTCATGGGGCAAAAAGTTACGCAATTCATAGAATTTATAAATTAGTTTTCTTATTTTTTTTTGTAACGTAGTTTATGTGCTCCTTCCAAGTAGAAAGTTCATCTACAAAAATGCCCAAGTATTTAACACATGTCTCTCTATCAATTTTGTGTGTGCATGTACATTGTTGATGTTCTAAGGTGCAATGTGATTCATGTAGTTTTATGTTTTGTACATCGGTGGGTAGGGATCTGATTGAGGGAGCGAAGGTCATACATTTTGTTTTACCTACGTTCAGGGAAAGAAGGCTATCATCTAACCACTTTTTTACTTTTACCATTGCCCTTTCTGCATTTTCCACAGTAGCTTCCCATGTGGGACCGCTTATTATGACTGCAGTATCATCGGCAAAACAGAAGATAGGATCTTCCTCCAACAGTGATAGGAGACCATTTACGTAGATATTAGAGAGAAGCGGCCCCAGTACTGTGCCCTGTGGCATACCAAATCCTACCTTTAGACGGCTACTTAAAACATTGCATATCTTCACACATTGCGTTCTTTCACTTAAGTGAGATCTAAATAAGTCGTTAGCAATACCTCTAATACCCATGTTGTTTAGCCTATCTAACGGGATTGGGTGTGCCACAGTATCAAATGCTTTGGTAAGGTCCAGAAATATTCCAATAACCTCCTTTCCCTGATCAAGATTTTGAAGAATTTTTTCTGTTACTCTACACATAGCGTTTTCGGTACTGAGATTCTCCCTAAAGGCAAATTGATTTTTATCTAATGAGACATATTTTTCCAAAAATAGCATTAGTTTATATTTAATACATTTTTCTATCAATTTGCTTATTGAACTCAAGAGTGCAATAGGTCTGTAGTTGCTTGTTAAGTTTTTATCACCTTGTTTGAAAATTGGTACAATTATTGCACTCTTGAGAATCTTAGGGAAAATTCCAGTACTGAAGGTACAATTTACAATGTGTTTTACCGGTTTTAATAAATAGATGGATTCATCTCAATGATTTCTGTACTAATATTGTCTTCCCCGCATTTAACTCTGTCTTTCAACCTTTTTATTTGAGTCACCAGTTCGGCATCAGTAATAGAGGTGAAGTAAAAGAAGTGGGGATTGATAACATAATTTACTGCTGCATTTATATTGTTACCTTGGGAGATTTTGTATGCTAATTGTCCACCTATATTGCTAAAATAAGAATTAAATTCAGTTGCTATTTTCTTGGGTTCATAAATTTTTGCACCCTTGCTGTCCAGAATACCCCTGATTTCCGTTTGGTTCACCTGCTCACCCGTAGCCTCTCGTATCATCTTCCATGTTTTTTCGGGTCATTTGAACTTTTTTCGGCAAGCGATTTGTAATAGGTATGTTTGGATTTTTTTATTAGTCTTGAGAGCATATTTCTAAAGGTTTTATATCAGTTTCCAGTATCCTTACAATTTCTGTTCAAAGCACATTATCTTTTTAACCGATACCTTTTACGAATTGAAACTAGGAGGCCATCAGTGATTCAGGGTATTAATCTCTTTTTTCTGCTAGTAATTGTTTTAGTGCTTGTGGATTGACTTATAAAGTTTTGTAGTTTTGTTATGAAAATATCTGTACATATGTTAACATTGACACTTCCCAGAACATCATTCCATTCTGCTTGCGAAATTAGGTTTGTGAGTTTATTGTAATTAACTACTTGAAAAGTTTTATTTTTTCCTGTTTCTATATTTGCATTACCCTTTATGTTCAGCAAAATGGGATAGTGGTCGGTGAAGTCCCTTATTAAAATAAGAGGATTAACATCATTGAGTTTTTCGTGTTTACATTTCACAAAAAAATTATCGATACATGTTGCTGCTTCTTTTGATCTTCTAGTAACTTTATCGATACAGCTTACAAATACATAACTTTGAAGAACATTCAAGTACTCGCTTGTTGATTCGGAGTTTTGATCTAGGAGGTCAATCTTAATATCTCCAGTGAGAATATGTATATGATTTTGATCTTGCATTGATCTCCTTAAAATACTATTTGAATTTCTTATACATTCATCTTTGTTAATAGCATGAGTTCTATATGTAGCATAAATATCCTTTTTTGATTTGATAAGTTTAGTATTCCCTTTTTCTATAAGGATTTGATTTTGGAAATATGATTCCCTTATGTATACAACGCATTCATCAAATTTATTTAGCATACTATTGTTCCAGAATATTCTAAACCCAGGTATATTGAAATCATTTATGTTGTGTACGATATGTGTTTCGCACATTACTATAACATCGAAACTTTTTTCTGTTGATTCCAAGAAGACAAGAAAATCATCAAAGTTTTTATAATAACTTCCAATTACATTTATTATATTAATATCACTAAAACTGTCATCAAAGAAGGTAACTTAAGACAGGTTATCACATTCATGAGTTTCACAGTCCTTGTAGTTATCAAGTATATCATTTGGACCAGAGAATTTAATTAATTTTGGTTGTTAACAACTTACTTTATACTATAGGTACATGTGATCACAATCCTAGTAGATCGCTTTCGGTTCTAATTTTTATAGCAGAGTCTTGTTCATTCTTTCTGACGAATATCTTGCCATCCAAGTAATGAACAGCTTTATAGTCTTTTTGTCTTTTTATTTCCCTGGCTTTCTTGAAGAGTAATATTTTGTTGATTGGTAGATCTTCATTTAAAAATATTTTTTTATCTCTACCCTGCAACCTACATTTTCTGACTGTTATTCCTTTAAATTGCTTGACTTTTTGTACTATAGCTCTTTTCTTATTGTAACTGTTACACTATACTAAAATTGGTCCATCTTCTTTTTTTAGTCTGTAAGTCTCATTGATATCACTATCATCACAGGGTACGTCCATGCTTGAAAAAATCTGCCGTACTATGTCTTTTGTATCTGCATTATTTTGTGGTGGTACTCCGAAGATGACGATGTTGTTTGCCTTTTCCTTAATCTCAATATCATCAATATTATCGAATGCCTTGCTAAAGTCAGTGTAGACCACATCAATTTGGTTCCTGTTATCCAAGGCATTCGACACAACTTCGGTAAAAGTGCTAAGGTTGGTGGAAGTACTCCTTTTTTTTACAAACCCATGTTGGCAGTCGCTCAAGGAGGTTCTGATGTGTTCATAAATGATGGTTGACAGAATAATTTCAATCAGTTTAGAAAAAACGGAAATAAGCACAATTGGTCGGTAGTTTGGGATGTCTGATGTCAACCCAGATTTAAAGACAGGACATACTCGTGAAGTTTTCCATATCTCCGGGAATGATTCGTTCAGTATCATTTTATTATATAGTATGAAGAGGGGACGTAGGAAGTGATCTATGTGTTTCTTTACCGTTTTAATTGGGATGTTATCGAGACAACAAGTAAATTTATTCTTTAATTTTTTCGAGGCTGCAATTATTTGTTCGGTTGATATTCCAGGTATGTCGAAATGTTTACTAGGGTTATGTGGTTGATCATTTTGTATATTCTGATAGTTATTATTAGGAGTATACACACTGCTGAAATGTGAAGCAAAAGAGTTAACGATATCGGCAGAATGTTGATAATGTATATGTTATTATGCGTCATCTCTCCTGGAATACGGGTTTTGTTTTTTTTGAGTTGACGTACAAAAGTTTGGGGGATTTAATTTTAAGTTATTTTCAGGGTTAATGATGAAATTCCTATATGCTGTATGTATGTTTTTTTATTTTTTCAATATACCCCTATTGAATTTATGTTGAATACCCCACAATAGCAGCCAGTACAAAAAAGACACTATATTACTTGAGTATGATTTTTATTTTCAAAATTACAAGTGGGATACAACCAGCCTATCTTAGAAGATATTCAGTCAGAAATAGTGATCTTGATTCATACAATACAAGAACACGTAATACATTTTATATATCCCGAACCAACTACAAGAGTGGAATGGATCCATCGTTCTTTAAAGGCCTAGATAGCTTTAATAAGATACCAGATGAGATCAAAAATGTGAGTTCCTCAAAAGTATTCAAAAAGTTATTACTAGAATATTTAAAATTATAACACATGATGTATTGTGAAAAAAATTTTTTTTTTATATAAATTATTTATATATTTATGCTCTTTCATATGTTTATGTTTATAACATTATTGTATATAAGGATTCCTAAAATAAAGTCTACTATACTACTACAATTATCTGCATCATTATTATGTTTCTTTACAATAAAACCGTTTAGCTTAAAACATTTTTTCATTTATTTTATTTAGCAATATGATCTGAATTAAAATAATAAGAATAAAGTAATTGACCAAAAAGTTAAATTCAATTTAAAAAAAAGCGTAGGGTGCTTGATATCAGTTATATTGCATTTTTTTCCTTTAATTAAACTATAATTTCATTTTTAACTTTTTAGTCCATATTTGCTTGGAAAGCGTGTTTTTAACTACGGAAGAAAACTCATCGATTAATTCAGTTTTGACTAACTTTTGGTGAAAGTAGATTGTAGGGGGTCGATATGGCTCTTCAGCCTCTCCGTACCTCAACATTTGTTGAAAGTACTTAGACCCTACCAGTGAATTCACCAAATCTTCGAAATGTAATTAGGCTTTTCAGCAGTAATTTACCAAATCTTGTGGATTATAAATTTTATCTGACGAAAACTGAGAATACCAGATCATAGCTATGAAATTGTTGTATTGTCATCGGTTCTTAATTCGTATATATATATATATATATATATGTAAATATTTTCTTCAATTTCTTGGAATAAGGGTCTGATTCAGTCAATTCGTATGATTCCTTTCAACGACGTTTCGACATAGTATTTGTCATCTTCAGGTTAAAAACTCTAAAATTAAAAACATGGAGTTTGAGACATATCTTACTTAACATAATATTAAAATGTATACACTAAAATAATTGATCAAAAACATTGAGTTCGAATTTATAACACGTTATTTATCACAATATAACAATGACTGTAATATATATGCTTTTTTCCCTCTTCATGAGTACATTGGATTGTTTAGATTGAGTTATAGTAGATGGGCCTGACTGTATTTTTTTGGCAGCATATAAAGATCAGTTTTCATTGTTACTACTACAAATAAAGTTAAAAAAGGTTGTTATAGATCTGGCTTAAGTTTTTTATGTCATTTCTATTGTTGATGCTTCTGAGGTCTTTTTTAATATGTATCATTTCAAGGAATGTTCTCACTCTTGGATTCCTTTTTTTGCTCAAAATTTCAAGTTGTTAGTGTCAAACTTATGTTGATTTTCTTTTTCGTATTTGGATAAGGCTGTAATATTAGTTTCAGTACTTGTGGGCTGTATTCGTTTTTGCAAATATTGTTTTGTTTGACCTATATAGGTATTTGATAGTCTTTAAACGGTATTCTACAGGGTGTTACCGAATAAGTGCGAAAGTTTTGGGAGTTGGTTCCTTGCCGAAAGTTTAAGGGGGTCCTTTATGTAAACAAAATTAGGCCTTTCATTGAAAAATTAACGCTTCCAAAGATGAGAAAAAAATAGTTTTGTTTCTTGAAATTGCTGGAGAGTTGAAGAAATGGCATGTTCTACCAATTAAAGCTACCTATGAATATTTTTTTAATTTTTTGTGATCTTTTAAAGGGGTGAAACATGCAACCCTATTCAATTTAACTTTTAACGAACAAAATTTCCCAATTGAAAAATATGTGTTGAAAAGAACAATTTATTGCAAAACTTTTTTAACTCCTGTATTGTGCCCGTAGAAGCAATAGTTTCCATATAAAACAATAAAATACAACATTGTGCATGAACGGATCTTCTGTAAATGGAATCGAAAAATCTAGTAGGTGGCTATCACGTTTTGTTTGCACAACTTGTGACTTCAATCGTAGTATTTCAAAATTATTCCGCTTGTTTGAACTTTTAATGTTGGCATGTACCAGTACCATATTTTGTTTTAATATAATATCAAATTAAAAATACAAACGAAACAAAATTATGTGTATTACAACAAAGAAAAAGGCAACAAGATCAAACGGAACCGAAATGACCACCTCCAACCATTAGACAGGAATCAAGTCTTCGTCTCATGGACTGGCGCAAACGTTGAAATATTCCTGGTGTGTTTTGGATTGACTCGCAGGCTGCAATGATGCGATTTTTTGAATCATTCACACATTCAATGGGGGTCGTATAAACCAAGGACTTCAGGTGACCCCCAGATGCAAAAGTCGAAGGGGTTTAAGTCTGTAGATCTGGGAGGCCAAGGTTGAGGTCCTGCTCTGCCTATCCAACGATTTGGATACATGTCGTCCAAGTACTGTCGAGCAGTTATGCTGAAATGGACAGGCGCACTATCGTGCATAAACCACATTCGTGGTCGAATAGCTAGTGGAACATTTTCAAGTAAAATGGGAAGCTGCTCCTAGAGAAAATTTGTATAGGTTGAACCAGTTAGCCTTAACGGTAGAAAATACGGTCCAAATATATTTTCGCCAATAATTCCGACCCACACGTTAAGTGAAAATTCATATTGATACCGTCCTTCTTGAATTGCATGTGGGTTATCTTCGGCCAATAGATGATTGTTATGGAAAATTGTAATCCTTTGCCTTGAAAAGTTGGATTCGTCAGTGAATACTACGTTTTCTAAAAATTGAGCATTTTGGGTAACATTTGAAGACTTCATTGACGAAAGTCTACTCGATGGGGAAAATCTCACGGCAAAAGTGCCTGGACTCGTTAAATATGGTGAGGATACAATTGGTGATCCTTTAAAATTTTCCAGATTAGTTTATTGCTAACATTAAGTGTGTTAGCAATTTGTCTTGGACTCAATTCATATTGAGATCCTCTTCTTCCAGTGCCACCGTTTATTACTCGTGGACGACCACGATCAGTTGTTCGTTTTTGAAAAGTCCCTCTGTCACAGAGACGTTCATGAAGACGTGCAAAAATTGTGTGATGAGGTATCACGTGCTGAGGGTACATCTCTGCATAGAGCCGTCTAGCTTCCAAAGAATTTCCATTGGCACGACCATACATAAAATACATATCGGCCATTTCAGCGTTAGTGTTATTATTCATATTGAAGATTCAAAAGACACAAACTACCACAAAGAAATCAAAGCGACTTGACAGCCACCAACTAGATTTTCTCGATTTTAAAATACTACGATTGATATCAGGATCTTCTATCACTGTTAGTAAAACCAAGCGAAACCCTAAGGCTCTTGCTCTTCGGACTTCAAATAAGTGGGCCACAGCCATTCACGAATTTAGAATTTTGGTTGGTAAAGGACTACAGACCGGTCCATAGCCCTTGCCATGATGGTGTTTCTCGAACCATGACCGAGAGGAATTTTTGATCAGAAATTTGGAAAACAAAAATAATAATTTCTATTGAGGATGCAGCTTTGCTACCCTGTATGGATTAGTAGGTGACCTATCACTCCAGAGAGTGCCTGGGACGTTTTAAACGTGAGGGGTCGTCTATGTTATAATCAGTGGCTTCCCTCACGAGCGGATTCTCGTGAGCTAATGCACAATCAAATACTTTTTGATTGCGTTCTCTGATGATACTTCTGATAGAGGGCAGATTTAAGTCTTCAAGTATCCGATCGTTCCGCACGTACCACGGAGCGTTCGTTATCATCCGCAGGACTCTCATTTGCGCCCGTTCCAGGACGCCAATGCTAGACCTGCAGATTTGGCCCCAGGCGGCTGAGGCATACAAAATGACAGGCCTGAACATCATCTTGTAACTCATGACTTTGTTTTTGAGGGAGAGCTTACTGTTCCTGTTATTCAGAGGATATAACGCGCATATCTTTTTAACAATTTTGTCCCTAACAACGTTGACATGTGGTCTCCAGGTGAGCCGGCGGTCCACAGTAACTCCCAGGTACTTGACCCGCTCTGACCATTCTATCCCCCTTCCAGAGATAGTCACTCCCCTCTCCGGGTTATTTCTCTTGCGACCCATTGAAATCGCCTGTGTTTTATCAGGATTCAGCTTTATTTTCCACTCCAGATACCACTACTGGAGGTCGTTTAATGCATTTTGCAAATAAACGACACCCATCAAGTGGTCAGCTGCAGAGGAAAGCAAACTCGTATCGCCAGCAAATAAGGAGATCTTCACATGTTACTACGATTGAAGTTGTGCAAACAAAACGTGACAGCCACCTACTAGATTTATTCGATTCCATTTACAGAAGATCCGTTCATGCACAATGTTGTATTTTATGTTTTTCATTAGGAAACTACTGCTTTTACGGACACAACACAGGGGTTGAAAAAGTTCTGCAATGAATCGTTCTTTTCAACACATATTTAAATTGAGAAATTTTGTTTCGTCAAAAAGTTCTGGTTAAACACAAAACAAAATTAAAAAAATATTCATAGGCAGCCTTTTAATTGGTAGAACATGCCCACGAAATGCCATTCAACTCTTCAACAATTTACAGAAAAACATTTT
Organism: Gonioctena quinquepunctata; assembly: GCA_018342105.1. Classification (NCBI taxonomy): domain Eukaryota; kingdom Metazoa; phylum Arthropoda; class Insecta; order Coleoptera; family Chrysomelidae; genus Gonioctena; species Gonioctena quinquepunctata. Next base: position 254,318 of record JAFIRS010001467.1, on the reverse strand, counting down.
TTTTTTCCATTTTTCGAAGCGTGTAACTTTTCAAGGAAAGGCCTAAGAGCTTTAGCTGAAAGCCCCCTTTAATTTTCGACAAGGAATCACCTCCTGAAAACTTTCGCACTTCTTTGGTATATATTTGTTTGTTTTTTTGGTATTTCTGGTTTCAATTTTGAATACATGTTGTGTTTTTCCATTGTTTTATTGATTTTATTCCATAGTCTGTCTATGTATGGTGAAGGTATCTATGTTATTGTTTTCTTTTCTTTATTATAATTTTCATTGCAGATCGCATGTAATCGTTTTTTTATTGTTTTTTCTGCGAAGTGGCTTGGGTAATTATTTTCTATTATATCATCATCTCAATCTATAAATCCAGCTCCAGATTCAAACTCTGAACGGCATCCGATGAATCCGCACAAATCATATTATCGTAAAATCCCGCCACTATTTCACGAGAAAGTGAACAAGGTTCCGCACGTGATCACCAGAAATCTAGTTAAAACCGTTGCACCTCCGTGATGTTTCCAAAACGCGTTTCAGTCCTGAAAATCCACCATCTCGAGAGGAATCGCGATGCCAGCTACCGCCGAAGATCGTATACAGGACGTTATCGACGAGGCGGCCAACTACAGTAACGCTTCCTGTTCATCCGACGAAGAGATCGCGCTTCCCAGATACGAACACGTGAAACATAACTCCAAACCAATATACGCGCAGAAGAAGATCGCCACTTTTGAAAGTTTCCCTACGAGAAGGGATCACGAGGAGTTTATAAGGAGGTGTGTGGATATCTTGCTTAGAGACGCGATTTTCGGCGGGACCGACAAGAAAAATAAAGTGCTAAGTTATGAGAGCCCAGAAGAACTCCAACGCATCTTCGATTTTGGCCTGAAGACACTGCCATCGACCCATGACGATCTACTCGAGCTGGTGAAGGACACAATCCAGTACTCCGTGAAGACGGGTCATCCATACTTTGTGAACCAACTTTTTTCCTCGCTGGACCCTTATGGGTTGGTTGCCCAATGGTTGACGGATGCTTTGAATCCAAGTGTTTATACGTATGAAGTGTCTCCCGTGTTCACGCTTATGGAGGAAACAGTTTTGGAGGAGATGAGGAGGATTGTGGGCTACAAGGACGGAAGCGGCGATGGTATTTTTTGTCCTGGTGGATCTTTGGCTAATGGATACGCTATTCAATGCGCCCGTCACAACTTTATGCCTGATATCAAGGTGGGTTTTATCATTTACATTCGGTATTTTTCTCTGAGGACAAACACAGAAGTTCCATGACCCAAATTTGAATTAAATTTGAGGACATGGCTTGAATGTATATAGGAACTGTCCCATCATTGAAATGTGATGGCATTCTACATGAAAGTTTCTTGAAATCATTAAAAATGTCAAAGATATCAGCACTGAGTTACTACTCCTACATATTCTGATAGTCTACGCAAAAATGGCATCATTATTGGAAATATATTGATTCCATTTTCTATGCATTTCTAAGTTTCCTTTCTTAACTTCTGGGAGCTGTTATTGACAATTTTACTTCCACATCTCCATGCTATCTATATAATAATTCCTAGAGAAAGAAAGATAATGACTCCCTATTTTTTTAATTTTCCCCAGTTGTGAAAGCAAAAAGCGGTGAAAAAATAAGACTTCAAGGCTAATTCGATTGAAGATAAACTTTCGTATATTTTTAAAGAAGAATTATTGAACATAATACATGACACATTTTCGAAATAGAGAAGAAAATAACCAATGAAACATTGGTCCAGGCTTAATTTTGGCATACATGCAACAATTTAGATGATTATTCATTTTGGAGCGTATATTATAAATAATTTCAAAAAATCGTGTTCGGTCGGGGAACTTCGGCATACAAAAAATATAAGAAATTATGCCCAAAAAAAGGATATAATCATCTAAACACACGTTATATATGAATATAAAAGAAACAAAAATATCTTCCAGTATTACCAGACTTATATTTGCACATATATCCTACCGCTCATGTATCGAAGGTGATATCATAAATGCTAGGGGTTTTATCGCTCAATTTTTTTTTAAATTTTCGAGAAAGCATTCTGCCTGAAAATTTCACCGAGTACGATCATTATCTGATTAAACCATGGAAGCGAAACTTGAGTAGTTCAATCTTTGATAATAAGGCCACAAATTGCACGAGTTAAATTTCCTAGAGGCAAAATGCTTGAGGGAAAATTTAAAACTGGATAAAACAAAGTTACAACAATACGCAGGAATCGTGTCCGAATAATTACCGTTTCTAAATACTTCGTTTTACAGATTCATCCACTGTTCTTGAACTCCTTCTGAAAAACATGAAATATATATAAATTTTTCACCATGACTTCAAATATGTTTGTATCTGGAACCGATTAAAAAAAAAGTTCCTTGGTATGGGATCGAACCCGATCCCATTAAATTATTCATTGAAAAACTGAGGCTTTCTAACATGCTGAAAAAGGTATATTTGAATTCAAATATCAAATCACTATATGTAGTGAGTTAAAAATCCCTTATTCCATCAATTCTGCATTTCCTATTTCCCTAAATAGGAATTGAATGCGTTGACATTTAATTCTGACAGAACCAAGTGTAGTTGTCACACATACTCGTATATAATAGAAAGAGACAGAGAGAGAGAGAGAGAGAGAGAGAGAAAGTCGCATGGAGGGGACATAACGCTTTTTTCTTACGTTACATTTTCTACCAGTAAACACGTAAAGGAACTTCATTCCAAAAACTTTTCATGGGTGTAAATTATTGACGTGCTACAATTTTTTCGCATAAATATCCATTTTACTGGTTATTGACACTCAAGTACTAGTGATTGGCACATCAATCCCTCTATCATTGCACTAGTAGTCATCTTATGGAATAAAAAATTAAATAAAAATAGAATAAAATTGTCATACTGTCAGAAAAAATAATTAATGAACTCATATACAGGGTGGGGCACCCCATACGACACGGTCCCTGTAAACGAAACCATTAATTTTTTCGGGAATTTCTCAATTTCATTATATGTATATTGATTAAGGCTGCAAAAGGAAATTATTTTGGAGTCTACAGGGTGGCTCAAAAAAGTGTGACATATCAAAGTTGTGCTTTTCCAAATGGAATACCTTGTATTTCGTTACATTTTTTAATAGGTCAGGAAAAAATAATATGATTTCATTTGAGGTACTATGTACCTAACTATAACCGTTCTCGAGCTATTGATTTTTTTATGAAAATGCTAGGTACAATTGGAAACTAAATAACATCGAAATGTATAGAAATCATCCCTTCGAATTCTGACCAAGCATGAAAGAGGTTTCGGGCTATTGATTTCGATAAAACCCGTTTCTCAATATTGTACAGAATGTTCAAAAATCTTTGTCATTTTTTTATAATTTCGGACAAAGATAACTTTGTTATTTCGAATAGAACACCTTGAATTTTTTTGGTCTGAACAATATAAAATTCAATTATCTTTCATTTCATATTGGGGTTCCCTATACCTAACCTAAATAGTTTTTCAGATATTGGCTTTTTCAAATAGTAGTTCTTATTTCAATGCATTCTTTGAATCAAGATAGCTTTGAAACGACATTTATTTAATTTGCTCACAGAATTCTCATTGACAGTTGTTCATCGAAAATATTTACTGTTCACTAAAATGAAGTTATCATTTACATTCATATTCTGACAGTAGTTCATTAAACAGACTATATATTTTTTTTTATTATTCAACTGAAACAACAACAAATTATGAAACACAAATGTATTCAATTCAAAGTAGGTGCTTGAAATGACGACCATCCTGTTGAATACAAAGAGCCACTCTCTCTATGAAAGACTTCTTAACATTTAATAACATTTGAGGCGTCACTCTTCGAAAAGCAACCCTTATTCTCTCTTTCATATTTTTCAGTGTGGTTGGAGGAGTGTCGTAAACCTCATTCTTCAAGTATCCCTATAGGAAGAAATCGAGACAAGTCAAATGTGGTGATCTCGCTGGCCAATTTTGTGGTCCTCCCCTACCAATCCATTTATTTGGAAAGCACATATTCAAAAACTGTCTGACACTGAATTTGAAATGTGCCGGAGCTCCATCCAATTGTAACCACATCCGTTGTCTGATATTTAGCGGCACATTCTCCAGAAGCTCAGGCAGATCATCTCGTAAAAATTGTAAAATTTTTTGACCATTCAAGTTTTCATAAAAAAAGTATGGTCCTATAACTTGTGTACCTATAATTCATCTTCACATGTTAACAGACCATCTATTCTGGTAATCCAGAGTGCGGAAAAATGAGGATTGATATCACTATAATAATGAAAGTTGTGTCTGTTCACTAAGCCATTGTTATGAAAAGTAGATTCATTAGAAAATAAAATGGAATCCAAAAAATGTTCATCCTCACTGAACTTGTCCAGAACCCATGGACAAAACTCGATTCGTCGATGGAAGTCTATTTCCTGGTGCATCTGAATACGGCACGGGTGAAATTTGTATTTTTTTATTACCCTAGAAATGCTCCGTCTACTTATCCCTGTATCTTTCTCGATCTTACGTTGACTCGTATGAGGGTTTTCTATGATTGATCCCATAATAAGAAATTCATTTTCCTCATTTCCAATGATAGGTTTTGGTCTATTTGCCTTTTGATAAGCTATACTTCCAGTCCTACGAAATCCAACTTGTTTGGATGATTCCGGTCTGGATATTTTTGGGCATACACCCTCGACGCCAAAAGACAATTCTCTAAATACTCACCAATCGCTAAAATCATATCTATCCGCTCTTGAATGGGATAAGTTTTCATTTTCGACGATAATAATTCAGTGAATATTTTGAATAACTCAAACACAATAACTGTCAATAAGAATTATTTCAACAAGTTGAATAGATGTCGTTTCAAAGCTATCTTCATTCAAAGAATGCATTGAAATAAGAACTACTATTTAAAAAAGCCAATATCTGAAAAACTATTTAGGTTAGGTATAGGGAAACCCAATATGAAATGAAAGATAATTGAATTTAATATTGTTCAGACTAAAAAAATACAGTTATCTTTGTCCGAAATTATAAAAAAGTGACATTGATTTTTGAACATTTTGTATAATATTGAGAAACGGGTTTTATCGAAAATAGCCCAAAACCTCTTTTATAATTGGTCAGAATTCGAAGGGATGGTTTCTATACATTTCGATGTTATTCAGTTTCCAATTGTACCTAGCATTTTCATAAAAAAATCAATAACTCGAGAACGGTTATAGTTAGATACATAGTACCTCATATGAAATCATATTATTTTTTCCTGACTTATTCAAGAGTGTAACGAAATACAGGGTGTTCCATTTAAAAAACACAACTTTGATATATCACACTTTTTTTAGCCACCCTGTAGACTCCAAAATAATTTCCTTTTGCAGCCTTAATCAATATACGTAAAAATGAAATGGAGAAATTTCCGAAGAAAATAATGGCTTGGCTTGGCAAATGACTTTAGCGGACATCATCTTCGTCCGCCTCACTTTGATGCATACATTTATCGAATTTTTAACCACTGAAATTCGTTATAAAATGGCATCATTCATAGGTGTGCCAGAAGTTAGATTACACCCTGTATATTATTGCGAATTTACTCACCACAAGACAATTATCAACATTACATATTCATTATGTATTCATCTCACTGTTAAAAACTCAATTTCAGGCAAAATACTGATATTGTTATTTTAAATTATTTTTAGCTACATTGTTCGAAAGGAAAATTATAGGGTAAATTCATTAAGGGTTCTGTAGAGTGGGAATCGCCAAAAATAATCTGCATTTAGCCAAAATCATCCCTTGTAAAGATAATGCCGCTATCACAAAAATTTTGATTAATATAAAAAATATATTGTATTACAGTTTGGATATATTTTTTTTTTCAAAATCGTGATAATCAATGCCATGGTTTTTGTTCTCAAACCTCCATAACTCTAATTTCAGGGGACCGCCAATGTACTTCGAGTTGGAGAGATTTCGAGTTAAAGAATTTTAATGAAAAAATAAGATATCCAAATGTTTTTATTTCTTTAAAAATAACAAAAACATCAACTCAAACACATTTTAGAATCTAATACTGTGGTAAAACAGTATACAAGTTTATTATAATAAAAAAAAATCATGTGTAAATTTAAAACTGCATTATGTAAAAAGGTATTTTTATGCAACAAAAAAATGTTTTCGAAATAATCCGTTATAAAATTTTGATGTATTTTTTACGCGGTTTAACTAAAAAAAATTTTTTAAGTTCAGCAAGTACATTAAAAATGTGATCAGGAGTATTTTCATTCATAGTTAAACCTATTTGGATGATCACGAAAGCCATTAAAATTGCCAGTTGAGAAGGGTTCTCTCTTGGGATTTCTTCGATGTCACTTTCATTAGATTTTCCTTCAAACTCATTTTGGTTGGATACGCTAGCGACATTTCCTTTGTCTGTAGGAATTTTGCAGGTAAAAAGGTTCTCATCGAGATTTATAAAATCTTCCATGGATGTTACATCTTTCATACTGCACAATTCCAAACATTTATTAAATGACTGTTCAACTTCTGAGATTACTTGTTGTTCACGAATCATTCTTTCTTTTAACTGAGCTAATGGAATGGAATCTTCTAGGTCATGGAAGTTGTGTATCCCGAAACCTCCTTTCTGAAACAATTCCTACATCCACATTCTATACTGTGACCACAATGTTGAAAGTCGAAAAGGGAAACATTCTCAATTGAATATTGAATAGAAAGATTTTTCTGTGAATTGAAAAATCCACGATAAAAATGAAGTTATTTTTTGTGAATGTCTAATAATGTTACAAATGATTTCTGGTTAGTACTCTTTTTTGGAAAATATTCTTCTTTGCCTCATTCATCTATATGAGTTCTTAATTGGGACTGGAATAGAAAATCAAATAACTATCTGAATGAAAATGCAAATTTTCAATTTCAGATTTTTTCTTTTGAGTTAGGGTCCTTTCAGAATATCTTTCAGATGTAGTTCAATGTCCAGCGTGGCTTTGGCTGGGGCAGTAGTTGTTTTCTGTTAGGCATTCACAAAAAATAACTTCATTTTTATCGTGGATTTTTCAATTCACAGAAAAATCTTTCTATTCAATATTCAATTGAGAATGTTTCCCTTTTCAACATGAATACCCCACAAGAGGTTATCTTGAACGATGGAAGATAGTGAAGTTTATCTTTCAGTCGCAGATGATTCCACATCTGATCTTATGAACATCCTGTTCATATTTTCAAACAAATCAATTGAAAGTCATATTTGATGAAAACAATGTTAACTGAATTTATTTTAATTTGTGATTGATTTGAGGATGAGCAGGACAATTGTCAATAATAAATAAAACTTTTCGATTTTTTACGTAAAAATAATTATCCAGAAGCCACAATTAAAAAATATCATCCAAGCATTTTTGTTATTTCTATAAGTAACCGGGAAACACATCGGACACATCGTGGTTGGCACTTTCTCCTTTTAAAACAATTTTACCAGTCATATTAGCAACTGTCAGGTAAATATTTAAAAAACATCCCAATGTCATCTGCGTTGAAAACGTCGTTTTCTTCATAAGAAGCTGAAAGAGCCGGTAAAGTTTCTTTGATTCAGATATCAGCACTTTCACCGCAGGCCTTTCTTACTCCCATTCTAAAAAAAAAAACCCCAAATTTTTTAAAATGTACCAATTTACACCTTTTTCTACCTCCTTTTAAATTATTCAAACCCCCCTGTACTAGCTTTGAACTCATTATCACCCAATTTTTGCGCTTTTTGTTGCAATACAGGACTTGATATGGGCAAATTTTCCTTTGTAGCTGATCCAAACCATTTTATCAAGGGCGGCCAACAGTTTTTCTGGGCTTATTTCTCTTAGAACTGGCTTTATCTCTAATTTCGGCGCTAAACTGAAAATTACTGCTTTATTCTTGATAATTGTGGACAACGTGCTTTGCGGTATTCCATATTATTGAACAACCGTCTTTTTTTAAATCCCACTTTCTACTTTTTTCAAAATCTCCATATTTTTTTTCAATCGTCAGACTCTTCAGTTTTCGTGGTGGTGACATTTTACCAACACTACACGCGCTACACTATAGAAATCATCAAAACACTTGAACGGTAAAAATCCCGAGGCGGCCTTCCATACCAGCTTTTAGCGTCAACTTTTTTTAAAGAAATGCTACTATTTCCAAATGACCATTTCCATAGAGCAGAACAAACACGGCGTTTTTTGACGTCAACTGTCAATTAATGCTATGTGTTTAGGTTAGAGTTACAGGATGCCCATTAACAGAAAATTTCATATTTCCCACTATGTTTTACTTGCCAGTTGCCACAAACTCGCCAAACCAAACGGCACTTCCATAATTTATTATTTTCTGGTTATATTTGTCTATAGAAAAAGAGAGCATGTTTATAAAAAAATATGGTCAACAATTTGACGCTGAAAGTAAAACTTGAACCAACAATTAGCGGCATGACCTTGAAAAAGCAGCGGCTAGTTTTGAAGTACTCTGATTCGCTGGAGGCAAGAAGCCAGCGTCAAAAAGCTGGTATGGAAGGCCGCCTGAAGGCAAGTAAAACATAGTGGGAAATATGAAATTTTCTGTTAATGGGCATCCTGTAACTCTAACTTAAACACATAGCATTAATGGACAGTTGACGTAAAAACGCCGCATTTGTTCTGTTCTATGGAAATGGTCATTTGGAAATAGCAGCACTTCTTTCAAAAAAAGTTGACGCTAAAAGCTGGTATGGAAGGCTGCCTTGATGCTTCGGTGATTCCCAAGAAGCCCAACTCATACCCCACCAAAGCTTTATCTTGTTAAATTTCGACTTGTAGAGACTGTTGTGATGATGAAGCCGTTTGCTTGAGTTGTAGAGATTTTAGAGTTCGAGAAATTCGAGTTAGAGAGATGAAAAATACTTACATTACACAAAATATACAGGAAACAACAGTCAATTTTGAAAATTTCGAGTTGTGGAGGTTATGGAGGTTTGATTGTATTTTTATTGAATTTTAGAGAATAAAAAAAGACTTACAACATGAGATTACATAAATTGATTGTTTATCTGGAAATCTCCTTGAATTCATGTTTCTATTAATATAACTTGTCAATCAATAAAACCAATGATCCTTCAAAAATAAAAAAATTAAGAGTCGCGATGACATAAATAAAGCTTTTTTACTAACATTGCTTGGAAAAAATCATAAAAAATTATATTTTTGCCTTATAGGAAACAAATCGATTTCTTATATTTCACAATTTTTTCGTATCATCAAATCTATACCTACAAATCCTCTAATCACTAAAAACATTCAATTCATTAATAACCACTAGAAATAATAATAATATTTCCATGCGAAAATTTTCACACATGGCGAATAGAAAATCTACAAAATATACAGGAAGTTATCTCTACAACTTACTGCCCGAATCACTATTTTTGTAATGTTGATTTTTATATAACGAACTTACATATGTATAAAGCACAGAAGGTAATGAAGAATCTAATCCAATTGAAATAACCACCAACCTATTTTGTACATCTCAAGAAACGATGCGATAGAAGTAAATTAATGATAAAAAAACTCAATGATCAACTGAACTTTTTTCAACTTTTACAGCTTACTTTGTGGAAGGCAAATATAATCTTTATTTTATCTCTATTTTTAATCGATTTCAAAAAAAGGGAAATTTATATTCGACCTCTATGTTTGTATGTATATACAGGGTGTAATCTAATATCTTGCACAACCGCTAACAGTCCTTAATGAGCCAGAAAAAAAAATATAAAAAAATATATCACCTATGTTTCGCGGTTTCCTAGATTTGGAGAAATGTGACAATTTTTTTTTCTTCAAATTTTTAAACACTGAAATTTATTATAAAATGGCATTATACACTCGTCATTTACGGGTGTGCAAGAGGTTGAATTACACCCTGTATGTATGTCTGCGAGTTTTTCGAAAACATCACCAAATCTTCTGAAATATGTGAGCAAGAACACTTACTCATTTATGCATTATTCCTTTACAAAATGGTGTCTTTCCAGAACCAATAAAATCAGCTATTGTTTAAAAAAATTGCATAAAAAATACAATGGACATAGAAAACTATTTTCAAATATCATAAACATCGGGAATCTCAAAAATACTCGAGAAATCAGTATAATAAACGAATTTTCTGAGAAATATAATTTAATAAAAGTGAGTAAACATGGTTTCAGAAAAGAAAAATCGGCTGAAATAGCCACTTTCCAATTACTCGAGTTTGTCTACCAAGAAATCGATAAAGGTAACTATGTTATTCCTCTCATGTTCGATTTGTCGAAAGCTTTCGACAGCTTGTACGGTGAAAGGAATTATCTGCTCTTGGGATAAGGGGTATTCCTTCTGAATGAATGAAATCTTATATATCAAAAACAAATACACTCCTTAAAATTGAGAACGAACTATTCGAATTGCATCTGGTTTCCCTTGGAATTCCTCAGGGTTCTGTCTTGGGAGCCCTACCTTCTTACTTCATGTCAATGATCTACTTCAGTTCATCAAATATGGAGAAGTTACCATGTTTGCTGATGATACCACAATAACAGTTACCGGGAAATCTCATGAGGAACTCTAAGAAAAAGTTAGATGTACGATAGATGAGCTGGACGTTTGGTGACAGAAGAATCATCAATGAAACAGTTTGCATACATTTTCATTTGACAAAATGAGTTCTCCATTCACTCATGTTGGAGTTGAATCTGAATATGGAATCACATTCAAAACTCCTTGGAACTTAGCTTGATTCAAACATGACCTTTGATCACCATATGAATCACGTCTGTGGAAATTTGAAAAAAGCTTTCTATGCAATTTTCCAAATTCTCACTGGGATGAAAACGCGTGAATGGATTTCTACTTCGCATTCGTTTAAAGCATTCGTAATGGCCTGGTGTTCGGCTACTGGAGGGTATAGGGTTTCCATCTCACAGAAGCGAATCATTAGAAAAATCTTTGACCTTAGCAGCCCCAAAGTTGTCGGGATGTCTTTATAGAAAAACAGATTCTAACATTAATATCTATTTACATATTGAAATGTCGCATTTATTCCAAAACCAGGGAAAACCGACTACTCCCAAGCCAAGGCGTCCGACTCATCAGACTGACATCCTTTCTTATTAAAACACTCGAAATGCTGGTAGATCGGCACATCATAGAACCATCGCTGCAGAGTAATCCACTGCACAAGCAACAGAAAAGTCCACAGACACAGCTCTCCACCACCTGACACACATGATAGAGAGAGTACTGACTAGTGGACAATCCGCAATAAGGTCTTCATTGATATAGAAGGGGCATTTGACATTACGTATAAGAGGGTGTCTACGGGGAGGAGTTCTGTCACCGCTATTATGGTGCCTGGTGGTCAACAAGCTTCTCACGGAGCTGAATGTGTCAGAGCTGTACACACAAGCGTATGCAGACGACTTGGTCTTGCTGGCTCAAGACCGGTAAACTTGCTGGGAGATATCATCATGAAAGCTCTTAGAAGAGTAGAACAGTGATGTTCTACCGGAGGATTAAGAGTCAATCCAGAAAAAGTGAACTTGGTACTGTCTATCATGAAACGCAAAATAGGAACTCATCCAGAGATACGTATCTCAGGAAGACAGCTTCCGTACAAAGGATCGACGAAACACCTTGGAATCATCATAGACTCCAAGCTGATCTGGAACGAGCAGATTGAAAATTGCACCAAGAAAGCTATCTGCTCCTACTGGGCATGCAGAAGAGCCTTCGATAAGATGTGGGGCTTGACACCAAAACACTGGATATATACGGCGACGCTAACGCACGGGTCCATCATTTGGTGGACCGGCACCACAAGAAGCAAGTCCAGAAATGAACTAGATGAAGTACAAAGACTGGCTTGCCTAGGAATGACAGGTGCCATGAGGACGACGCCTACCAGAGCTCTAGAAGTTCTGCTAGGACTGCCACCTCTGACCTAGTCATTGAGCATGAAGCCACAGACTGCATACAGACTCCAAGGTACAGGCCAATGGATTGGCATGGAGGCAGACCATGGACACTCCAATAGTTGGAACAAGGCAAAGGAGGGCTGTCCAATCCTACAAATGGAAAGAGATAGCATCCCGCCGGTTCTGAATTTTAAAAAGGGACCAAACATCATCATCCCCACGAGGGATGAATGGAAAGACGCTGCACCCGGATCAACCTGGTACACAGATGGATCAAGACTTGGGAAAATGTCCGGCGCAGGAGTATACAAGGAAGGAACAAAGAGATAAATCTCAGTTCCTCTAGGCAAATATGCCTCAGTGTTCCAGGCCGAAGTATATGCTATACTCACTTGCGTTCAGGTAAGCCTCGACAACAGAAGTCCAGGACCTATTGTCATCTACTCGGACAGCAATGCAGCAATCATGGCGATAGGATCAAATAAGATCATATCCAAATTGGTGTCCGAGTGTAGAAACGCCATAGAAAGTTTGCAAAAAACAAGGAAAGTCTGCCTCACATGGGTACCAGGACACACAGGTGTTCCTGGGAAAGAAGAGGCATCGGGAAAGACTCCAGTCGGACCGGAACCAATCTTGGGAATACCCAATAGCATGGCCATCTCAAACAAGGAGGGACTGCTGCAGAAGTAGTTAATCGAAACAAGGCAGGAGGCGCCATGCTTGAGGCAATCGAAGCTCCAAATAAAGGGGACCTCGAAGAAATTGTCAAGAGAGATCCCGTCACTCAACAGACGGGACATCAGGACTGTGACTGGGCTCCTGACGGGACACAATCACCTGAACAGGCATATATGGAACTGATCGGGATCACAGATGATCTCATATACAGATGGTGCCTGGATAATGACGAGACATCGTCGCACATCCTTACTGAGTGCCCCGCTTTAGTGCACCACAGGGATACCAACCTGGGGAGCATGATTCTGAACCCAGAAGATGTCAAAGAGATCCAGCTGAGGAAACTGTTGAGTTTCGTAAGAGAAATCGGCATGCCCAGCTTATTCTCAGATCACGTGGGCGCTTCAATGGGCCCAAGTAAAGAGGCCTACGTGCACGGAGTTCTCTGGAACCAGCCCACCATGTGCATGGAAAAAGAAAAAGTGTCAAATTGATTTATTTTAAATATGAACACGATGTTCATAAAATCATCTGCGACTGAAAGATAAACTTTAGTCACTATCTTCCATCGTTCAAGATAACCTCTTGTGTCACTTTCACAAAAACAATCTATCAAATTTTGCAATACAGGGTAGCCACCATGAATATAATACGAGAACAAAGATCTTGGAAATTCCCAAACACAGAACATCTTTCAGATACCTTCATACAACTGTCACTTTATACAATGCAGTTCCAGTAAACACAAATAAAAACTTTTTAACAAAAATTAAACCGACGAAATACGGAACTGAAAAGTAAAAAATAAAATAAACCTTCTTAGTCTCAGTAACTGAGCTCCTAAACTAATGTAGGTAACTAATTTTGAGTCGGCGCCAAACAAACAAGCAAATGAATTAGGCAAGGCGTAAAATGATGGTATCGAGTTGCGCGGTGACATTCTGATAATTTTTTTGAAGTAATTTAATGATGTTCGTTGATTGTTCGTTTGGCGCCGACTCAAAATGAGTTACTTACATTAGTTTAAGAGCTTAGTTACTGAGACTAAGAAGGTTTATTTTATTTTTTACTTTTCAGTTCCGTATCTCGTCGGTTTAATTTTTTGTTAAAAAGTTTTTATTTTTCAATTTTTTGTGGCTTAAACTACTAATTACTACCTACTTGTTTTTTGATTACTTCCAAAATACTTACTTACCCACCTTACTTCAACTATTACCAGTTAAATAATATGATTATCTACTTTTACTATTTGTTGTAATATAAATTATTTTTGTTGTTCTGGTTAGTTTATTTCATTACTTTGTATATAATTCCATCTTCTCATAGAATATAATGATTTTGACGGATGTGGAACAAAAATAATGTCAGTAGCGACCTGTCATTGTCAACTATGTATGTGTGTGCCAATGTTCACAAGTGAAAAATCATTTATCCCCTATTTTTCTACCCGTGAGGGTAGATAATTTCATTCGAAATCCAAATATAAGGTATACCCTATCTATTAAAAAAAGAATCATCCAAATCGAAGAACCCAGTACAAAGTTATGCCTGATAGAATTGGTTAACGGACCAGAATTCAGAGGGTGAGTGATCAATATCCTTCATTTTGCTACCCTTAGGGGTGGATTTCATCTTTTAAATTCAAATGGAACCACCTTCGAAGTACACCCTACCCTATCCACTGTAGAAAGAATTATCGGAATCGGACGTCTCAGTAAAAAGTTATCCGTGATCATACATAAAAAAAAAATATAAAAAAAATTAAATATACGCGTCGACTAGAGAACCTCCTCCTTTTTGGTTTCGTCGGCTAAAAACCCTGTTACAAGGACTTCAAGAGAAGTGTCAAACATTTTTTGATAATAATTTGGGAAAATACTTATCCCACAATTTCTAACTGACCATTTCAAACATTTGTTTAGTCAACTTTTGTCTTTTTCAATAATTTTAGTTTGTGTATTGTCATTTCACATGATAATATTTGTATTTTAGATATATTATGTGTTTTATATTCTGACTTGCCTTTTGTATAAAGTATGTTATTCGAGGCCAATAAATACTTACTTCTTACATATGTAGGTGGAGTGGAGGAGCGCTGCTTCAAGACTTTCAGTTGATGAAGCGCGAACTCTGCCTTTTGCCAAAATATATTGTTTCATATTTTGTAATAACTGTATCTGGCAATAAAAACAATTATTATCATTATTATTATATTCGACGAAGATTCCTTTTAATGCATGTTAGACATAGAATATTACATTATAATATGACAAATTTGTTTTTTTGTTCTAATAAGTCACCTTTGCAATGTGTTTCATAAATCCTTGCACGTTTATTTCAGAATGACATCAATTGTAATTGATTTGTCTCATTCATAATTGAATTTGAACATTTTGTTGTAGTAGATAATAAAACTTTGATAAGATTTGGGATTATGTTTATATTGGCAAGATCTGTATTTGCTACTTTACAAACAACGACGTACCTTATGAAATCGTAATTCAAAATCAATTATACAACCGTTATCAGGAAAAAAATGCCTCTAATTATCAGTTTAATTTAATTCGTCGGGAACAACGCTCAGAAAACAAAAGTGCGCCAGTTTCTACTACCTTGAGAAACACCACTTCTATGATTAAATGATTTCCACATAATTCTTTGATATCAGGGTCAGCGATCCTCAGAGTTGATCGAAAACACTTACGCAAAGACTTCCTCTAGCTATTGCTGACAGTGAATAGCTGAAGGTCCGCAAAATTGTGCATATAAAAATCGAAGTCAATGTCAAGTTTCTTTCACTTCCTTCAGTTGCACCATGTAAAAAAAGGTCGTTTCAAATCGTCAGGATATGGATTGCACTGCATGCCTAGAGCAATTTATTGTAATGATTTGTAATGAAATCAATTTGAGTGTTTTATTTTTGGTAAATAAATTCAATTAAAAAAACTTCATTGAAGAAAAAGCTCAAATACACATGTAATTGCAGACAACACTTTTGAACAAATTGAAAGATGTTAAATATTTTTTTCTAACTGGAACTCCCTTATTTTACACTAGGTATGGCTTATTACTGAGTACCTTATAATTTGAGAGAAATTAAAAAACACGTTAATTAAAAAAGTTTATATTCTACTTCTTTCAATGAAAGATATACCTTTGAACGATTTTTTTCCAAAAAAAAAACAGTTGTGGGATTGACTAAATGAAATACAACTTTTATAGGAATCTCAAATATAATTTCACTCCCAGAAAGCATATTAATTGAAAAAATACAGGTTTTCCAAACAATTCGACTCTGAAGCATTCCATCTCGATCTCCTCACTACTGATTTCAATTTCGTTTATAGGATGAATAATATAGATGAAACAAATTGGAAGATTTAATTCCCTAAAATATAATATTTTTGATAAACATGCGAATAACTGAAAAAAAAAGCCCCGTACTTGACAGAAAATCCAAAGCTGATGATAAAATTACGGGACAAGGCTGTAATTAAATACACAAATAGTGGTTTGGCTACTCACTGGAATTTTTATAAACAATTGAGAAATCTCACTAACCGAACTATAAAGCTTGAAAAGGAAGCATATCTGGAGTTTCAGCTCAACTATGGCAGTAACCTCTGGAAAAAACATTCTGAATTGGATTTGCACAACAAAAAGTCAAAAATGTCATTCCGGGACATCTTAGTACACCTACTGAAATCAATAATTCAATAGAATATGCCATCAACTTCTCATTAATTTGTTGAAATTCCTAGGTTTTTCACTTCGTTCTGGGGAATTTATAAAAAATTATTTGGATAACAGAATACAGTGCGTCCGTCTTGATAACGAGTTCTCAAACTTTCTTGAAACTCCTGCTGGAGTCCTCCAAGGATCTATTCTTGGACCTATATTATTAGAATCTATACGTCACAGTTTTATAAATGCTTACAACTAAAACTCATAGTTATGCTGGTCATACCCAAATATATGAGCATGTCAGCAAATCAATCAAGACTTGAATTCTTTACTCGCCATCTCTTAAAAATATTGTCTTACGATCAATCGTTCCAAAACTGTAATTATTCTATTTGGCCGAACAACAATGAGAAAAAGATGCGAAAATGATGCAATTATTAATCCTGATAAAAAGGAATTAATCCTTACAGACCGTTCTAAAAACTTGGTTCTCATTATCGATCGGTCTCTTAGATTTCCATCACATGTATCTCCAAATCTGAAGCGAGGATACTGTAACCTGAAAGCAATCTCAAACAGAGAATTATTGAATAAACAAACAAAGAAAGTTTTATGTGAATCCCTAGTTTTATCATATGCTAATTATACAGATACCATATATGGCCCTAACTTACTTCAATCAGACAAAATAAGGCTCCAGATCTTGCAAAACTCGTGACTGAGACTCGTTACAGGGACCAGGAGACGCCAACCTGTCTCTCATCATTTGAGCTTTCTGGAATGGCTAAATATGGAGACCCGACGGATATTTCATGCATGTGTTCTCTTTCATAAAATTATCACTACAAAAATACCAAGTTATCTTCATGATAAGATAAGCTGCATAACTGATATACACAACTTGAATTTCTGATTCAATACACAACTTTCCACCCCACTCCATAATACCTTCTTATATCCTGGCTCCTTCTCTTACAACGTTAGCCGGCTGTATAATCGACTCCCGATTTCATTGAAATCACTTTCACACCGAAACTTCAAAACAAAATTGTTCTCTTACAGATCATCCCTTCTCAATTGTCAGCTTCCTATTATTTTTGTACTTGATTGTTGTGTATGTTTTAGTTAGGATATGTAGTTCAATATAAAGGAAATTATGTAAAAGATGTCAATTGCCTATTGACAACTTTTTTATTTTAATTTTTTCAAGAAAAACTGAATAAAAAATAAAAACTATTTTGCCGATGTCACCAGTTGTGACAAGATCAGAACTTGAATTCTGCCTCTTGACAGATAGGTACGTAGGATATTCCAATTAAATTATAATTTGAATTTGATAAAACATGTCCATATATCACTACTCTATTCTGTCAATAAAATCTATTATTATTATTAATCGCGATATTTTTCAATCAAGTCGACGGAAATATGGCGATTGGAAGTTAAATAAATGAATGAATAAACAATATCAATAATTTCGAGGGACTGAAGTTTTCCTATGGAAATAATCTTGAAAATCTGCAACAGGACTCCGAGGTAAATGTAACTGCAATATTCTATAAATAATGTTTCTGTTCCAGACAAAGGGCCTCCATTCTCTTCCCCGCCTGGTCCTCTTCACCTCTGAAAAAAGCCACTACTCCATAAAAAAACTGTCCTCCTTCCTCGGCATAGGCTCCGATAACGTTTACGCAATCAAAACCGATAATAGGGGAAAAATAGAGGTCCCCCACTTACGTCAAGAGATCGAAAGAGCATTGAGGGAAGGGGGAGTGCCTTTCATGGTGTCCGCCACTGCTGGGACTACTGTCATGGGTGCGTTTGATCCCATCGAGGACATTGCAGATATTTGTGATGAGTATAAGTTATGGCTGCACGTTGATGCTGCTTGGGGAGGGGGTGCACTGATGTCGAGGAAGTACAAGGGGCTCATGAAAGGAATTGAAAGGTATGTTTATTTATTTACCTAAGCCCATTCAACATGGATAAGCATTACTGAGAAGCACAAATTACAAATTCATTTATGAATAAAGACAATTATGATAAGAAACCAAATCGGTAGCAGATTATTATCAATAAATTTATTTTTAAGGTTTGTAAATTGGATGAGAAAATATATAAATTTTGATTAGCATGTGCCAAACGCTTGATGAGAGGGTAGTTTAATAGAAAGTTTGCAATATATACATGGTGTAATCTAACTTTTGCACAACCTTTAACAGTTAACAGTAACACATCATAAAATAAAAATATTTTTTCTTTTCCTTAATGAGCCAAAAATTTATTAATCACAGTTCACTGAGCAAGATACCGCGCGAGACACTGCAACTGTCCGACCTTCATTTTTCTCTCTGCAACGGCAACTAGCCCACTAACGACAGTGTCTTTTTCACTGTCATAACTTTATTAAGGAGACCGTTTAGCTTGGAAGAAATGAATGCGGTCATACAAAATACAAAAAACACAGCACCAGGCATGGACGACATACAATACCATTGTATGATGATAAATTTACCTGAAATTGCTAGGAATATTCTTATCGAAATATTCAATGATGTATGGATACAATGAAAACGAATAAATCAATGGAGGAGTGTAATAACCGTACCTATCCTAAAACCAAATATAAATCCGGCAAATGGGAATTTTTATAGGGTATAGCTCTACTTTCTTGTATTATAAAGCTATATGAGAGAATGAAAAAATGCAGATTAACGTGGTGGGTGAAATCAAGTGGAAGGTTTCCTTCACCACAATATGGATTCAAAGAGAATGTGAGTAAAATGCATGCAGTTACACATATCGTAACAGACATCCAAAACGGCGTAAGAGGCTCTTATGACGCGGTTGACATTAATACACTTTCGGAAAAAATGACACAATTGGGAATACCTGAAGAAGTAGCAGTGATATATCTAAACTCTACATAAAAAGGAACGTGTGCGTCAAACAGGCCAAACAAATAATTGGACATCGTTCAACGTGCAGAGGACTACACCAAAGATCTGCATTGTCGCCATTACTTTTCATCATATATACGTCTGAAATCCATAAAAGAAAACGAGAAAATTGTACAGTAATTCAATATGCAGATGACTTCTCAATATTTACGACGGAAAAAAAACCCACGACGAAAGTATCATAAAATTGGAACAAATAATGCAACCCATTCTGAAAGACATGGAGGAAATCGAATTTCAACTTTCACCTGAAAAATCAAAAATAATATTTCTTCACCAGAAAAAGTACTCTCTAAATCCTAAATTGTCCATCTTTAAGGCTGAAGCGATAGGCATATTCAAAGCGGTAGAATATGCAGTGGAAAAAAACGAGATTCAATAATATTTTCTGGGTGTTTCTCGGTTTTGAAGCAACACATAAAAATCAGATAACCCTTATATCAATGGAATCAAAGCATCTATATATGAAATGGAAAATAATAACAAGCCGATTAATTTCGTATGGGTGAAAGCACACATAGTAATAGAAAAATAAAATAAAAAGTTGACGAATTAGCGAAAAAATTTTATAACAGGAATATCACTTGATGAAAATCCAACATTGAAAGATTGTATCAGAATTCAGAAGCAAAAAATGTTGGATCGATGAGAAATAGATTGGAAATCATATTGTGCAAACCATATGTCACAAAGGGAGAAAAGTATGTAACCATGTTAAACTTCCTTAGGACAAATGATGTAGATTGTTAAGCCGGTAGGATAACCAATTACCATTGATATAAAAAATAACATTATAACATAGTATTGTGCAAGGACAAATAACAGAAAGGGACTGGCTGAATGGGTATTGCACCCTTATGCCAAATCAAAATAATACAATACAATACAAAACAAAGTTTTACGGAACTAGTTTTTTATTATTGAGGTCTAGTAATTGTCGGTTATTTTTCGAAAGTATTCATTTCCTCGACTCTAAAAACAATGACGTAGCTGATGAAACCGTTGACGAAAATTAATTCAAGGTCATACAGGGTGTCATAAGTGCGTAAGTTTTTGAGGGTGATCCCTTGCCGAAAATTAAAGGTGGGTCTTTCATGCAAACAAAAGCTCTCGGGCCTATCCTTAAAAAATTGCACGTTTCCAAAAAAAATTTTTCTAAATTGAAAAATATGCATTGAAAAGAACAATTCATTGCAAAACTTTCTCAACTTCTTTGTTGTGTCCATAAAAGCAATAGTTTCCTGATAAAAAAATAAAATACAACATTGTGCATGAACGGATCTTCTGTAAATGGAATCGAAAAAATCTAGTAGGTGGCTGTCACGTTTTGTATGCACAAATTGTGACTACAATCGTAGTATTTTAAAATTATTCCGCTTGTTTTAACTTTTAATGTGGGCATGTACCAGTACCATGTTTTGTTTTAATAGAATATCAAATTAAAAATACAAACAAAACAAAATTATGTATATTACAACAAAGAAAAAGGCAACAAGATCAAACGGAACAGAGTTATAAAAACTGCTCGAAACGACCACCTCCAACCAGTAGATAGAAATCAAGTCTTCGTCTCATAGACTGGCGCAAACGTTGAAATATTCCTGGTGTGTTTTGTATTGTCTCGCAGGCTGCAATGATGGGATTCTTCAAATCATTCACCAATTCGATGGGGGTCATATAAACCAAGGACTTCAGGTGACCCCAGTTGCAAAAGTCCAAGGGGTTTAAGTCTGGGGATCTGGGAGGCCAAGTTTGAGGTCTTGCTCTGCCTATCCAACGATTTGGATACACGTCGTCCAAGTACTGAAGAGCAGTTATGAAATAGACAGGCGCACCATCGTGCATTAACCACATTCGTGGTCGAATAGCTAATGGAACATTTTCAAGTAAAATTGAAAGCTGCTCCTGGAGAAAATTTGTATAGGTTGCACCAGTTAGCCTTAACGGTAGAAAATACTGTCCAATAATATTTTCGCCAATGATTCCGACCCACACGTTAAGTGAAAATTCATATTGATACCGACCTTCTTGAATTGCATGTGGATTATCTTCGGCCCATAGATGATTGTTATGGAAATTTGTAAAACCTTGCCTTGAAAAGTTGGATTCGTCAGTGAATATTACGTTTTCTAAAAATTGAGCATTTTGGGTAATCATTTGAAGACTTCATTGACAAAAGTCTACTCGATGGGGAAAATCTCGCGGAAATAGTGCCTGGACTCGTTGAATATGGTAAGGATACAATTGGTGATCCTTTAAAATTTTCCAGATTAGTTTATTGCTAACATGAAGTGTGTTAGCAATTTGTCTTGTACTTGATCATATTGAGAACCTCTTCTTCCAGTGCCACCATTCTTATTACTCGTGGACGACCAGAATCAGTTGTTTTCTCTTTCACAGAGACGTTGAAGAAGATGTGCATAAATTGTGTGTTGAGGTATCACGTGCTGAGGATACATCTCTGCATAGAGCCGTCTAGCTTCCAAAGAATTCCCATTGGCATGATCATACATAAATTGCATATCGGCCATTTCAGCGTTAATGCAATTATTCATACCGAATAGTCAAAAGACACATTTGAACTTTCAACTACCACATAGCGATCAAAGCGACTTAACAGCCACCTACTAGATTTTTCCGATTTTAAAATACTACGATTGAAGTCACAAGTTGTGCAAACAAAACGTTACAGCCACCTACTAGATTTTTTCGATTCCATTTACAGAAGAATCCGTTCATGCACAATGTTGCATTTTATTTTTTTATTGGGAAAGTATTGCTTTTATGGACACAACACAGGAGTTGAACAAGTTTTGCAATAAATAGTTCTTCTCAACACATATTTTTTAATTGAGAAATTTTGTTTCGTTAAAAAATGGCATATGGGTTGCATGTTTCACCCTTTCAAAAGATCACAACAAAATTAAAAAAATATTCATAGGTAGCTTTTTTATTGGTAGAACATTCCCACAAAATGCCATTTCTTCAACTCTCCGCAGTTTCAAGAAAAAAAAAACTTTTTTTTCTTATTTTTGGAAGCGTGTAACTTTTCAAGTATATGCCTAAGAGCTTTTGTTTAATTTAATTTTCGACAAGGAATCACCCCCTGAAAACTTTCGCACTTATTTAGCAACATCCTGTATATCGAGAAAATATGAGTCTGATTGAAATTCTTTCAATATTTGACAAATATGACATCATTATATAAAATTATTTCAATGAGAGGATCAAATGTTATCGAATTACTCATTTGAAATGAGTTCACAAGAAAACATGGTTTTGGTAAGACAAGAGGCCGTACTTTTATTTACGAATGAATGAGAAAAATTGAACTGGAATCCTTAAGAACGATCTCATTGCAATTTCATTCATATAGTTAATTTTTCTCGGGATATTTCCAATTTTGTTGTAGGACTTTTTCCAGCATGTATTGCTGAAAATGTTTCTTGTTTGTCATTTCAACTTGTTTTTGATGACTGGTTCACATTGTCTCAGTCTCTTGTTTCGAGATTTGTCTGATTGAATGTGTTTCTGTTTAGAAATATTATTTTTCCATGTTTCTACAAATCAATTGAAATAATTAGAAACATACCCCGAATATATTACATTATTTTTGAAGACAGACGATTTTAAACATTTGGATACTAGTAACAATAAGCAACTGACACTGATAATCAATAATTTTATGAACAAAAATCACTGGTTAATTTCATAATCAACTTTTTAATAGAAACTATGATAAAATTCGAAGAGGCAATATAAAAAAATGGAATCATAGCCTGCGGGCATATGAATTAAATATGAATGTAGTTTACACTATTTCTCATCTCTTCTCTGAAATATTCAATTTGAGCCTTGTAGAAAGTTATTATAACTTCTTTTAGGAGCGTTGCTAATACTAATTGTTCACTTTATCAAGTGTCTGTATAACTACTCTATTGGATAAACAAATATGCAAAACATAGTAAAATATTCTCAATTCATCTAATCCACATCTGTTTGCGAAATATCAGCTGCCTTCATTTAATTATTGATGAATCTTCAACGTCCTGCATTCACTATACTTAACTGGAAATCCAAACTATCATACCAGAGATGCAATCCTAGAAATAAAAACAGTGCATTTAATCATAATTCTTCAGATGTGTATGCCAATTTTTCTTTAAATCACTGCTCGTAGTGCGGAACCGGAAATGAATCTGATTTTCCTTGGTAACTCAACTTTCATATAACATTGTTGAGCCAATTAAAAAGTGATATCTATTAATTTACAAGGACAGTAAGTATAATAATTGCATTTTAGGTATTTCGATACCATGTAGTCAAGTGCAGACTAGGTCATACTTTCTTCAGTATCATAGAACAGGAAGTATCTTGTACGCTAAGTATATAAAAATGTATTATGATGAAATTTCAAAATGGATGAAGTGAACTTTCAACTATACTTTTTTTGATGTAACGCTTTTCACAGCCATAACTTTTATGAAAAAAATCGGGTGTTTGAATACTTTACAAACGAAGAAACAAATTCTAGCTAGAATCATCTCCTTATTTATCGATAATAGATATGCAGGCAGAAGTAACGATGATATTGGATAGTTAGGTGATGACTTATTACGAATATGAAAATTATATTTGGGAGCATGCTATTGGAATAAAAGTCCTTATATTTCATACTATATCAATTCAATAAATTATCAACATAAAGAGGAAAGGAAATTAAAGTATTCATTCTTGATACTTTTTTGGGACAAATGCACTCATGCCATGAAAATACAAAATTTTAATAAATCACGTCGTGTTTCTATCGATGAAAGAACGTCTGAATGTGAAAAACACGAAGTATTTTTCGTGAAAAAACATGCACTATTGCATTTTTCGCGAAAAAAATCAGGTATTTTTTCACTATTGTCAAGGCAACTCATTGTTTGTTTGCTTACATTGCTGATGATATTTCAATATTTTGTTGAATTTCAAGAATATTTTTATTTTTTTTATTCTGGTTATATATGGGAAACCCCTATTACATGGTAATAATATCAATAATACATATTTTACCTTGATACTTATTAGCTAAACATCAATACAGAATAATAAATATTTTACTTAAATACTTATTAACTAAACATCAGTACATATGATTATGATACACAATACTTGCATTAGGAAAAAAGTGGAAAATATCAGACAATATCACGAAGATAATTTTTGAATTATTTAATTGAGCAACCTAAAACGATCACGATCACGATCATTTATAACTTTTAATGTTCTTTCAATTAGAGCATGTCGACCATAGTTTGTGGCATGAAATCATCGAAATAGTTCTGGACAGTTTACAGTTCCGTTCAACAGTTTATACACAAAACACAAATCTAGCTGAAGTCTTCTGTTACGTAATGGGATTAGGTTAAGTTCGTTCATGATGAGCAAGTATTGGTGATTTATCAGTGCAAATGTTTAATTTGAATGCACAGAACCTCAAAAACTTATTTTGAACTCTTTCGATGGATGTTCTGTGAACTTTGTTAAAAGGCAACCAAACTACAGAAGCATAATTCAATTAATGGAACATATACTTTCCTAATAGAATTTACTGAAAATTCAGAGCAATTGCAAAGCACCATTCCTAAAATTTTTGACGCTTTTACCGAAACAATATTTATGTTGTCTACAAATCTCATTTGTTCATCAAAGATTACCTCTAGATCTGTAACAGTTGAGACGTTGTTCAGGGCTATTGTTGATAACATATGACGTATCAAATTTTGTATGTCCTTTAAAAAACTTATGAAACAGCATTTGTTGATATTTAGATAAAGATTACTTTTCACGCACCATTCATATAATGTTTTCAAGTCTGCCTGTGAAAGGATTGAATGTAATTTTCTAAATAATTTCAAATCATCTGCAAACAACAGAAACTCACTACTTTTAAAACAACTATCTACTGATATCATTGACGAAAATGTTGAATAAAATGGGTGCACAATGTGATCCTTGCGGAACTCCTGAGGTAACCTCAATTGAACACACTGCAGGTTTTAGTATTATTTTTGATATTTTGCAATGAATTCAAGTGATTGTAGATTCGGGAACTCTTCTAGAGAAGAGATTGATGACTCAGTTAGATCAGCTAAACCAGTGAACACAGTTAATACAAGGAAATCTACAGGGTGAGCCAGAAATACTTTGACAAACTTCAGGAGGTGATTCCTCACAATATTCTAATATGAATTGTTCGAATAAATATATGTCCGGAAACGCTTCGCTTCCAAGATACAGGGTGTTAGAGTTTTATTTTATTTCAGTTTTTTTTTTTATAACTTTCGAAATACTGACCTTAATTAAACGAAAATTGGTATTGAGAGGTTTTTTGAGTTGTCGAATTCGAACCTGATGTTATGATTGCTCTTATTCGTAGGGGGCGCCACCTACACGTCTTTTTTTTTAAGATTCTTAACTTTTTTGAGCGTACTTTAGCACATTTTTCAGTAAAAAAAAACAATTCCTCTATCATATCTACGTGAAAAAGCTGCCCTTGTTACAAGTCGCTATAAGCAACCGTTTTTAAGATATTTGGACTTGAAAATTTCAAGTCGATTATTTGATAATCGATGCGTGTTGAAGTTATTACCATTATTTTGCATTTTTCACAAGAATGCTTAGGAAATGAATTTGACGTTTATTTAAGTAGTTTTGGTAATTACATATTATGTGATAGTTAAACGTTTTGTTGCTTTGTTGAAGTTTCTGTAAGTTTTAAAACACTAATTTTGAAAAAATGGTTCATTTAAACAATAATGCTCATTTAGCCGATATGCATTTCGTTTATGGCCTTGCGGATGGCAATGCGCGCGAAGCAAGACGTATTTACCAGGAACGATTCCCTAATCGAGTACTGCCTTCAGCTCCAACATTTACCAGTCTCCACCGTCGTTTGGCAGAAACAGGTAGCTTTAAGGGGGCAGCTGATATTATTGGAAGACCACGAGCAGTCCGAACCCCAGAATTGGAAGAAGCTGTTTTGAATGCTCTCGAGGAGAATCCAGAAAGAAGTACAAGAATAATTGCTGAAGCTCTCAATTCTACTCAATCTACAGTTTGGGGAATTATCCACGATCAACAATTTTATCCATACCATATTCAAAGGGAAAAAGCTCTTTTGCCACGAGACTTTCCCCAACGCATTACTATGTGTCAGTGATTTTTGAGAAAATTGGCTGGAAATCCTCAATTTTTAAGATATGTACTCTTCACGGACGAGGCAAACTTCTCCCGAAATGCTACAAACTTTCATAACAACCATATTTGGGCTCTGGAAAATCCGCACGCAGTTAGTGAAATACATTATCAGTATCAATTTTCTGTGAATGTATGGGCGGCAATAATTGATAATTACTTGATAGGTCCTTTCTTTCTTCCGTTCCGACTGAATGGCGGAACTTACAGAGACTTTTTATAAAATGAATTGCCGGGACTACTTCAGACTGTACCATTAGAAATTGGTATCCGCATGTGGTTTATGCATGATGGGGCTCCGTCCCATTTTAGCGTTGTAGCCAGGGAATTCCTTAACACTGTCTATCCAAATCGATGGATCGGTAGGGGTGTAGAAGAACCTAACCAGGCGTGGGCACCAATGTTCCCAGATCTAAACCTGCTAGATTTCTATTTTTGGGGACATTTGAAGTCACTAGTTTATGAAACTCCAGTAGCGAACGAGGAAGACCTAAGAAACCGAATAGTAGACGCCTGTGAAACAATGAAGAACACATCAATAATTTTTGAGCGGGTACGAGATTCAATGACTAGAAGACTGAATGCCTGTATCTTTGCTGAAGGTGGACACTTTGAACAATTTATTTGAATACAATTTAGTTTCCTTCATTTTATTTTATTCTTTATATTCAAAATTCCTTCAAATTAAATGTTGATATTTCTTGCAAATTTTATTAAAACAAATACAGATTTGCACCCTTGATACAAAAATAACTATTTCGAACGAGTAAAAATAAATAGAATAGGTGGCTCCCCCTACAAAAAATCAAAACTACTTACTTAAACGTCAAATTCTTTTCCTAAGCATTCTTGTGATAAATGCAAAATAATGGTAATAACTTCAACACGCATCGATTATCAAATAATCGACTTGAAATTTTCAAGTCCAAATATCTAGAAAACTGCTTCTTATAGCGACTTGTAACAAAGGTAGCTTTTTTACGTAGAGGAATTGATTTTTTTACTGAAAAATGTGCTAGAAATACGCTCAAAAAAGTTATAAATCTTCAAAAAAGAAAAAGATGTGTAGGTGGCGCCCCCTACAAGTAAGAGCAATAATAACATCAGGTTCGAATTCGACACCTCAAAAACTCTCTCAATACCAATTTCCGTTCAATTAAGGTCAGTACTTCGAAAGTTATTGAAAAAAAACGAAAATAAAAATAAAACTTCAACACCCTGTATCTTGGAAACGAAGCGTTTCCGGACATATATTTATTTGGACAATTCATATTAGAATATTGTGAGAAATCACCTTCTGAAGTTTGTAAAGTACTTCTGACTCACCCTGTATATGGCGTCAGTTCACCTTGTTCTGTGGTTCAAGGAAATATGAATTACAGCTGGATACCCCAAATACTGAAAAAGCAAGAATTCTTAACGACTGGGCTGTGAATATGCGGAAATGTGATGGTGAAGATTATGAAGATTATTCTAACTAGACAATTTGGAACACAACCGCTGAGATGGTGAAAGACAAGTATTTTGTAGAATTCAAACGAGGAATAGATCCTTTTTGTGATATTGAGTTTGAAACTACTAGAAATGCGAAAAGAAATGTGTGTTTTATATATTGGAATATGGGAAAAGCATGTACTTTCGAAACAATATTCTATTTATTCGTATAACACGAAGTCTTTTCACCAATGACATTACATGTTAACAATATACAGGGTCATAACAATATCCCCCACTTGATTATTTATTACAAAGTCTTGTTAGTAGGGAGGCAGGCGTTTCTGTCTTGAGGTTCTTGAGGACCTGCGAACTGCTGAATATTCTTCAATGGTTCGATCTTCACTTTCTGATTCCTCAGTAACATATGTTTCTCATTCAATCGTTGGCGGCGGCTCATACGCATCCTCAGGAGGTGGAATTTTTTCTTATGAAGTAGAGTCACGTCTAATTGGAGAGTTTCGAAGTGCTGGGTTTCCAAGAGTTTCTGGAGGTGCCCGAGATCGTTTCATAGGGAGGAAGGTTACGTTCTTCTTAAGCACAGATGTTGATCTCAGTTGGTCGATATGGCGTTTCAATATTCGACCTGAATCAAGAATAACGTTGTAATGACGTGTTCCCAGTTTTCGGCTCCCTATACCAAATTCCCATACATCTCGGTTGTTGAAGTGCATACGAGTCTGTATTCTCTTCCCGTCTTGAAATGGGCGCACAGAACTATTAGATCTGGACGATTTTTGAAAACATTTTGAATTTGGTAGGACAGCATCTAGTCGGATACGCAAACGTCTATGAAGGTAATACTCTGCAAGAGATTTTCCACACCCCAAGGGTGTAGCCCTATAGCAAAATGAAATATTACCAAGTTTGATGACTATAGGCGCTGGATCATTTTCAGCAGCACTGAGTCTTTTCTTGAGGGTTTGGACATTGCGTTCTGCAAGATCGTCCGTTGCACAATGACCCGGTGCGATTAGTTTCAGGAAAATTCCATTTTCTTTGCAATATGTTCTGAGTTCTTCGCTTGTGAAAATTGATGTATTATCGGATACAGGGACATTGGAAAAACCATGAATAGAAAAGATGTAATTGAGAAGTGTAATCGTTGATGCAATTGTTGGTGCATTTCGATTCATTTTTACTTCAGCCCACAGACAAGGAAATAATGAGAAGCAAGGAAATAATGTGTAAGCAACTTCGGAATCTTTTAGAGAAAGGAAAAGTCAGTGCAGCTGCTTTAGATATTAGATTTTTCAGATGATAATACCCCGGAAGGTCTTCAAATGAAATTTTTCCACATTGCAGCGTTGGACTTAGCATGGAAGGGAAATGAAGGAGTCAACTGTTGTGTCTATAGTTTTTAAGAAGAACTGAACAGGACATATTCAATATAAGCCCATATTTACGAAACTGTGCCGAAACAAAATGGCTGATCCAAAACATAGAAAATCAGCACAGAACGCCGGTTAAACTTTACCACAAACTTACAGAGAAACGGAAAGCAAATGCAAGTATAACTACTGACCGTTTTTTTTCTTACTCCCAATCCTTATTATAATAATTCTGGGTCATTTGGAAAATGGAATATATTGTCAAGAAACAAAGTGGGTTGGATACTGAAAATGAGAAAATCACTAATCATTCCAGTCGCTCAACAATACTTCCCCACATAGCCGAAGTAGGAGTCCAAGAACAAGAGCCGATCAAAATAAGTGCTCACAGTAGTGCATCGTCACTTGAGCCATATCTACAGTGAGTTGAACAAAGAACATCATTCTAATATAATTGGAAAAATAAGAGCTACAGCTATGATAACGGCATCTACTTCTGAAACGATTATCGATTCAAGGCATGGACTTAAATTATGGACACTGTACTTTCACTCATTGTATTTTCGAATAATTTTATGAATAACAAAAATGCTATTTTTCGAGAATATGTCGACGAATATAACTCGACATAA
The DNA here is from genome assembly GCA_018342105.1 of Gonioctena quinquepunctata. Classification (NCBI taxonomy): domain Eukaryota; kingdom Metazoa; phylum Arthropoda; class Insecta; order Coleoptera; family Chrysomelidae; genus Gonioctena; species Gonioctena quinquepunctata. The sequence continues at coordinate 224,256 of JAFIRS010001467.1, read as the reverse complement.
TATTCTGCCGACTGAATTTTGGCTGTATACAATATAATGAAGCATTGTTGGGTTCGAGCAAAAACACTCCACATCTGCATAAAAAATTCCTTGCGCTAAAACAAGCTAGGCAACGATGCCTTCGTATATTATATTGCCAACATTTTCAACCGGCAACATATTGGGTCTTGTTATATTATATATGAATAATAACCCTCCACAATATGAAAACAAAATTAAATGAATCAGGGAATCTAAACAAGTGTAGAAGGGCAGATAAATTACTTTGCCCCGAAGTTACTGGGTACACCAAATAATGTTTCACGAATGGAAAAATATTCAATAGTCGTATTCTAAGTTTTGCGTATTGGAAAAAAAAAATTAATCAAAAGATATTTCTTTGTACAGATTTGAATAATGATTTTTTAACTTTCCCACATCGGAAAAAAAAAATTTTTTTTCAAACGATGTGCGATTTACCAATTTTTATAATAGACAAAGTATCACCTGGCTTGTACTGAAACTTATTTATTATTACTATTGTTATTTCATGTCCCACATGAAATATACACCTTGTATATAACTAGTTCAATTATTTGTCATAATAACCATTCCTTTGAGTGTCGATTCTCTTTTGGAAACAAATCCTCTATTCATTTTAATCTGAGAGAACATAACGTCATAATTTGGGATGATCGAGCAGAAAATAATGAACCTGAATAAATTTGCCAATTTTTATATATATATATATATATATATATATATATATATATATATATATATATATATATATATATGTATGTATATATATATATATATATATATATCAGATTGGTATTTGGTCACTTTTTAGGTAAGTTTTGTAATAAATTATGCGTATTGATAGGATTGTGTTGTGAAGGTGACATTTACTAATGTAAAATTCACTTTTTAGTTTCTTTCGAACCACATTGTGAATCTTGTCTCTACTGCAAAATAAACACTTGCTCTTGGGACATATTGAGTTTGGCTAACCCCATAGACCCGTTCCATTACAAGCTGAACTGAATAATTACCGAACAATATGTGGAGATCATCTATATGTATAATGAAAATGAATTTCGATTCTTTGCAAGCCCAAAACGTGAGAACAGCTGTACCGATTTGGCTAATTTTTTATGTTCGTAATACCCCAAATATATGGTTGAGAAAAGAATTAGGAAAGTTGCCCGGAAATTGGAAAATTCGGATATATAAGTAATTTGGCGAAGAAAAAGACTAGCGAGTCATTTACTACCAAAGAGGAAATAGCTCAGCGGTTATACCTATCACGCGGAAGGTCACAGAAATGAATCCCGGTCAGGGTAATTTTTTTTTATTTTATGAAAACAAGCTGAACCGGTTTCGCTAATTGTTTTTTGAATGTTCGTTATATTTCGAATAAGGTTTTTAGGGAAAGAAAGGATTTTTAGAAAAGTTATTGGAAATTTCTTTGTCCTGGAAAAGATTTCAGGAATATATAATAAAAATGAATGTCTGTTTATGTTGGTAAACTCATAACTTGAGAATGGCTGGACCGATTTGGCTAAATTTTTTCGAAAAAAACGGGATAACGAACGGAAAAACGGGATAACGGAAAAAGAGATAACGGGATAACAGGAAAACGGGAAAACATGATAACAGGGAAAAGAGAAAACGGATTGACGGGAAAACGGCATAACGGGATAATGGGATAGAAAACAGGATAACGGGAGCGATAACGGGAAAACGGAAGAAAGCGATAACGGGAAAACGGGACAATGGGAAAAATGGGATAACGGAGAAACGGGATGACTGGAAAATGGAATCACGAGAAATGGGACAACGGGAAAACGAAAAAACGGAATAACGGGGGAACGGGAAGCGGGCAGAGTAAAAGGCATAACCTAGATGGAACAACACAAAAAACCTAGGAACAAAGAAATTCTACGCCGACGAGAGTTTTCAGGAAAAAATTTTTAGGGAATATAGAAATTTAGAGAGGAGATATATTCTAAACTACTTTTTTATTACCTGTCTTCTATTTTTTGTCTTTTCTCGCGATATATTTTATATCAATGACCAAGTGAATACTGAGCAGCTGATTATGTTGCATTAACCTGACATTACATTTTTCTGAAAGGTTCTTCGACAATATCAAATGGATGGATAATTATTTCCAATTATACTCATATTGAGAAATAACTACAGAGAGATCCTTGACGTTATCTGTTCGATTATGAAATGCGAATAAGTAATTCAGACATACATATTTTCACAATTCAAATGAAACCTTGGTTAGATTCAATTCTAATATACGTATCCGCAACCACTTTTAGTATGTCAAAGAAATGGCTTAGAGTTAAAAATATTTGAATTTTGTTTATAGAAGTAGACTTACACTCATAACAATTCGGAAATTAAATTAACTTCAGGTTTACTCGGAAAACCAAAGAAATAATATGATGTTTGGAAAATCATGGTTTGATTATTCGTGAATGGAACTCGCGTTCTATAGCAACATTCCGTATGGTGTACCCTCAGAATGAACGAAAAGTTCCCATTAATATAGGTTCGAAAAAGTTTTTGAAACACACTCCGCTAATATTATATATATATATATATATATATATATATATATATATATATATATATATATATATATATATATATATATATATATATATATATATACATATATATATATATATTTTCTCAGAATAAGGGCCTCAGTCAGTCTATGTATTTTTTATACGATACCACAGGTAAATTATTAAAAATAATGTAAAATATGTAAAGGTAAAAAAATACTGATACAACCACACACACGATGAAATTTGTATCGCTACTACGGTATCATGCAACATTTAGCGATACCGATCTCATCGTCTGTGTGATTCTTTCAATATTTCGTGTTTATGTTTCACGATTGGAATGAACGTTGTTGAATGTCTGAGATGGTTGGTATCGAGTTTATTTTATCTTTATCGCTTTTTTTTTCAAATACATTGGAATGTTCGGCATATTCAGTTATAGTATGTCAGCTCTGTTGTTTTAATTAAGGCTTCCGTGTAAAAATGTAAAGATCAGTTTATTTTTTTCTTTTATATTTTTTGTTGTGGATAACTTATTGTAGATTTGATTGAGGTATATTCATTTATAGTGTGTGGGCTCTATTGTTTTTATTCATGCAAGACTTCCGTGTAAAAATGTAAAGATCAGTTTATTTTTTTCTTTTATAATTTTTGTTGTGCATAAATTATTGTAGATTCGATTGAGATTTTTTATGTCGTTTCTATTGTTAATACTGTTTGTATCTTTTTTTATGTGAATCATTTCGAGGCATTTTCTAACTTTTGGATTTTTTTCTTTAGTTGAAATTTCAACCTTATCAAAGTCGAATTTATGTTGATTTTCCTTTTCATGTTTAGACAATGCTGTGATGTCTGTTTATGAGTATTTGTGGGCTTGAATTCGTTTCTGCAAGTATTGTTTGGATTGGCCTATATATGTACTTTCGCAATCTTTACATGGTATTTCATATACGGTGTGGGTTTGTTTATTTTTTGGCATGTCAGGTTTTAATTTTGAGTATAGAATGTTTTGTATTTTGTAATCGATGTGCTATTGTTATGTTGTATTTTTCTACTGTTTTGCTGATTGTATTGGATAATTTTTGTACGTATGGTAAGAGTATATATTTTGTTGGTTTTTTGTTTTATTGGTATCATTATAAATAGCATGTATCATTTTTATCGTTTTTCCCACGGAGTGATCTGGGTAGTTATTTTCTTTTAGGATATTTTGATTTTTTTTTAAATTACTTTTCCTGAAATTTGGGTGAGCAAGTTTTATATCTCGGTCAGTTAAGTTCTGAATTACATTTTTTTATAGCTGAGTGCTGCTTTTAAAGTAGTTTGTGTAGCGATGTGATGAGTTGGCTTTAGTGAATCAGTTTGTGGATATGTTTCCAAAATAGTTGTACAAACTGGCTCACTAAACCCAACTGTCTCCTCGAATTTTAATCATACTTGATGTTTTCTAACGTATTATGTTTCTACAAGCTTTTATTTAGTTTCACCGGTGTCTGTCTGTAATCCAATTTTGCAAGTTAAATTTGACCCATTTCTAGTTGCCCGATTAACGTGAAATTTGGCAGGTGTTCATAGTTCCCGTGACATTGCATGGTTTAATTTTTGTTAAAGAAAAAAAATGGCGGCTTTAAGATGGCGGACGAGATTTGTGTTTATGGTCCGATTCGACGCAAAATTGGTATGTGGGGGTTTCGTGGTCAATAAATATTAATTTTTTGTCAAAAATTCATAAAATCAAAATGGCGGCTCCAAGATGGCGGACGATCTCTGTGATTATGGACCGATTCTATTCAACATTGGTATGTGGAGGTTTTCGGGGTCGGAGATTATGAATTTATTCATAAATTCAAGATGGTGAACAAGTTTTGTGATAATGGACCGTTTCGTCAAAATCCGATTTGCCGCCTTCAGGTGATGTCACGTTGATTAGAACTCGACAGTCGAGCCGATATATATATATATATATATATATATATATATATATATCTATATATATATATACAGTGTCACACATAAAGTTCGCAACATATGGAAGTTTTTTATTGATAGATACAATGAAAATTCAACTTCGCAGTTAATTTGTGCTTGAAAAATGAGTGAAAAACAGCCTCTTTCCTTCTGTCATGTGCTACTCTAAACCTGTCAAATTTGTAATTTTTTTCGAAAATCCTCAAAAAATCAGTTTTTTTCGAAAAATGCCAAAGAAAAAAGTTGTTCAGTTTCTAATTTTATACCTTTGCTCCAAATTTTGTCTCTCTACTGTCACTTCGACTTTTTTCCAATTTTTTTAATTTTTCGAATCTTTGGCTCTTCCGATTCGAACGAATTCAAATTTAATTTTGATGAATACGAGACTTCAATGTCATATCTTGCCCAGAAAATACCTACATTGGCCTGTTACCACAAAGAAAAAAAAATGCACCTCCAGAAATTCGTCTTCGTTGTTGCAAAGTTCATCTAGTTTTTTCATTTCATTGTGAAACTGATTCGGATTTTCAATATATGGACGTTAATATGTCAGTAATCGAATTAACAAATTTTTCTTCATTCTTATTACACTCGTATTTTTTTTAACGGATTTGTATCCCGTTACGTGCAGATGAGTTCGAAATATTTTGATATAGTTTACACCCAACAGTGTGACTGTTGGATGTAAACTGTTAGATGTAATTTTCGAGCAAATCATAACTTTTCGCAACGTTTTTGGAAGTAATTTCATAAATCTCATATTCTTTATTTTCACCATTAGATGTGTAAGAAACATTAAACCAAAATAACTATAACCAAATTCACAACAAAACATTGTAACATCCATTGATTTATCTCAATAATCTTATAAAGAACCCGAATTCATCATTCAGTATGCCGTCCTTCCCGTTCTATACAGATTATAGTCCTTTCATCCACAGACTTTGTGGCATTTTTAATAAATAGGATTTATGTTAGTACAACACTCCCGAATGGTATTCTCCAAATGTTCTTTGTTTGCAAATGGCCTGTGCTCATATACTTTTTGTTTCAGATAATCCCATAGAAAAAAGTCCATTGGAGATAAGTCCGGCGATCTTGGTGGCCAATAATCTTCCCAATCTCGTCCTATCACTTTGCCCCTAAACATCTGACTGAGACACCGTTTCACTTCTACCGTTTGGTGGATCGGTACCCCGTCAAGCTGATACCACAAATTTCGTCTAAGACTTAGAGGCAGATTATCCAAAACTTCAGACAACTGATTCATAATGAAATTTCTGTACATGTCTGCGTTCAAATTTTCTCTAAAAAAATATGGTCCAATTATTTGGTTATGTAATAAACCACACCACACATTTGTCTTTAATGGATATTGGTCACGGCATTCTATTACAAAATTTGGATTATTGTTTGATTACCATCGACAATTTTGGGAACTAACTGTTCGACGTGAAAGTTGCCTCGTCTGTCCATAAAATCCTGTAGAAATGTGATATCATTGTCTCTCTCACCTTGGAAACAAAATGAAAATCCTACTCGAATATCGAAATCTCTTTCTTTAAGAGTGTGTAAGAACTTTGGCTTATAGGGATGGAAATTATTTATGTGCAAAATTCTTCTCACAGTTTCTCTGCCAACCCCTGTATTCTCACTAATACTCCTAATATTAGTTTTTCCGTTTTCAACAACGCTCAAACAAACATTTAGTTATTCTTCTTCATTATAGCTTATTGGATAATGTGGTTTCTTGAAACGATTGTCCACAGAGCCAGTTTCTTTTAATGTTTTCAATATCCTTCCCACGCTACTAAAGTGAATATTTCTTCCTGGGTGCCGGTGATTGAAAATACAAGCAACATCTCGATATGGCACATTATCACCACATAAAAGAACGATTTCCACTTTGTCTTGTGTGGATAACATTGTACATAAAACTTATTTGTGAATTATAAATGTACGAAAATATGTACTCAAAACAACTCGATTTATTAAACGCAATAATTTGACATTAACCAAAATTAAAAATTTGTTTCAAAAGCCTACTAAGGGAACATTTTATTTCGATTCGATCATTTGTACTATTTTCTTCCCGAGATGTTGCATTAGTCTTGTATTGTTTAAAATCACGAAATTTTATATCATGTTTAGTACAAATCGCTAGAACGAAAGTCTTTTGAATAGTTATGAAACTGTAGGTCATTGTTTAGTTTACAGAAAAGTATGATATTTCGGGTTTGTTTGTAGCTGAATTATTGGTCAGAAAAATAATCAAACTGGATAAAAATCTATTAAAAAAAGAAATACGAGTGTAATAAGAGTGGAGAGAAATTCATTTATTCGATAACTGACATATCGTCCATACATTAAAAATCCGAATCAGTTTCACAATGAAATGAAAAAACTTGATTAATTTTGCAACAACAAAGACGAATTTCTGGAGGTGCATTAATTTTTTTTCTGGTGTGGGTATTTTCTGGGCAAGATATGACATTGAAGTCTCGTATTCATCAAAATTATGGAATTTGAATCATGTTTCGTTCGAATCGGTAAAGTGAAAGATTCGAAAAATTAAAAAAAATGGGAAAAAGTCAAAGTGACAGTAGAGAGTCCAAATTTGAAGCAAAGGTATGAAATTGGAAACTGAGCAACTTTTATCTTTGGCATATTTCGAAGTTAAAAAAAAACTTATTTTTAGAGGATTTTCGAAAATAATGTCAAATTTAACAGGTTTAGAGTAGCACATGCCAGAAGGAAAGAGGCTGTTTTTTACTCATTTTTCAAGCACAAACTAACTGCGAAGTCAAAGTTTCATTATATCTATTAATAAAAAAAACTGTATATATATATACAGGGTGGCCCACCACATTCGCCTCGGTATTTCTACGAGAAATGAAGAGAGTTAGGGAAAAACTTTCAGCACAGTTATGTGTGGGTCCATGAGGAGCATATTCCAAAATTATTTTGAAATATATAGGGTGATCCCCAAAAAAATTACATACCAAAGTTATATTTTTTCTTATGGAACACCCTATATTTTTTATATTTTTAGATACTATAGACAAAATGAAGGTGAGTTACTATTATATTTCCCATACTTAAAACTGACCGTTTCTGAGAAATTTTGAGAAATTTAAAAATACAGACCATAATTTGAAAATTGTTTTCACCCTGTAACGTGTAACGAGCTGCTCGTGATTAAATGTACTGCTTAGCTCAAAAGTTAAAGTTAACTACTACATGAAATTTTTAATGCAATATTATACAGAGTGGCGAAAATAATTGCCTCAAAATTTGGACACACATTTAATTAAATAACTTCTTAAAGTTGAATGGAACACCTCGTATTTAGTGGCGTAATTTGACGCAGAATTAGATTCCCTTCGAAACTATATCAGGGTTCCCTAAACCTATCTCTTCTGCTTTTTACACAAAAGGCGATTTTATAATTTACTTATGAGTAATTTTTTTATCTTAAAAATGAAACACACAAAATTTCTCAGTTTTAAGTATGGGAAATATAATAGTAACTCACCTCTATTTTGTCTATAGTATCTAAAAATATAAAAAAATATAGGGTGTTCCATAAGAAAAAATATAACTTTGGTAAGTAAATTTTTTGGGGATCACCCTATATATTTCAAAATAATTTTGCAATATGCTCCTCATGGACCCACATATGACCGTGCTAAATGTTTTTCCCTAACTCTCTTCATTTCTCGTAGAAATACCGAGGTGAATGTGGTGGGCCACCCTGTATATATATATATATATATATATGTATATATACATATATATATATATATATATATATATATATATATATATATAAAGGCAATTGTGTAACTGTTACCTGAAAAATGTAAAAAATGTTTAACCTGGACCCATGAATGAAATCATATCAAAATTCAGCAGGTTGCGTTTCCATTTCCGTTTTTCTTCTACTTTCAAGATTCTTAAATACTTGCTCTCCTGACTTTGGAATTGAAATATAACTGCACTGTTTTTGGTTTCAATTTTTTGTGGCATATTTGAAAACATTTTCGAGGCTGGTATAAATGTATGTCTTTTTTCAGGGCTGATTCGGTAACTTGGAATCCCCACAAGCTTTTGACAGCACCCCAACAATGTTCCACTCTTCTACTTCGGCATGAAGGCATATTGGCAGCAGCGAATTCTACTCACGCAGCTTATCTCTTTCAAAAAGACAAGTTTTACGATACGAAATACGATACAGGTTGGTAAAATATTTCATGATATAAAATAAAGGTGGCATTTCTGCAAATATGTTCTTTCTCCAATGGTGAGGCATTTTGTTAAAAGGTTCTAGAAAATCACCTATATGAAAGTAGCAAAATAGCGGAGATATCGTCAATTAAAAATTGTAGAAAAATCAAATTCGGTCATAGCCAGAGCTTGTTTTGAACGAGTTCCGGGACAAGCCCGCTGAGATAAAGACAACAGGCAGCGCTGTTAATCAGTAGCCAACCTGCTTTTGAGTGTTGCGAATGGGAATCAGCCAATCCAAAAGTATTTTTCGTAGTTGATGTTTTTCCTTTTTTTTCCAGTAATTGCATATTTATTGATAATAATCAACTCATAGACATGCTCTTATTTCACGGGGATTACATACAAAGTGCAGCTGGTGATTTATAGACCAAAATATCCTTACCTAAATCCAACAACTCGAATGTTTGTAAATTCTAATTTAATTTTTCATAAAAATAGATAGTTTTATCGGTTCTGGCGTAGACGTGAGGTAGACGTGAATCCATAGATTCAACTCCAAAATCTCTAACGACTGGAGCGTTTTCACATGAAGTGACACAAATTTGGATTTCTCCTAACATAAATATTTTCGGAAAAAAATACTGATGATAACTATGATATGCTGATCATGATTCTGAAAGACTATTCGCTGAAGATTTTATGGCCGATCAGCCAATATCGAACGAGGAATCCGATGATATAGTTATTAATTGTATGAGTGTTTTATATACTAATAAGACATGAAATAAAACATTTTATCCTCTGCTGGTATATTATAAACACGAATACTTTTCCTGAATTAAGGGCCAGTTGCTGAACATTAATAAAATGAGTTTTTCCAGAAGGTTATGATATGGTTTCCATGACAACAGGTTTGTTTATTATGTGAGTTTAGATTGGACTCATAAGACACTAGTATTTTATTAACATTATAACACGTTTGTAAACAGAAGCATTATGACTTCATAATATACCAACTGTGGATAATAGTTATTTATGTACCAAACGTATTAAGTAGATGTTTATGCTTACAAACTCGAAGGCCTCTGGCCCGAGAGTTTTGTAAGTCGCCCGAGGACATAGTACACACAGTGCCGGTTTTAGCATTACCAACGCTCTGGGGAAGATTTCTATGGCGCCCTCTTTCTACTCTCTCTCCACTTCCCACATGTGGAGAATATTTGAAAAAAAACAAGGGAGAAATTAAAAAAACAACCGTTTATTTCAATTGAATTTTTCTAAAAAAAATTAACTTTTCTACTGTTTCTATTGGCATCAAAGTCTAGGTTTTCTGCAATTTAATTTTTGATTGACAAAGTTGCCAAGTTTGTCAATCTCGATTGAGATATTGTCGATCGCAGATAGGTTTTTATCAGCTCAAGCCTAGAAAACCTCCTTTCCCCACTCGCTACCGTTACAGGTAGGTATAGTGACCAATATTCTCAATGCTATCCATACATTTGAATATATTATTCTTGTATCTTTGATGGAATTTAAAATATATACAGGAGTAACAACATCATCTTCATCAGGCAAAAAGGATTTTAGGCTTATGAGTTCATCACACAACACACACATAAGTCGGAGGCATCTTCTTCAATTTAACAATGAAGATATATTATTGCATCTTCTTTAATTTAACAATGAAGATATATTATTGCCTTCGACTGCATGATATTGTTTACAGTATTAAGTGATGCGTTGTGGAGTAAAACACTTGGTTGTTGATCTTGGTTTATTCCTCAAGTGTCTACTACATTTATAAGTGGACTGTAATACTTATTATGTGAAAAAGAAAATGTGGAATTAGGATGTGACGTGTGTATAGTCAACGAGAGAGAGTTCTGTCACCCTCGACCCGCTATTGTCAAAAACCCTCGGGCGAGTTCGTTCGAGATCGGGTCGGACTGGTGATCGATGCACTGCTGAAAGGATAAATGTTTACCATAGGCGTTTCAATAGGGTTTGCCACTGTACATCCCGCCAGCCTTGAAAGTTATCAGTTTCAAAAGAAAACAAATAAGTAATTATTAACAACAATACAAATGCGGTTTTGGCATAAATGTCTTTTCATGTCTCTGTGTCTCTTGACGGCAAAACACAAATGTTAATAGCACTTCGCTTGAAAACACCAGTTGAAGTTTTAACACTCACAACTCGTATCACTTTGTCATTACCAGGATGGAGCGCCACAATTATTCCCAGTTTCCATTGCAACGGGGGCAGTCCAGACTCTTTCAGGACCACTAGATCTCCAATCTGGATATAATTGGGTTCGCGTCGTTTCCATTTGTAGCGCTGCTGAAGATTTGTTAAGTACTCAGCCGACCAACGCTGCCAAAAGCGTTGAACCATTTGTTGTAGTCGATGGTACAAACTCAGCCTCTGAGCAGGTTTATCGCTCACGTCTGTTTGTGGAATGGCTTCCAATGAGTTGCCCACAAGGAAATGACCAGGGGTTAGAGGAACGAGGTCAGAAGGATCGCTAGAGAGCGCCGTTAGGGGACGTGAGTTTAAAACTGCCTCAATTTGACACAATACCGTATACAGACCTTCGAATGGTAAATGAGCGTTGCCGATTTCACGAATTAAAAGTTTCTTTGCCGATTTCACGGCTGCCTCCCAAAGCCCACCTTGATTGGGAGCAAATGGAGGGTTAAAATGCCAAGTAATAGTGTTTTTTAAAAGAAAATCACGAAAATTGCCTGATAATGTAGCCTTATTAATATTTTTTATCAAAGATTTCAACTCATTATTTGCCCCCCTAAAGTTGGAACCATTGTCGCTATAAAGATCTGAACATAGTCCTCTTCTTGATACAAAACGTTTCAAGCAATTTAAAAATGTATCTGAAGTTAGATCGCCGGCTAACTCGATATGCACGGCCTTTGTTGTAAAACAGACAAAAATACAAATATAAGTTTTTATTATTTTACGAGATTTCAGACGCCCGTCTTTTACCAGTATAGGTCCGGCATAGTCTACGCCACTGATTAAAAAAGGACGTGCTGGCTCTAATCTGGATTTGGGTAAGTTTCCCATCATTGGTATGACATTGCTTGGTTCAGCTCTGAAACAGGTGATACATTTATGAATGACTCCTCTCACAACATTTCTACCATTTATTATCCAATATTTGTTTCTGAGAGAGGCCAACACTGCTTGTGGTCCGGAGTGTAAAGTCCGTTTGTGTTCATATTCAATCAATTTATATGAGAGTGGATGTTTCGGAGGCAACAGTACGGGGTGTTTTATATCATATTCAAGAGTGGAATGTTTCAGACGACCACCTACGCGTAGTAATCCACTGCTATCTATGAATGGGTTCAAAGAGAGCAATTTGCTAGAATTTGAAATCATTTTTCCGGAATTAAGAGCTTGGATTTCGTGATGAAACTGTTTCGATTGTGACATCTTGAGCAGCAGTTTAAGAGATTCGTTCAATTCGTGTTTTGTAAGTGTCCCGATTGAATTTTTATTTTGGGATTGATATTATGTAAAATCTGAGTACATATGTAAATACTCGATGTAATTTCGTAAATGTTGAAAACTTATCGAAAATAGATTGATCCGAATATAAGTCTGGATTTGGATTATACGAGTGTAAAACGATTTTTTGTTCTTTGCGTCTATCGGGAATTTCTTCTGGAGTTTCGAATTTAGATTCGGGCCAGTTATATGCATCTAACATCAGAAATTCAGGTCCACGCCACCAAAGTTCTGAGTTTGACAATTCTTTGGGTTCACATCCTCTGGATATGATGTCTGCAGGGTTTTGTTTAGTTGATATATGTCGCCATTTGTGAGATTCAGTTAGCTCTTGAATTTCTGTGACGCGATTTGCTACGAATGTTTTCCAAATACAAGGTTGTGCAGAAATCCAAGAAATAACTATAGAAGAATCACACCAAAAGAGTGTATCAGCATTATTCATAGACAGAGCTTGTTTAGATTTTTTCATTAAGCGAGCAAGCAGCAAGGCTCCACACAATTCTAAGTGTGGAAGTGAAATCTTTTTTAGAGGAGCGATTTTAGATTTGGCGCATAAAAGTATCGGATGGTGAATACCATGTATGTCTGTCGTGCGGACGTATATACATGCTCCATAGCTTATTTCGCTCGCATCACAGAACCCATGGAATTGAATTTTTACATGGTTAGAAATTAAAATATGTCGCGGTATTTGTATGCAGTGGTTGCGAGTTCTGTAAAGAATTTTAACCTTTTAGTAATTTCAATGGAATAATTCCCATTTCTATGTCAAGAATTTAAAATCATTATATTTTAGAGTTTTTGCAGTAATAATTTTGCTTTAACAATTATTGGCCCTATTAATCCTAACGGGTCGAAAATTCGGGAAATAGTACTCAACATATAGCGTTTGGTAACTATACTGGATTGAGTTAATGTTGTATTGTACATGAGTGCATCATCATTAGGGTTCCAGACCAAACCTAGAGTTTTGATATTTTCATTTCCTGGTAAAACATATGTGTCATCGGAATGATGGGAGTTTTCATCAATAACGACTTCAGCTTTGTTAGATGTCCATTTGCGGAGAGTGAATTTTGATTCAAGAAGTATTTGATTTATTTGATCTTTCAAAATGATTGCTTCCTCGATAGATGGAGCACCACAGATTAGATCATCGACATAGAAACAATTTTTTATTATTTCGCTTGCCGCGAGATATTTCTGTTCATTATCAATAGCTGCTTGCACGACTGATCTACAAGCCAAAAAACTTGAAGATGCGCATCCGTACGTTACAGTATTGAGAGTATAATGTTTGATTGCTTCGGATGAATCAGTACGCCAGACGATTCTCTGGAGATTACGATTTTCAGGTGCTATGGCAACTTGGCGATACATTTTTTCAATGTCCGCAGTAAAAACTATGTTGTGTTTACGAAAATTCAAAGCTATTACAAATAACTCAGGTTGAATTGTTGGCCCCCCCTTCAAAACATCGTTTAGAGATAAACCAGTCGTGGTTTTACACGAAGCATCAAAAACTACACGTAATTTCGTTGTTGTACTGTTTTCATTCATTACACCGTGATGGGGTAAATAATATACGGGACTCATTGTATTTTCGTTTTTAATATCGATCTGCGTCATGTGCCCAAGTTCTTCATACTCTTTCATGAATTTGACGTATTTCTCTTTGAATTCGTTATTTTTTGCGAAACGTTTTTCAAGATAATGAAATCGGTTTATTGCATTTTCTTCGGAAGAACCTAGCATTTCATAGTTGAATTTTAATGGCAAAGAAACTTGTATTCTTCCAGTGGCGTCGCGTTTAAACGTATTAATAAAATGCTCCTCGCATTCTATTTCTTCCTTAGAATATATGTGTTTTAGTTTCACTTCTTCCAACTCCCAGAATTTTTGGAGTTGATTCTGAATTCAGTATTTATTGTTGATAAGTGACATATAGTTTTTTGATGAGATAGAAGATCTGAATTCAAAATAATCGGACCGGAAACAATCCAGCCGAGCTTAGTTTCTTGTAACATGAGATTATCACCGTTGATTATTAATTGTTTGTTGCTCAAAATTTTGAAGAAAACGTTTGCACCTAGGAGAACGTCAACGGAATCAGAAACATTGAATAGGCTGTCAGCAAGTTTTATGTTTGATGGAATATTCAACTTAGAAATGTCGCAAGAAATTTGCGGTAGCTTTTCTGTGATTTTGTTTATTATCAGAAATGTTTCTTCGAATGAGTATTTGCCGTCGGTGGAATGAAATATGAATTTTGTTTGACTTGAAATGTTGTTCAGAGAATTGTTTATCCCTGCCACTGGTATACCAACCTTCTTAGTTTGTAGTTTCAATTTATTAGCTAAAGCACTTGTAATAAAGCTTGACTGCGAGCCACTGTCTAGCATAGCTCTGCATTGAATCATCTCGTTTTTGTAATTACGAATGTTTATAAGACATTGCCAATAAAATTTGACGCACGCCACTGTGCGTGTTGTTTGTGCTGCGGAATAATGTTTGTGTCAGAGTGACAGGTTGCGATATACTGGGGCTAGTAGCGTTTTCTGCTTGCGCGGGGGGTATTGTTGGGTTGCGATCTACTTGACCTTGCGCAGCTTCGTTTAGATGAAGTTGCGTAAAGTGTTTTTTATTACAAATTCTGCAACCGCTCGATTTGCATTCTTTTGACATATGATTTGGTCTCAGACAATTGTAGCATAATCTTGATTTTTTGACTTCTGAAATTCTATCCGGAATTGACATACTTCTGAACTTATCGCAACGTGAGTTATAATGATTTTGTTGACAGAAAGAACAAGAAACCTTTTGGGTCGAAATATGAGTTAATGATTTTTCTTCACGGCTAAATGTTTTCGAAAAGTTTTTCTTTTCATATGCTTTATTCTCAACTGTTTCCAACAATTGACAATGTTTTGATAGGAATTCGTTTAGTTCTTTAACTGTAGGGTTATCATTATTTTTGACATGTTCTTCCCACTCCCGTTTAGAAGTGGTGTCGATTTTAGATGTTAAAATGTATATTAAAAGAGTATCCCAGGTATCGGTAGGTTGACCTAATGATTTCAAAGCTCGTATATTCTTGTTAAAGTTATCCAGTAACTTCCTGAGTTGTGAAAAGGATTCGTTTTTCATATGAGATAATTCAAATAAAGTTTTGACGTGAGTGTGAATTATTAATTTTTTTTTTTCGTATCTCTCTTTCAGCATAGACCAAGCAATATCATAATTATCGTTGGAGATTTCTAGTGCCTGAATCACTTGTGCAGCTTCATTTTTTAAACAGGATTGTATATAATAAAACGTTAGAGAGATTCAAGTCCTTGTGAATGAGGCTATTGAAGGTGTCATAAAAAGTTAACCATTGGTTATAATGACCATGGAAATCAGGTAGATTGATACTTGGTAGTTTTACCTTTGATTGTGTTGGATGACTTACAAATTGATTCACAGAATGAACACTATTTTTGTCATTTTCCGAAATATTTATATTTTGCAGTTTTGCAATGAGTTTCTTTGCATTTCCAATGGTTTTAAAGAATTCATCTTCAAACGCCTGTCTTTCCTCCTCATCTGTGGATTGATTTGAGAGAGATTCGATTCCACATTGAATTTCTTCAAATTCATCAATAAGATTTCGATATTTTTCCAAACGAGTTTCAACTTCATAGATTGATGAAGTATCTTCGTCGAATACTTCAATGTAGTTCATGAATCGAGATAATTGACTTTTAATTGAAGCACGTTTTGATTTCAATTGTTGCAAATTGGCCATTATGTATGGGCGCGTATTGTATCAAATGACAGGAATAACTCGGAAATTGTGAGGATAGGTATGATTTGAGTAGGATAGGAAGGCAACTCACGGTGTTTTCGTTTGTTTCCTGTGCGTCGTTTTGGATTGGTTGTTCTCTTCGACTTGCTTCTTGCTTTTTCCAGCACTTTGACTTTTTCAGGTTAGAAAACTATGCGGCTCGAACGACCATATGATGCGTTGTGGAGTAAAACACTTGGTTGTTGATCTTGGTTTATTCCTCAAGTGTCTACTACATTTATAAGTGGACTGTAATACTTATTATGTGAAAAAGAAAATGTGGAATTAGGATGTGACGTGTGTATAGTCAACGAGAGAGCGTTCTGTCACCCTCGACGGCCTCGACCCGCTATTGTCAAAAACCCTCGGGCGAGTTCGTTCGAGATCGGGTCGGACTGGTGATCGATGCACTGCTGAAAGGATAAATGTTTACCATAGGCGTTTCAATAGGGTTTGCCACTGTACATTAAGTTTAATAGTTAACCTCTTGAAACAACATTTTCCGACAATAGTTTCTGGTCATCTTGTTTCTCTATCTTTTTTAAAGTAAACTTTTTACGCAGTCGGGTTTTTTCTTTTTTTCTCTTTTAGTAAGACGGTAATGATCTGAAGTCATTAATCCGTTCGTTATAGCAGAGTTTGACTGTACTTAATTAAGTTCCCATTAAAATATTTGAGTGATAGTGTATTAAAAATGCAACGAAAACGAAAAAGTAACTGAAACCGAAATAAACCAACTAACGCTACACGCTGTTATATTTTTTCACAATATCTGGTTGTCGCCATATTGAATTTTGTCACAATATGGATCTGGTTGTCGCCATATTGAATTTTGATTATTACTGTCATGTCTTTAGTGATACTCGCAAGATCAAGACAATTCGATTGACGTAAGAATCATCGAAATCGGCCCATGTGTTTGGAATAAACATAAAACATGATAAACACATTTCCCTCCTTTGCGTCGCGCAGACGGATAAAAATGTTTAGTGTTTGATTTGAGTGTTAAAATACAATTAAAAAAAAAACATTTTTGTGAGGACACGCCTGGGGATTGAATCCGGGCACTTGGAGTTACAAAGCACACGCTCTAACCATTGAGCCACTCGGACCTTTACTAAGAGCTTAGCTGATATTTCTTTTGTAGGCCATATTTTTCTTGTATTGCCGAATTTTCCACTTCCGGGCAACTTTCCCAATTTTTTTCCGTAAAGACTATCCTCGGGCTATTATATAACGAACATAAAAAAAAATAAGCCAATTCGGACCAGCCGTTCTTACGTGTTGCGCTTACAAATACATTTTTATTATATAGATAGATATCGTTGCCAAAGAAATGGGATTTACTTGTTGGAGAAAACATTTTGCTAGCTGTCAAACTTGAAAAGTCAAAAGGCAGGAAAGTTTTGAAATTCCTGACGAAATTGCAAAATAGCAACACAAAATTTGCTACCGAATAAATCGAGAGAAACTATGACAAATTACCAAATTGGATGTCAGAAAACTGTGTAGAACATATTAATGAAACTGCGCTGTTTGGATAGTTTGGCGATCTCGCTGAAACATTCTCCGAGTTCCTTGTGGTCCATTATTCAATGGTAAAGAAGACTTTAATGATAAATAAGAATATTAACATGCCTAATTATCATAAGTTAAGCGAATATTCGAAGCAACGATCAAAAGAATACCAGCTAAAGTCTAAAGTTCTGTCTAGAGAATATGTCTTAAAATTACCGAATGAGACGTTTTTAATGAACAAAGTTTCATTAATATCCGGTCTATTTGGTTTAATTATATTTAATAAGTAATTAAAAAAATATGTTTTTGTACACTGTTATGTAAAAAAGTCACTGATTTTAAACAGAGATGAAATAATAATAATGTTTATTGACATCGTATGACAATTGTATCGTTGGACCATATCTTCTTCTTCCCCGTTTGAATGGGTAGAACTACTGAGTGTTTCTTGAACATGTTTTACCTGAGCTATACGCTCAGGAACAACCTAGGTAAACGCTCAGGAAAAACCTAGTACAATTACTAGAGAAAATGAATTATCATCTTAGTAATTCAACAAAACATTTGCCGGCTTTGAATATTTCTAATTGTAATAATTGCATTTTCAATGTTAAATTTGAATAAATGAACTGTTTGTAGTATTATTTTCGTGTTAAATAAATGATTTCGATGTGCTTGTTTTTCAGTTGACTATTCATAAATTAATATAGGTATGTACATAAAGCAAAAATCTATAAAGAATTACTTTACCACCCGCGGGTGATAAAATGGTTCGGCGGGCGATAAAGTACTCCTTATACTAGAAAACCCGAATGATAAGTGCACTTTACCACCCGCTTGTGAATAAAATACATTTATACGAGCATAGACGTATAACAGAAAAATATTCAATTGGTAACACATCATGTTCAGAAATTGCTTGTAAAAAAATAAGTGTCCCTCATCTTATCTCAAATTATCCTTTGAACTCTGTGAACTTGTTACAGGTGACAAACATATACAGTGCGGGAGGAGAGCAGACGTCCTGAAATTCTGGTTCATGTGGAAAGCCAAAGGAACATCAGGATTCGAGAAACACGTCGACAAAGTTTTCGAAAACGCCGAATATTTCCTCGACAACATCAAATACAGATCCGACTTCGAACTGGTAGTGGAAAAACCAGAATTCACCAACATTTGCTTCTGGTATATTCCTCCAAGTTTGAGGAACGCCGATAAAACTCATCCGGATTATAAGGAGAAACTACACAAAATTGCACCAAAAATCAAGGAAAAGATGATGAAAGAGGGATCGATGATGGTTACTTACCAGGCTGAGAACGAATATCCGAATTTCTTCAGGATAGTGTTCCAGAATTCCGGCTTGGAAAAATCTGATATGATCCATCTTATAAATGAGTTTGAGAGGCTAGGTAGTGACCTATGAGTGCTCAGTTAGCTTTCTCAGAAGAGGAAGAGTCTTAGGTGCATCTTCTCTTTTCTTCTTTCATAGCTCTACGTTTTGCAACGATGTATTTTTCTTCATTGTCTATGAACGGCTTTAACAGCAAAACAGTGGAAAGGTTTGCCCTATAAAGAATGCTTTCTTGCAGTTCTTGCAGAACTGAGGCTCAGGTTGTTATTTATTGTCAAGACTTATTTTTGTATTGAATACCTTATCAAATTCACGTAATCTAACTGTTTGCAGGGAAATCATATGTAGGTTGAGATTTTTTCAATCATTCGCAAATAAAATAATTTCAGCTTCATACAAGATATGACTGTGAAATCTTAAACCTTTCGAAGATCTAAGGCCAATTTGAACTCTCATATATACATTTTCAGTACTTTTAAAAACATATTCAAATCCACTGCAAATTGTTACTTTTGTGTCCTACACTGTTTAAATTCATGATATACGCCCGACAATTAAATGAAATTTAAATATTTTCAGAATTTTAGTGAATGATAGATAATCTGGGATATTTTTCACTGAAATGTATAGGGCAAACTTTTTTAGTATTTACTGAAATAACAGCACTTAAAGATTTAATTTGTTAATGAAAGTTTGAGTGAAGCTATCTGGTACAATCTATGAATTTGTAGAGCTTTGTAATTAGAAGAAAAATATTGCAGCTTAGGCCGTGATGCGCATTCGATCTATGCGCTCTTTTCATTGTTAATTTTGGATATTTAATATATAATTTATAATTTTGGTTTCTATAAAATGAATCATCTTGTGGACCAGTCACCCATGAGATAAATCATTTTTGAAACTGTAGTGATGAATTAGTACCTTTACTTATATTGTATTATATATATATATATATATTATATTTTAGTTATGTTGACGATCTTGATTAAAATTCATTGCACAAAGATAAGATTATCCTTTCTGTTTTCCAGCAAATTGGAATATACCCCTAAAAAATATATTTTAGTGAGGATTTCCAGAATAGAAAAATCACCTATAAAATTTCCAAAATATGTAACTTGTCTGATTGAAAATATAAAAGCGGCAAGGGACAGTACAACCAGAACAGTGGCGGTTCTGGTTGATCGGGATCCTTTCCATTGCACATTCGCTGTGTGCAAGACTGGTAACGCCCTCTAGTGACTCGATTGCTGAAGTTTTCCTGTTTTATTTCCAATACTCACAATGCAACAATGTAATTTTTTTAACAATTTCTAAATAATCTACCACGATGTAACAATTTTGTGCTCACTACTAGTTCCAGATGAATCGAAGTTTTTTTCTGTCAAAGAAAAAAGTAAGTAAATGATAAAAAATATTTGTATTGATACGATAGTTCACCGCATTTGGATGTTATCCATGTCAAGTTATGATATTTTGAATATCATAAAGTAATGCTACTTCTGTGTACTTTTAGGGACTTGCAGGTTAGTTTATTAAGGTCGCAGGTTCATAAGGTCTTGAGAACATAAAAAAGTGAGGGAGCCAAGTAGTTTAACAAATTAAAAAAACTTGAGAGGTGTCAAGGGACACCCGGATGGAACGAAGTTCCTTTCGATTAATTAGTGAAGGAATTGTAATAATTTTTTTTTTAAGTTATAATAATATTTTTATATATATATATATATATATATATATATATATATGCACTCTGTCTGTCTATTCTTTCGTACACGTCATAGATGCGCGGGACTTTGTAAACACAACAGAGTGTATATATATATATATATATATATATACTCTCTCGACTTCGTAAACACAACAGCGTATAGGTTAGAACACGCACGGCTTGCTAAATACATACGCATTGATATTGTAATATTAAAATATAATTTGCTTTTAAATTTATTAAAGTTATGTGCTAAACACACAATAATGGAGAGATTATAACGCGTATGACTTGGTTAGCACAATAGTAAAGAGAGGTTATAATACGTACTTGCTAAAAATACATAAGCATTTATTATTGTCTGTATAAAATCTCTACTTACCTAACTCCATCAGCAATATCCGGAACTTGTGCAGCAACACTGTCAGGATTCATTATTGTTATTATTTTTTATTATTTATTATGTACAAAAAACCTGTATACACTCAACAAAAATAATCGTCGCGACACCACACTGTTCAATGTGAAATAGAAAGACGAAACGAAAATAACTGGCTTGCTTTCTATGAGAGAGAGAGAGAGAGACAGACAGAGAAACACGCGCACGCCGCACGGCTTACAACCATAGCGAAAGTCTCGTTACAACTTTTGGTCTTAATTTATTCCGTCTAGCCCCCGTTCGCAACGCGCGATAAGGAACTACGTTCCAAAAAAGTACCCATATAACCCTGACTAGCTTTAACCTGACGGGAAACCACTAAATAACATCAGATTCAACGCAAAACTATTTAATGAAATTCTCAAATAATATAATAATCAGAAAAGGAATGTGGTACACAATTTTACCTGAATATGGGATCCCACTTCTACCCTTGCAAGGATGTAAGAACGTTGAACGGTCCCTAAATAATACAAACACGCTAAACACTCTCTAACATGTATAATTGTCAACAAAACATTATACAGTACAAATAACGATGTTTTTATTCTTAGTACTTGAACTGCATTACATTTAACATTAGTTCACATGTAAGGCCAATTGCTTTTGTAACCGAAACCAGATCGTGAAAATTAAAACACAAATTAATAATCCTCTGCGAGGTACTTTGTCCTGATATAATGCCGTGTATGATAGATAACTCGGAAAGACATCAAAATATATCTCTGTCCACTGTCCATAAGGCTGCTTGATCAGTTTACAACACCGTCCAGGCGTTCCCGAACTCGCAGTTTAAGTCGCTATTTGCTTTTCATCATCGGCGCAACACCGTCCCACGGAACTGGGTTAATACTTTTACTATCCACTTCTAGACGATCAAATAGAAAACGGAAAATATCTCAAATATTTATCGAATGGAAACCTCACGTCCTGGAATTGGAGATTGAAATATTGTGGGATAACAGAATCCTTTATCTTTGCTGCAGTTTATGTGATGCAGTTGGAAATGTATAAAATTTACACGTTCTATTTTTGCAATCGACTACACAGCAATAGCGGGGACTCATTGTTATTATATGTATGTTGTTATACTACCCAACTGTGACCGTTGCCACTACGATAATAATAATGTTTATTCATCTGAAGTATGGTACAATATTTTTAAATGATTTGTGACTAAGTGGGAAGACCTCAGAAACTGAATGTTTTCAGCTTGTGCTTGTGGTTACCAGGACCATTACCTACTTCTGCCACCATGGGCGCTGTCATAGTTTCATCTATCCCCTCCAGCCTGATGCACACAAACCTTATTAAGAGTGGGTATTATAAAACTATTTCGACAGACAACTAGAAGTTAACTTGTGGATGACGTCACATGTTATAGTTAACTTCAAAATGTAGCAGTTAACTTTATCGGGGGAAACGGGTGTCGGTTAAAGTTAACTTTGTAGAAAATGGTGGTTTTCGATCGTCGACAACTCTCCTGCTCCTGTCAATATTGCATAGAGTCATATAACCTCAATTTTATTGTTTTGATTTTTCGTTGTCGCAAAATGTTATTTTTGAGGAACTTTCAACCGATGATGAAGAAGATGCTGTGAATATTGTTGAGATTTTGGGGGTATTCACAAGTCAACTGCTAGCAGTGTTATTAGAAAGGTCACACGGGAAATTGCATTGCTATCGTCTATTTACATAAAAATGCCAGAGATTGATGAAGAGATTTACCAAATTAAAAGGTATTTTTATGAAATTGCAAGATTTCCTAATGTAATAGACTGCACTCATATAAGGATTCAATCTCCTGGTAAGTTAATCGCAGTTCTAATAATTGTAACAAAAGTATCAGTTTTATTCTCTGTTTTACTATTGGAGGATATTGAGAAAACAAAAGTTTAACATTGCTGGGTGATATTTATTTTATTATTTCATTGTACTAGCTGAAAAAAATATTTTAGTTGTAAAGGATAATAAAGCAAAGTAATTCATACATATAATGTAACTTTTCAGGCGGAAATGAAGCAAAAATTATTGAAACAGAAGTGGATACTTTTTATATATTGTCCTAACCGTAGTCATTTACGAATTCGAGATATCGTGGCTCGGTGGCCTGAAGCCACACATGACAATACCATATTCTTCCATTCAAGACTTAAGGCACGATTTGAAGAAGGCACCTTTGTTAATAGTTTTTTGTTGGTTGATTCAGGATATACATCATCTATGTATATAATGATTTCTCTGGAAAACCCACAAAATCAACCCGAAAGACTCTACAATGAATCTCAAATAAGATCTAGAAATGTTGTAGAAAGGCAGTATGGTGTATGGAAAAGAAGATTTCCCATACTGCATTTGACGCTTCGGTTAAAGAAAGAGACTACTATGGCAGTTATCATAGCAACTGCAGTTCTACATAACATTGCAGTAAATATGAGGGACGAAGAACCTGATGAAAATGTATTTGTAGAGTTAAAAAACTTAATCAAAATATACCACTCAACCAGAATCGTAATTTGGTGAAACAAGAATTAATAGGGGAATACTTCCAAAATTTATAAATAAATTGGTTTTGTTATATGTAAAAAGCCACTACTTTTGCAGGACTAGATATAATACTCTATTTTGATTTGTATGTCTAGTATTTTTTAATGTTATGTTATCTATTGTTGATGTCAGAGCATCAAATTGTCCCTTGATTTGAATTTTGACCTAGTTTAAACTTATTACTTTTTTTCCTACCAAACTTGTGCATGAGAACTCTCCAATGAATACATAAGCAAATGGAACCACAAAACACTGAGGCACAGTACAGAAACCAAGAGAAAAATTGTAGGTCAACTTTTTGCCTTCTTCTTCTTTTTATTTAAAAAATGGCACTTTTATAAAACTGACATTTTGAAGCAAAAGTTAACTTGACTGATAAAATTAAAGTTAACTTCAAAACATATTTATAATACCTGCCCTGAATTGAAGACAGATGAACGGAAAGAACAGGTAATGTCACATTCCGAAAAAACTACAGAAGTATCGCGGATATAGTAAGGCGCGAGATTAAACGTTTCAATGATGAAACATGGGAGAGGAAACTCGAGCAGCTTGACGTGAGGTACAACTCTCTATGGAGGATGGTGAAACGTATCAAAAAACGATAGGAACCCATGCCCGCCATAGAGAGCGGTACAACACGGGCTGTGGCCGATTATGAAAAAGCGGAGTTGTTCGCCGAATGTTCATGTGATAGATTCAAACAACATACGAACAAAAAAGAGATACAATTATTGCTAAGGGGGTCAGAGAGTTGCCGCAAGTTAAAATCAATCCAACAACTGTTTCCAAATTTATAACTAATTTTGACGAACTTAAGGACGTCATCAATAGACTAACTCTCCCGAAACAAGAAGAAGAAGAACCTTATTTCAAATAGGAGAGCTCAATATAAACATAATTAATGAACTTTATCTATACGTAATACATAAAAAATCAAAACAATGAAAAAAAAAATTAAAAAAAATATCAACAAAATAACAGTAAAGAAGAAGAAACTACATCGTATATACTCTAGAATACATTTCTAAATCTTAATTCCAACAAAGACCTACAGTTGTTATTATATTTTAAGTATAGATTAGATTTAACTTAATTTAATTTGTCGTTATAAATATTATGAAATCCCTCCTGAATATACGGATCAAGGTAGAATTTTTTATATTATTTGTCAATTTATTGAAACTATCCAAACCCTTGAAAAATAATGAGTTCATACTGCTTCGTGCGTTTGCCCTTGGGATGTGGAAATTGGTGTTCGATCTGGTATTATAATGATGTACTTCATTATTTGGGATTAAAAGGTTCTGTAAATATGTTGGTTGAAATTCATTTATTATTTTAAATATAAATATCAGAGTTAGGTAGGAAAGTCTTTGAGAAACCGAAAGTCTTTGAGAAACCGTAAGCCACCTTAATCTGCATAACATATCTGGTATAGGTGTCATTCTATTGCAGCGTAGTATTATTCGCATTTCACGATTTTGCAAATTTTGTAATTGGTTTAATTTTCCTGGTTATTAAGATATAAGAGAGTACCGCAAAAATCATAATGGGGTTTTATTATGCAATTATAGCACGTTATCCTAGCATACATTGATAATGAAGATGACACTCTAGGAAATACAGTTTTATTGATACTTTGCTTATTACATAGTCAGCGTGGTCATTTGAAGGAATTATCTTATCTACAATAAACCCTAGATACTTAATTTTACTCACAATTTATAGATCATTGTTATTGATTTTAATTTGGACTGGATTCCCGTCAATGTTATTTTGTTGTAATGATCATCGCCTTAGTTTCAATGATATTTAGTTTCAGTTTATTTGTTCTAAGGTATAACTCAATATATTCCAATAAATTATTCATCCTCTCAACTACCACTTGCAAGGATTTATCGTAGGTATATATCATTGTGTCATCTGCAAATAAGTTAATTACATGATCTCCCTGTATATAATTTATATCATTTCAATAAATTAAAGTAAAGGCCCTGATACACTGCCTTGTGGTACCCCAAGATAATTGTCTATCTCTTGTGAGTAGCACCTATTAATTTTTTTATCCTAAATCTGAGGTAACTTTTCATCCACTTCAGCACCACATCACCAATACCATAATATTTGAGCTTCTGGATTAATATAATTCTATCTATTGTTTCGGAAGCCCTCTTCAAATCGAGGAATGTACTAGCAATGTAATCATCTTTATCAATTTTTTCTTTCCAATTTGTTATTGTAAACTGTAGGGCAGATTCACACGATTGCTTTTTTCTGAATCCTGACTGAGAACCTAAGAATAACCCGTTTTCATCAAAGTATTTGATGAGTTGCTTATATTCTGCTAATTCCAAAACTTTTTCAAGGGTTGGTAAAGTATTGATAGGACGAAAATAACAGGATTTTATAGTATTATTTATTTTCGGTATTGGTATTACTGTGCTTGTTCTGAAATGCTTGGAAAATTCCCCAGTTTGGAGAGACGTATTTATAAAGTTCAATATTACATGTCCCAAAGTGTTGAATGTCTCTTTCAGAAATTGACTGTTTATTATCTCCGATTTATTTATCTTATCTATTGAAAATATTATATTTCTTAGCTGCGGTAAGTCTAGTTGTTGAAATGAATTCAATTTGCAATTCACTATGTCAAAACCATTGGCAGTCCAATCTGAATCAGAATTTATATTATTCACAATTTGACTTACACTATTAACAAAATATTCATTGAACTCATTTGCAATATCAATTTCTGTATTACATACTTTTATTTGATCACCCACATTGAATCTTATCCTCACAAAATTATATCTTTCAATTGGATTTATAATAGTTTTTAAATATTTTCAAATTTTTTTAGCATTATGCTTATTTTCATCAATTTTCTGTTCATAATAACCTCTTTCTTTTTTTTTTTTCCTTTTTTTATAATTTTCCCAATTTTTTTTAATTTTTTTTTAAATTCTTAAGGCTACATCTTTTTTTTTTTTTTTATTGAGAAAAAAATCGCATCAACCATTTCGGTTATTAGCGAACATTATTATATAAATTTTCACATTTTGTTTCTAATGTCTATGATGTTAAGGAAAGTTGTAAGATTGTGGAGTATACAATTTGGACCTAGGATTGTTTCCAAAGTTCCTTGTATTTTGTTATCATTTCTCTGTGGAGTGAAGAGTGGACATTCTACCAGGATATGTTTGATTGATAACTTTTCGTTACACGTTTTGCACATGGGTTCGTTTTTGTTATTGAGGAGGTGGTCGTGGGTGAGCCGAGTGTGTCCGAGACGTAAACGGGTAAGAAGCACTTGGTCGCTACGAGAGGCTACATCTCTTTCTTTTGCTTTGATTGTCAATTCACTATCGTAGTATGGAACCTGGTTTGATTTTATTTTTACAGTATGTTCTGGTGCTAACTAATCTACAATATTCAGACAATTTTTTGTTATATCATCCAATATCGCATCAACATTAACTGAATTTAAGTTCCAGTTACATGGCAATAGCTCAATGTTAATGTTATGATAGGTTTCTACATTTATCCCCCTTATTTGCTTGAATTCATTTCCTACCGTGATATTTGTATTACAGAAATTTACAGATCTGATAGAGTGGTCAGTTAGTTTTGGATTTCCATGAACAATTGCCTGATTGGAATTATTAGTTACAACATTATAAGAGTAGAGCTATTCTCAGTACACCTTGTAAATGTACTGACAATTTGATCTACTCCATACACACTAAATATATTTGTTTGAAGGTCGTAGACGATGTGGTAACTTGATTACTATCGTTTCGGACGTCCATCGTCTTAATGTATTTGAAAGGTTTTCACGACGTTTCGAATGCTTGTATCTGCAATCGTCTTCAGGTGAATACTGACAAGTTTAGGTGCTACTTACCAATTTATATGACTGTCGGCGCAATGATGCGTGCAATTCCGCCATGTGCAGCGGTGCGTGTAGTTTCGCGCGGTGTGGTAGTGCGTGAAGTTTCGCGCCTCTGCAGAAAGAGCCCACCAGAAAGAGCAATCAGGGGTTTCCATACGTTCTTGATCTCAACGCTTGGTTGACTAAAGGCGTTATTGGCTTCGATGTAGGCGGCCTCTTTGAACTTTCGTTTGAACCAATGCTCCTCTCTATGTAGAACACTTGCGTCGTCCCATAGAACTCGATGGTACTCAGTCCAGGCGTGGTCAGCGATTCCCGATTTTGATGTTTCTCCACGTTGAGTCCATTTCTTGTGCTCATCCAATCTTACCGATAACGGTCTCTTTGTCTTTCCAATGTAGGAATCTCCGCATTCACATGGAACTTCATAAATGCAATTCTTACTGATTTCATTTTTGTTGTCAGGTTTGGTCTTGGTCAGGAAACTCCGTAAAGTGCTGCCGGATTGGAAGCAGCTCTTGATGTTGAACTTGTTTCCGATCCTTCTGATCTTCTCGGAGACACCTCTGATGTACGGAAGGCAGATCACTGTGCTTTGTTGTTGCTCTTCAGATGTCTTCGTTCTCCGGAGTTGTTTCAATACATCTTCTAGGAGTTTCTTGGGATATCCATTCCGGTGGAGGTCCTCTCTGATATGGTTTAATTCGGCATCTAGTGACTAGACGTCGTTGCTTATGTGCGTCGCTCTCTCTACCAATGTTCTCACGATCCCTCTCTTCGTCGAACTCGGATGGTTGGAGCTGTAACTGAGGTACTGCCCCGTATGTGTCTTCTTCCTGTAGACGGAGGTGCGGATTTAATTGCCCATTCTCTCAACGTTCACATCGAGGAAGGGTACTGTTGGTTTCCATTTCCACCGTGAAACGTCGTGAAAACCTCTTAAATACATCAAGACGATGGACGTCCGAAACGATAGTAATCACTAAATATATGTTTGACCTTTTTGGTGCAGAAATAATCATCATAATCCATAGTGAAGTCGCCAATCATCAAGCATTTCTTTCCTACAAAGTATATCTCAAGAATGTAGTCTATCGTGTCTATAAATATTCCATGATTTAAACTTGGAGAGTGGTAGATACCACCGATATACCACTTTTGTGTCTTCATCTTTACGCTTATGAACTGTATCCGATATTTACCATCCAAAATGATAGGTTTGATAACTCTATAATCTATTCATGTTCTAACACATATTAACACCGAACATCACACCGAACTATGTTGTAATTGTTTATGCTGATTTCAAAGTTGTGTATGTCTGCTGTTGTTCTTGATTCACTCAGGATGATGAAGGATGGATCTAATGATGCAATGCTAGTTATGATATCAGTTTTGTGTGCGATAAAACTCTGAATATTTGAATAGATTATATCTTCATTGTACTGTAGAGGTTGAACAAAGCACCAGGGTTCTGCTCAGAAACCTTTCCAAAAAATCGATAGTGCAGTTCTTTTATTTAATCAATGCTATTTTTGAATATCAACATTATCGTGAAGTGCTTAAGCAGGCAAAATTATTCCCATAAAGCAAGGTAAATACAAGAACAAAATTGATGGCTACTGTTGAGTACTGTAGCCAAGGTTATTGATTAAATGCTTTTCAAGCATTTTGTTTGCCTTGAAAATAGGATGAAAGTCATCCCGGAGGAACAATTCAAATTTAGGAAAGGGCGATCCAGAACCTCACAAGTGGTCCGAATTGTCCACGGTGAAGAAGTCCTTCAACAAGGGGCAAAATACAGTCATGGTCCTGCTGGACATGAAGAAAGCAATTGACACAGTATGGACAGAAGGATTTATCACCAAAAGGCAGACATGCCTTTATATATGGTGAAAATCCTTCAATTCAATTCAATTCGATTCGATTCGATTGATTTTTCGATTCGATTCGATTCGAATTCGATTCGATTCGATTCGATTCGATCCAATCCAATCCAATCCAATCCAATCCAATCCAATCCAATCCAATCCCAATCCAATCCAATCCAATCCAATAACCAATCCAACATCCAATCCAATCCAATCCAATCCAATCCAACTCCAATCCAATCCAATCCAATCCAATCCAATCCAATCCAATCCAATCCAATCCAATCCAATCCAATCCAATCCAATCCAACAATCCAATCCAATCCAATCCAATCCAATCCAATCCAATCCAATCCAATCCAATCCAATCCAATCCAATCCAATCCAATCCAATCCAATCCAATCCAATCCAATCCAATCCAATCCAATCCAATCCAATCCAATCCAATCCAATCCAATCCAATCCAATCCAATCCAACCAACCAATCCAATCCAATCCAATCCCCAATCCAATCCAATCCATCCAATCCATCCAATCCATCCAATCCATCCAATCCATCCAATCCATCCAATCCATCCAATCCATCCAATCCATCCAATCCATCCAATCCAATCCAATCCAACCAATCCATCCAATCCAATCCAATCCAATCCAATCCAATCCAATCCAATCCAATCCAATCCAATCCAATCCAATCCAATCCAATCCACATCCAATCCAATCCAATCCAATCCAATCCAATCCAATCCAATCCAATCCAATCCAATCCAATCCAATCCAATCCAATCCAATCCAATCCAATCCAATCCAATCCAATCCAATCCAATCCAATCCAATCCAATCCAATCCAATCCAATCCAATCCAATCCAATCCAATCCAATCCAATCCAATCCAATCCAATCCAATCCAATCCAAATCAATCCAATCCAATCCAATCCAATCCAATCCAATCCAATCCAATCCAATCCAATCCAATCCAATCCAATCCAATCCAATCCAATCCAATCCAATCCAATCCAATCCAATCCAATCCAATCCAATCCAATCCAATCCAATCCAATCCAATCCAATCCATTCCAATCCATTCCAATCCAATCCAATCCAATCCAATTCAATCCAATCCAATCCAATTCAATTCAATTCAATTCAATTCAATTCAATTCAATTCAATTCAATTCAATTTTTATTTGAACCATAGAGCTGTGAGGCTATCGGACAAGTCAGATACAGACAAGGTTTACATAAAGTGTGTATGATAAGATATAAAATATAGGCAAACAAAACATTCTATCTAAAACTATCAAAAAATTCATTCATGTTATAGGGTCAGAGGGCGAGGAGAAGTCTTTTTATCTCTTTTTTGAATGGGTGCACTCTTTCTATCAATTTCAGTTCCTCAGGAAGAACGTTATATAATCTTAGTCCCAGTATATCTGCAGATTTCTGAGATACTGTTAAACGAACATTGGGCAGATGGAAATGATTTTTGATCTTGTATGATGATCATGTAGTGAGTTATTCTTAACCAAAGTTTGCGTTGCTTGTGTATATATGTTAAAAGTTCCAATATATGTAGGCCATAGAGAAAAAATTTACATTGTTTGAATAGATCCCTGCATGAGGTATGCATTGGGAACATTAGCAAGACATCGCAGAATCCTCTTTTGCACCAGAGAAACCTCATTAACTGCAGATGAACTACCCAGATGGTTATTCGATGTTGATCTGGATTGGATTTCCCCGAAATAGAAGAGCAGGAGTCCCTGAATGTCAATTATAGATTTGAGAGATCTCAGTTGAAAACATTTAATACTCAGTGTGTTGGCTAGAATTTTACAGTGAGTATTGAAGGATACATTCTGATCAAGTCTAATACCTAGAAAAGAAGAGCATTCCACCTTGTCTATAATTTGATCATCTATAGTTATTTCTACTGCTGGGTTATTTTCATTCTGTCTGGTGTGAAAATTTATATGATTTGTTTTAGTACTATTCAAAAATAGAGAATTATCGTATAACCACTTACGAAGTGACTGAAAAGTAGTGTTAATGTTGTTTTGAATTTGTACCTCAGATCTGCCTGTGAATAATAACGTGGAATCATCTGAATACAAACAGGTAAATGCATTCGGGAGGATCAGAGGTAATTCATTGATGTAAATTGTAAATGAAATAGGGCCCAATACTGAGCCCTGAGGAACTCCTATCCCTATCGGAAGTTCACTAGAAGTAAATACCAATTTTCCATTCCTATCTACATCAGCGGAAGTTTAGAGATAAAATTTAAAACAGAAATTCTGGAGTGTAATCGGTAGGAGCAGGTGTTCCAGAGGGCTCCTGCTTATCACCACATCTGTACTCTCTATTTACGCATGATTTTCCTATGTCATGCCATATATGCAGACGATACTGCTGTATATGCCCATTCGTTTGCGAGCGAGGTGGCTACGAGACAAGTAGAGGTCCACCTCAGTAGGAAAGTCGTGCCGTATCTAGAAAGGAATAAAATAGTTTTAAACGCAGACAAGAGAGAAGTAATTAATTTTACCCGAAAGTTTACCAGCAATAAAATATTTAGAAAACTCAAAATTAAAGATGTCAGTGTTGATGAATCGGAGTCCGTGAGATACCTGGGTGTTAAACTGGACAGGCGGCTTACTTCAAATGAAGATGTTAACCTGGCAATTCAGAGAGTCCAGCCGCTATAAAGAGGATGTACCCTCTGATTGCCATAAACTCAAATATTGCATTAGAAAACGAAATACTCATATACATACGGACTCATATCGACTCATACGACCAGGCAAAGGCATACAGACCAATAAGCCTATCGTTATTTCTTCTGAAAGGCTCAGAAAAACTGATAGATAGAGACATAAGGGAAACCGCTCTTGTAGAACGGCCTTTACATCAAAACCAACATGCCTATCTAAGAGGAAAATCATGCGAGACAGCACTTCATCACCTTGTTTCAAGGCTGAAGAGTCTCTAGCAAACAAAGAAATTGCACTATGCACTTTTCTAGACATCGAAAGAGCCTTCGACAACACCTCCTTTGAAAGTATGGTCTCTGCGGCCACTCGAAGAGGCATTGACGAAACCACCTGCAGGTGGATACACTCACTGCTTCACAATAGACTGGTCTAAGCCAACATGTTCGAAGAAACAGAGCAGGTTGAAATTTCCAGAGGTACCCCACAGGGGGGCATACTCTCCCCCCTTCTGTGGGACATGGTTGTAGATGAACTGCTAATTTCTCTGAATAACCAAGGGTATTACTCTCAAGGGTATGCAGATGACTTGGTCATCCTCATCAAGGGAAAGAATACTCGAACAACCTCAGAGCTAATGCAAAATGCACTGAGGACAGTAGAGGAATGGTGTAACAGAGAGAGCCTAAGGGCAAATCCGAACAAAACAACACTAATTCCCTTCACCCGGAGAAGAAACATGGGAGATCTCATACCTCCCAGACTATTCGGTGAAACATTACAAGTAGTAGAGCAGGTGAAATATCTAGGGCTGATTCTTGACAAGAAACTAACCTGGAACCCGCATCTTCAACATGTAACCAATAAAAGCAAGATAACCTTCATGATGTGCAGGAGAGCTTTTGGAAAAACCTGGGGGCTTCAACCGAAAGCCATGCACTGGCTTTACACAGCGGTAATAAGACCAAGAATAACTTATGGCTCACTCTTATGGTGGCCAAAAACAAATCAAAGACAGGCAAAAACCAACCTTGGCCTTGCCTGTCTCTGTATCAAGGGTGCAATGAATAGCACTCCAACAGCTGCAATGGAAATCATCCTAAACCTCGAACCCCTCGACTAACATGTCATTGGAGAGGCCAGGATGAGTGCATACAGACTGAAACAAACAAAAAACGGGAGAATCCGAACAACTGGACATACCAGAATCACTCATGTAATCAACATCGAAGAACTCGAAATGATTTCAGACTACATGCAACCCCTATACTCATTCGAAAAACCATTCGAAACACGAATTGATGGATCTGGATGGGCCCCGAGTATAGAATCACAATCAACTGCGGACATAGTCTGGTATACAGACGGTTCAAAGACAGTTGAAGGAACGGGAGCAGGAATACATGGGTAAGGCCAAGAGGGGATTACATAATACCACTTGGCAAATGCTCCACGATATTCCAAGCTGAAACACATTCTATCATGGTATGCATTCAGAAGAATCTAGAAAGTGGTTATAGGAAAAATCACATCTACATTCTATCTGACTGTCAAAGTGCTATCAAAGCACTCAACTCTACACAGATAAATTCCAAACTGGTCTGGGACTGCCTCCAGAACCTCATCGAGCTGGCAAAACACAACAAGGTCACCTTGATGTGGGTGCCAGGTCATAGAGGCATTGAAGGCAACTTCAAAGCGGACAAGCATCTGAAACGCTATTCACAGGGCCAGAACCTGCACATGGGATTAGCAGAAACCCATGCAGGACCCTGATCGACGAGTGGATAAAAAGAAAACACCAACAATATTGGGATCAAACTGTCGGGCAAATACACAGCAAAGTCATGGTAGGGCATCCAAACCGGACCCTGACGGCTGACCTTCTGAACCCGAACAGAACGAAGGCTCGTATAATAATAGGTCTGTTGACTGGATACTGCGGCCTAAGAAAACACCTAAACACCATGGGAGTACGCAGGGTAACCGTGGAGTGTAGGCTATGTGATGAAGAGGAGGAAACAGCCTCTCATATTATCTTCGACTGTGACGCCCTAAGTAGTAGGCGACACAGAACCTTTGGAGAGATCAGCCCGGAAACAGGCATGAATCCGAAGAACCTTATCAACAGGCTTCTAAACCTAATTAAAGGCACAAACCTGTTTGAATGAGGAACCACTGACGACAGAGTGATACAATAGACCCCAGCTGGTCGCAGTGTCAAGGGAAGCTAAGTGCCAACCCTGTCTCTGGCTCGTCAGCTTTCAACCAACCAACCAACCATATTCAGTAGGGTCCATAGTTACGGAATGAATTCACTTTTAGCGGTATTATGTATTTGTTTAAAAAACCTGAAACAGGTCGATTTCTATTGTCAATTTACAGTATTAAAATATTACCACCTTCTTGCACCCCCTCAAAAATTTTGAATAAGAAGTGGAGTCGTGTGGTACCTTGTTCGAAAAGGATTTTCTTTCTCTGTTCAGCAATAGTAAGTTTTTCAAATTTGGTGCAATCATAACTGAGAAAATTTATTTTGAAAATGTAAAATTTTGATACTTTACGTAGAATGAAGGAAATAATGTCACATAATGTTTGGGAAGTATTTTTCAATTTATTTTACAATTAAACAAAATGTTCAAAATGACCACCATTCACTTTTTGACAATAAGCAAGTCGATCTTGGAATTCTCGTACAACATTTGGTAGGACCTCAGGGGTTATGTTGGTTATTTCTTCCGTTAACCTAACTTTTAAATCTGCGATATTGTCTGGACTATTGAAATATACATTTGATTTTAAGAGAGACTGCTGTACATTTATAGATTTTTCTCCAAAATACAATAGAAAATGAAGAATATACGAAACTGTAATGCTATCCTGAAACTGATCAATTAGTAGAAATTGACAAATGAAAAATACAAAGGTATGAACGTTTATTTCTTAATTAAAAATCCATTTATATTATTTTACGAATAGTGGAAATATATGATGATAATACATATTGCGGGAAGTAAAGCCCTTCAATCAAGGGCCTGAACTTCGTGAATGAACATATCACAGTTATTTCATTGTATAAATAATCGACTAACAATTGTCAGCTTTATTGCACATTTCGTACTGTTTGTTTAGCACTAGCTTTGGCCCCAGAACGAATTTGGAAATCTTAGCGCAGAATCCTCGAACTTGTCGCTGATGATTTTTCGAATACAAGCTAGGCATAACAGCGTCCAGAACTTTCAGCTCTCTCTTTGTGAAGACATAGTCCAGCGATTTCCTAACGCCCACCATTACTACCAACATTATTGGGAAGAGAATAGATGTTTGACTGAATGATTTAATCAACCAAAGGCCGGCCAAACATGCGATCTGGATCAGAGTGTAGAGGTGAACTCTTCCAATTGGCACCTGAAAAATTATGGTTTGTTAGAAGGCAAGGGCGTTCCGAACGTTCCAATTTCGGAGAAGTTTAGAATTTTTCTAGTGTCGAAAAGTTGTAATTACTCCGGCATGTACTATCATAGAATAATTTACGTGTGTCTCAAAGACATCGCAATATCTTACATAAAAAAGTTGTAATGTGGTCGCTTTGACCACAAGTAGCAAGTTTTGTTGTACTAACGTCGTAACGCTATCAAAACAGAAAAAGATATACACTGAGTGCATAAGCATTCCGCTAGTTCCGCCTAATGAAAAACGCTAAAAATAACTGACATTTACAATAGAGGTTATGTTGATGTTGAACAGTTATATTTAAATATTTTTTATTTATCACTCGAAGTGCACATACATACATTATTTATGTCTTTCCTTGTTGTGAAAACAATTGAAGGAACTCGATGAACTTCATTTTTTTGCAGTGTCCCGATAGACTGATTAATTATTTCAGATGTTAATTTTGGGGTAGGCACTCATCCTTCCTCTTTATATTTCTCTATACGCTCCAGTTCTCTTGTAATGCAGATTGGATTTTTGTTTTGGCATTTTAATCATTCATACGGAACTGAATATTCTACATACATAACACAATATACCTATCCAACAAAAATAACATAACCAACAAAAATAATCTAACCATAGATACATAATGTAATCATTACGCTCAAAGTTCATCAGTTGATAAAACTACATTACATAAGTAGTCGTCGTAACGTTTCAAAAATCTTTTCATTAGAACCACATATGTTCATTGTCATAATAACCTCACAGCAACTGCTCTTAAGTTCTACTTAACGACGCATACAATTTATTTACATACAAACCACAGTACAACTTCATCTCGAGAATTCTTTATTGTACTCTCGTTATATCTACTACACGACGTCATAGCAACGCCTGAAGGTTATAAAAAGCACATTAACTTTTTGGTTTTAAAACATACAAATACGTGGTCTTTAAGACGGTATAAGAAGTCATTATGTTAATTTTATGACTCTGTGCTACTTGGGGTAGAAATGATTGAAAAAAAACATAAGCAACACTAGGGGAAATAAATCTCAGTAAATAACTAATGAACTTGATTAGGACATCGGGACATTTTAATTTTTTCGCATGATTCTCTTACCTTCCGGATGTATGGATAATCCGGCTGATACTTTTTCGGCATGAACATTATCAAAATTCTATCCAAAAACTGCATTCCCTGCAATGACGCCACCCCCATGTACAAAAATACACCGTACAGCACTGGCATAGGGATGTGACGTAACATTGGCGTCAAAAATACGGAGAGTCCTATTGACAAAAATATCAATACGTGAGTGACTCTTTGTTCTCTGACTCCCAAAAATCGGGGCTTGTCTCCAGGAGCGGTGCATTCGGACTCCAGTCTCAGTGAGTGAACGTGGTTCAGTGAAAGCACAGTGGCGGCGACGAACCATGGGAGTCCCATAGTAGTGCAGATTTGGATCAGAATCGCGAGGATGAAAAGGTCCAAGTGATAACCACAACCTGAAAAAAAAATGGTGAGTAGAGAGGCAAATCCAGTTCTAGCGCATGAGAATGGTTGATGGGCCAAAACATACTCTTCTATCCTAGGCCAATACGCCAGAACCCTGTACACTGGAAGACCGATTCCATATCCATATATTTATTAACTACGAATATTAATACTAATGTGAAAGTCGAAATATTGTGTCCGAAAGAAATACATGAAAAAAGAGAATTTTGTGGCATATTGGACAAATTATTAAATTAAAGAATAGAATCATCCTCAAGTGGAAGTCGAACCCACGACCTTATGATCTCTAGCCATACGCTCTAACTAACTGAGCCATTCGAGGACATAGGAATCGACACACACTCGTGAATCCTTTCCTTCCATAATTTAATGTTCATGTTAGAAATGAATCGAAGATCAAACGTCAAGACCCGTTACCTATCTCTCTAACATCATCGTCAATTGACGATTTCAATAGCAGATTAAGGAAGATGATCTCTAACCACTGATAAGATTTAGCCAAATATATAATGTGAAAGTGGAAATATTGTGTCCGAAAGAAAGACATGAAAGAAGGGAATTTTGTGGCATATTGGACAAATTAAAGAGAAAAAGCATCCTCAAGTGGGAGTCGAACCCACGACCTTATGATCTCTAGCCATACGCTCTAACCAACTGAGCCATTCGAGGACATAGGAATCGACAAACACTCGTGAATCCTTTCCTTCCATAATTTAATGTTCATGTTAGAAATGAATCGTTCTTTAAGTTTTAGTTCCTATCGAAGGTAAGATACTGTCTTTGAATATATTTATATTATATATCTTTTCTCTGAGCTTTCTAGGAGATTGAGTTTTTGACCTTTCTTTTCTACATGCAAAAGTTCAAATTTTAATCTTCTTTTCAGAGTCTACCGGTGGATTTGAACCTGTGAGCACCAGTTCTTGTTTCGAACTTTTTAGTTAGGATTTAGTGGAGTAGCCGTGTTTTAGTTTTTCAACCTTCATTTTATCTTTATCTGACCATATTTTTGTTCTTATTTCTAACCTTTCCTGAGATTATGTTCTTTCCTGTTGACAATGACAGCGGTAATCTGCTGATCCATGAAGATGAGAATGGTTCCAAGAAGAGCCGGAGGAAGCGCGAGCATTATGGACCAAGGTGGATTTTTACTGAAAGGGGATACAATCCATCCCCTATTCGGTAAAGTTGGTTTCAACTCGTTGGGAACCTCCAACTTCGGTGTAGGTATTAAAATATAGTAATCCAATAACGCCATCGCCACAATAGCAATTATAACGGCGAAGTCACTCACAAACTGACGAACCTGAAATTCAAATAAATAATTTTAGTTGAGTACAAATCGAAAGTTGCTATTTTGGAGGGCGCACTGCATAGAAATGTTTTTATTAAAAAAGATGCACATAAATGCAAGCTCTGAGAATATTCTCATTTAGATTTTGTTTTCTACTCAATAAATAAAATATACAGGGTGTAACATAAGTACGTTAAAATATTCAAGTGACGTATTCCTGAGACAATTTTAAGGAAAAAAGTCTATATAAACATGTGTTCGCAAATGCTTCGTTTCGGAGATACAGGGTGTTGAAATTGTTTTTTTTTTAATTTTTAAAAATAACTTTTGCAAAAAATAAATTATTTGCACGGAATTTGGTACCCAGGGTTTTTTTGACGTGGGAAATCATAATTTCGTATTAATTTTCATGTAACATCTAGAGGGCGCTGCGCACGCTGCATTATTTATTTCAAATTGCCCTAACATTTTTGACAGTAAATTTTTGGTACTTTTCATGAGAAAACCTTATTCCCACACCTTTTCCAAGTAAAAAAGGTACACTTCCTCAACAACGCTGGAGGTGATCGTTTTCGAGATATTTACAATTTTCTATATCGATGCATGTTACTTAGCTCCTAGGGCGCTAAGTGAAGTTGCTGAGAACATTACAAAAACTAAGTATGTGGTGGGTCTCGTCACAATAAACTACTTTTCCTATGAAATGTTTATCGAAAATGATTTGTTTTCGAGATACAGATTGTTGAAATTTTCAAAATATGATTGTTTTTGTCATAATTTTTTGCAATTTTAGTTATTTTCATCAAACTTTTTACGCAGTATACCCGACAGACTTCTTCTAAACTGAGCATTATCAAACTGCTTAATCAGTATAGCCAAATTTGATTTCAATAATTTTTGTCACTTTCCGCTTGCAAATTAAGTTAATTAAATCGAGTAGGCTATGAACGTTTGTTTATAAAAATAGAAGTTCGCTGTCACATTTTCAACTATTCATTGACAAATTCACAGTTCGGAGTTTTTAAAGTAATTTTTTGGTACCATGCTCGATTTAACGAATGCTGAAATGGCTGATATGGTTTTTGCATACGGCTTGGCTGACGGAAATTCAACCGAGGCCAGACGCATCTATCAGGAAAGGTATCCCCAACGCGTCACTCCTTGTGCAGCGACATTTGCGATTCTTTTCCGGCGACTTTCCGAATCTGGAAGCTTTGGAAGAAATTCTGCAGTAGGACGGCCATGTACTACAAGAACTGTTGAATTGGAGGAGGCGGTTCTCGAAGAAATTAGTGAACATCCAGAGACAAGTACAAGAAAAATTAGTCAAACTTTAAATGTGAGTCACCTGACCGTTTACAGAATTTTAAAGGAACAGCAATTATATCTGTTCAGACTAGTCAGTCCTACTGTGAGATATTTTCTATAGCTTAAAGTCGAAATAAACTATTGAAATACACTTTTTGTGAACTTTTTTACTTTTCGTCAAAATTACACGTCACTGCCAAAATCTCTTTTTTTTCAATCATAAATAACAAAATCAACACACTTTCATAAATATATACAGAGATATCAAAATAACTATAACATTCTCCCCCTCTCGATGAAATAACTTCTTCTCGTGTTTTCCTCTAGTCTTTCATTCAGTTCAGTCATCGTTGTGGAGTAATTTACATATTTTGGCAACCGGTCGTTTGTAAATTCCAAATTGAGTTTTCACTTCAACTACTTGAACCTTTCCATCTTTTCCTTCATAAATCTTCTGAATTTTTCCAAGCGGCCACAAATTTCTTTGCAAAGTGTCATCCACAACCAGAACGATATCATTTAGTGCGATACAGTCTTTTCCTTCAAACCATTTCGTTTGTTTATTCAAGTTGAGTAAATACTCTTTCTGCCATCTTCTCCAATAAATGTCAGCTAGTGCCTGGGAGGCCCTCCATTGTTTTCTAGAGCTCACTTCTATTTCTTCAAATTTTCCGTTAGATGGTGCAGCTCCGTTGGAACAGTTGAGTAAAAAATGATTGGGTGTAAGACTTTCAGGGTCCAAGGGGTCACTTGATACATATGTTAGTGGTCTACTATTCACCATGTTTTCGGCTTCGGCTATAAGAGTTTTGAGAACTTCTTCTTTTGGATATCTTTCTTTCAGTGTTACTCTCAAGACATTTTTCACTGATCTCACTAACCTTTCCCAACTTCCCCCCATATGTGGAGAGGCTGGCGGAATGAATTTCCATGTTATTCCTTTGGGGGACAAAAAATCATTAATCCGTGTAGGGTTCAGGTTCTGTGCAGCTTCTCTCAATTCTCGGTCTGCAGAACGCATATTTGTGCCAT
Organism: Gonioctena quinquepunctata; assembly: GCA_018342105.1. Lineage (NCBI taxonomy): Eukaryota > Metazoa > Arthropoda > Insecta > Coleoptera > Chrysomelidae > Gonioctena > Gonioctena quinquepunctata. The sequence continues at coordinate 183,492 of JAFIRS010001467.1, read as the reverse complement.
TATCAGAGTATATATCTCTTGGGCATCCTCGTCGACTCACAAATCTTCTAATTGCCAGGACAGCAGAATCGGTATCAAGAGAATTCGCGATCTCTAGATGAATGGCTCGTATGCTCATACAGGTGAATAAAACTATATAGCGTTTTTCATGTCTTCTACCGATTGTTACTGAGACTGGTCCAAAATAATCCATTCCGGTGATGGTGAATGGCCTAACAAAGCTCTTAAGTCTGCTCTCTGGTAGCTGACCCATTGCAGGGACATGCGGCTGGGCATTCCTTTTCCTACAGAAGAAACATTCAATCTTGCATTTGCGAATGGCGTTCCTCATTTTCAATATCCAAAATTTCTGACGAAGTTCGTTCATTATCATTTCTTGTCCCTGGTGTCCAAGTTTATTGTGATAGTTTTCTATAACGAGTCTAGTAAAACGATGCTTTGGATCAAGAATTGCTGGATGTTTTTGGAAATAATTCAAATCTTCGAATTGTACCAGTCTACCTCCAATTCTGAGAATACCCTTTCCATGTAATTTTGTAGAAATAATTCTTGAGTAAAACTGATGCTTTGATAATATTTTACCAAAGTTTCTTCTGCCAGTTCCAACTCCGAATTTATTAAATACGGTATGCTTTTTTTATTTTTTCTACAGTTTTCTATGAATCGAAACATCCAAGCAGTAGATCTCACTAATTTACTGTATTTCGAAAATCTCTCGATATTTGGTAAATAATGCTCTCTAATTGAAATCATCAATATATTTTCATTCTTTGTTTCCAATTCGATTTCTTCTATTTCCTCTTGGGTTTCCCTTGGCCAGTGTTGTCGAGGAAATCTCAAGAAATTTGGTCCAGTTAGCCATTCCCTACTTGATGAATTTATGTCTCTTGTGCTCTCATCTGCTACATTATTTTTTCCAGGAACCCAGTACCAATCAGATATGTTTGTGAATTCTGTTATTTCCCCAACTCTTACAGATACGAATGTTTTATACCTTTTAGACTCAGATCGAATCCAGTGCAGAACAATCTTCGAATCTGTCCATAGAAAGATTTCACCAATGTGGATTTCAAGGTTTTCTTTAATGGTTTTTACAAGTCTACTCAACATTACTGCGGCCTGGAGTTCTAGTCTAGGAATTGTGATTGGTTTCATAGGAGCGACTCGGGTTTTGGCGCTCACAAATGAAATTCGAAATGTGTCTCCATGAACAAATCGCAGATAAACAACAGCTGAGAATGCCTTTTCACTACTATCGCAGAAGCCATGAAGTTCTACTTTTCTGCTTACAAATAATTGTGAACCATAACATCTGGGTATAAATATTTCATTTATTTTCTTTAATTCTTCCAACAGTTCTATCCATCTCGTATTCATCTCCTCAGATATTTCATCATCCCAGTCCTATTCCATTTTCCATAAGTTTTGCATAAGAATTTTGAATTTTACTACCATTGGTGACAAAATCCTAGAGGGTCAAACACGGACATCACAATTTTGAGAACATCTCTTTTCGTCGGTATTTTGATCCATTCATAATTTCAGAATCCATTTTTCATAATTTAGTGAAAACGTCAAGTTGTCTGCCTCAGGATTCCACCAAAGTCCCAATACTCGCTCTGTAGATTGATGGAGAAAATAATTGAGATTTTTCTGATTTTGTGATCTGAGATTGACTGGAATTTGTTGTATAACTCTTGGAGAATTACTTATCCAGTTACGAATTTCAAAACCTGCCCTTCTGTGGATCTCAATAACTTCTGAAATCAGTTGAATGGCTTCTTCTTCTGTATCTGTGCTGTCTAGGTAGTCGTCTACATAGTGCTTTTCGATTATTGCCTTTGCCGCTTTGGGATACTTTTGAAAGTGCTCTTCTGCATTTCTATTCTTGACGAACTGGGCCATTGATGGCGAAGATGTTGCTCCAAATGTCATCGCTTTCATTTCATAAACATCTGGCATTTTCGATCTGTCCATTCCACGCCAAAAGAAGCGTTGTGCTGAGCAATCTTCGTCTCGAATCACAACCTGATGGAACATTTCACGGATGTCTGAGCAAAATGCGATTTTTTTCTGTCGAAATTTCTCTAAGATTGAAGTCAAATTTTGCAATAGGTCTGGCCCTTGTAAAAGTTGATCATTTGAACTAACTCCATTCGATTTAGCTGCCGCATCGAACACCAATCTCAGCTTTCCTGGCTTATTTGGGTTAACCACACCGAAATGGGGTAAATACCAAGTTTTTGAAACTTCTTCTTGTGCTTCAGTGGTACTTAGCTTCCGAATGTAACCTTTTTTTAAATATTCCTCAATTTTACTACAATAGTCTTTTGCAAAAACATCATTTCTGTCCATTTTTCTCTCCATACATTTGAGACGGTTTAGTGCTACAGCTTTACTATCTGGTAATGTCACAATTTCGTTCTTCCACAAAAGTCCCATTTCGAAATTATTTCCAACTCGTTTAATAGTATTTTCCATTATGTTCACAGCTTTATCGTCTTCTTCAGATCTACCGTTTTCCTCTGAACATTTCTTGCCAAAATTTTCTATCTTGAATGAATCTTTCACTAACTTATCGATTTTTTCGTAGACTTCCTCATGAGACTTTGAACAAACGTGGAATATTAGAGAATTTTCAGAAGCCTCTTTTCCTTGAGGATATCTACCATGTACTACCCAGCCTAATAGTGTTTTCGAAACAAATGGTGCATTCCAAAAACTCTGAAAGATTTGCCTAGCAATTGTTAAAGCACATTGATCCTGGCCAATGAGAATTGTTGGTTGTGCATCGAAAAAGGAACATACAGGCGTTTCTTTGATATATGGATATGATTCACCCATTTTTTTCACATCCAAAGTTTGCTTAGGTAGTGACAGTCCATTGACAGTTCTGACGTCTTTAATTCTATATTTTTTGGAATTTTCCTCAATTCCGGATATTTCCAAGGATACTTTTCTCGAGTTCTCTTCACTTTTTGTGACATTATTGAGCCACTGGTAACAGAGTGGTTCCAGAGGTCCATCAAGTCCTATTTCCTGAGCAATACGGCTGTCGATCATTGTCGTCGTAGCAGCTTCATCAAGTAAGGCAAAAGTTGAAATTTCCTTTTTTCTTCCTCTCAGTTTCACGGGAATTATCCGCAATAGGATTGTAGGGCTTTCTTCTTGAAAGAAATTGATTCTTTCTATGTGGTCGTCTTGATCTAGAACGATATCTGGGGTATTTTCTACTTGTGGTTCATCCCGTTTTTTATAGTCAAGATTGTGTAGAATATTATTATGAAATTTTTTACAACCATCTATACCGCACCTTTGCTTCAATCTACATGAGTATATATTATGTGCTGGCTTCAAACAGTAAAAACAGAGCTTGTTCGAGGTAACTTCTTTCCATTTTTCATCAATTCCCATTTTCCTGAACTTTTGACAATCAGTCAAAAGGTGACTTTTCTGACATGGGCATTTATCGAATTTTTTGGTTGAAAATATATTGGCATTCCTTTTGGTTTGGTATTTATCATTTTCGTAGACCCGTTTTTCGTGGAAGTTGTGAGTGTTGATGTCTGCACAACTTGAAGCAGCTATAGCAATTTTCTCATCCACGCGGAAAATATTTTCAATGTGACATTTTCTTCCACCAAAGATTCTTCGACCCATTTCAGTCGCAGAAATGGTGGCAATTTCATTACAATTTCACTTAGTATCGATGGGTTTGTCATATGCCCAGTGTTATTGAAAAGTTCCATGGTAGTCACTAAATTCTCGATCACATTAGAAAAAGGTAAATACGTTTCGAATCGTCCTTCTTTTGGAGGAGTAGCTCGTCGAACTTTATCTACTAAATTCGAAATTATGAGTTCAGGTCTTCCAAACGTAATTTTCAGGGTTTCTATGATTTTTTCGACGTTTCTTGGTGCTACAAGAAGCGGTTGTACTGCCTCTCTGGCTTTCCCTTTTAAACACCTTTGAAGTCGTATTATATTCTCTTCCTCACATATATTGAAAATTTTGGTGGAATGTTCAAATTGGCTGTGAAATATGGGCCAGTCTTCTGGATTTCCATCGAAAAATGGTAGTTTGGATTTGACACTTCTCGTTCTTTCGTTGTAATTCACTTTATCAGCGTTTATTTTGAAAGTTTCACAAATCTGATTAAAATTATCACTGGTCATTGTTATGAAATTATTTGTCGTTGGAGGTACATAGTTGTCTGTTTCTTCGGTTTTCCAGTTATCCACCTTTTCTTGAAAAGTCATTTCTCTCAAGTCAAAAATACTTTCAGCACCAGAAATTGTTGACTTTTTAGATGAACCTTCCTGAATAATTTCTCGTCTCAGTTGAGCTTCTTTTATTATCATTTCAGCATCTATTTCTGCTTTCCTTCTTTCTATTTCTGCTAATTTTCTTGCTTCTTCTATTTCTATTTCTAAGAGCTTTCGCCTCGAATTCGATGATTTCGTTATTTTAGATTCAACTCTTGAAATAGATTTATCGTGGGTACATGATGGATGAGTGGATTTTCGTGACTCTGTGGCTTGTTTCAAATTATCGGGTGCATCTTCATATCTTTCTGGAGGGATTCCTTTGGTCTTTCTCTCACTTCTTCTCGGTATGGACATGTTCCAGATAGGGTTTTTTCTTGTTTTTAGCTCGAAGGACCAATGTTCAGACTAGTCAGTCCTACTGTGAGATATTTTCTATAGCTTAAAGTCGAAATAAACTATTGAAATACACTTTTTGTGAACTTTTTTACTTTTCGTCAAAATTACACGTCACTGCCAAAATCTCTTTTTTTCAATCATAAATAACAAAATCAACACACTTTCATAAATATATACAGAGATATCAAAATAACTATAACAATATCCTTATCATATTCAGCGTGTCCAAGCACTTACGCTACGTGATTTTCAACCACGTATTGAATTTGCTCAATGGCTTCAAAGAAAAGTCGAACCACATCCCCACATTTTATCGAAAATCCTCTTCACAGATGAGGCTAATTTTTCAAGAAATGGTATCATGAACTTCCATAACAACCACATCTGGGCGGAAAATAACCCACATGCGATAACGCAAACTCATTTCCAAGACAGATTCTCTTTTAATGTATGGGTAGGCATAATTGGGGATTATTTAATTGGGCCCTATTTTCTCCCCTTACGTTTGAATGGAGATGCTTACCAACATTTTTTGGAACACGTGCTTCCCCAGCTTATGGAAGATGTTCCCATTGGTCTCCGAAATCACTCTTGGTTTATGCACGATGGAGCCCCTGCTCATTTTAGTCTGATAGCATATCCCCAACGATGGATAGGAAGAGGAGGCACCTCAATCCCGTCGATTTTTTCTTTTGGGGACACCTAAAATCACTAGTTTATGCTAGCCCCATTGAATACGAGGAAATGTTAAGGGATCGCATCATAGCTCGCTGCGAAACGATAAGAAACACTCCCGGCATTTTTCAACGGGTGGGGAATTCTTTGATGAGGAGAGCAGAAGCTTGTATCATTGTTGGGGGGTCGTCACTTTGAACAGTTGTTGTAATAGTTGTTTCGTTCAATTTTTATATGTTTAATTGTCTAATAAATAACATAGTACTTCTCCGAATTGTTTTTTTACAAACTCCGAAATGTAGCACTTTCTAATTGAATAATTAAACCTGACCATTTTTTTTAATTTGGATTGATTAAGCAGTTTGATAATGCTCAGTTTGAAAGAAGTCGTGTTTAAAGTTTGATGTAAATAACTGCAGTTGCAAATAACTTATGACAAAAACCAACCATGTTTTGAAAAATTTCAATAATCTGTATCTCGAAAACAAATAATTTTTCAATAAACATTTCATAGGAAAAAAGTATTTAATTTTGACGAGACCTACCACATACTTAGTTTTTGTTATGTTCTCAGCAACTTCACTTATCGCCCTAGGAGCTAAGTAACATGCATCGATATAGAAAATTGTAAATATCTCGAAAATGATCACCTCCAGCGTTGTTGAGGAAGTTTACCTTTTTTACTTGGAAAATGTGTGGGAATAAGGTTTTTTCCATGAAAAGGACCAAAAGTTCACTGTCAAAAATGTTAGGGCAATTTGAAATAAATAATGACGGCGTACTCAGCGCCCTCTAGATATTACATGAAAATTAATACAAAATTATGATTTCCCACGTCAAAAAAAACCCCGGGTACCGAATTTCGTGCAAATAACTTAATTTTTGCAAAAGTTATTTTTAAAAAGCGATCAAAAAAATTCAATTTCAACACCCTGTATCTCCGAAACGAAGCATTTCCGGACACAAGTTTATAAAGACTTTTTTTCTTAAAATTGTCTCAGGAATACGTCACTTGAATATTTTAACGTACTTATGTTACACCCTGTATATTAAATTGAACTTTTCCAAATGATAAAAGTAGAAGGCAATAAAAACATATTTTGTTCTTTTTTCTCTATGCTCTTGTAGAAGTCACGAAAAAATGCTTTCAACAGATGATGTTAAATTGATTCAAATTATCCGGTTATTCACTTACTGGGTAATTAAATTAAATATATAAGTCAGTTTTATATTGAATTTGAAAAACTAGACGATAATTGCGTAAAGTCCGTATCCCAGTCTCTTTCACAAAACACATTGATATAATTTTTGGGAAAATAGTACATATTTTTCTGCAAAAATTATTAAATTTTTTTCAACAAAATAATCTTACTATTTTGCATATCCCCCCAATGTCCAATGATGACACTAGTCCACTGTTTATACAACAAACAAATATTATCAGAGGGCATTCCATAAGGTGCTGGGATTGAAAAAAAAGTTGATGTGCACAAATAACTGTATTGAAATAATATTACATAATAGTACAAAACTGGATATTTGTCAACAGTTATTTTTAATTGCCTGATAACAACTGGATTCACGGACTTTTTCCTCCAGAAATGTCAGAAATGTTTAAAGGCTTCGCGGAAAAAGTATTTTAATCCACGAATCTAGCGATTAGGAAAATATTCATATGGAGTTGTGGAGTGTTGGAAAAAGATGTTCAAAGTACAAACATTTTTAGTGCGATTTAAAATCGAAAAAAATTTTTTTCATTGACACCCTCTGAAAGACCCAAATTTTTCGCATGTTTGAAATGAATGCCAAATTTAACACATGGATTACTTTTGTTGTCTTTGTCAATTTTGTTTCAAAAACAAATCGAATTATAAAATTTCAAACTTCATAGAATAGAATTCGAAGAGAAAACAAATTGAGCATAAAATCATGATGTATTTATACAGAGTCGCAAAACATCAAGAAACCAATACAAAAATCAATTTGGAAATAATCAATTTATATTGAAATTAGTGAATTCTAAAAACAAATAATAAATCACGATCAAATCAATAACTAATTTTGTTTACACGTTTTCGAGAATTATTAAGAATTTGTATAATGTCATGTATTATTCCAAATTATTCTAGAAAACAAACCATTCCCGACAACTTCGAAGTCACACACCTACAATAACGATGCAAACGCAGAAATTCAAATAAAATAATTTGTAAGTGAATACTTATATATATTACAGTTAATTTTATATTGTGAATAACGTAGTATATTTCGAACCATATGTTTTTGAATAATTATTTTAGTGCATACATTTTAATATTGTGTTAAGTTAAAAACTCCATATTATTAATCTTAGTGTTTTTAACCTGATGATGACAAATACTATGTCGAAACGTCGTTGAAAGAAATTATACGAATTGACTGAATCAGACCTTTATTCCGAGAAATTGAAGGAAATGTTTATGTGGTCTAGAAACTGAAGAAAATATGCATATATATATATATATATATAATCTATATCCGATGTAGCGATGTACTCACCTTTGATGGGAAGAATAATGCATTTTTGAAAGCCTTCAGCTGAATGGAAATGATGAAGGTTCCGAAAAAGAGTAGAATTGACATGAGGAAAATATCAGGAGCATATGGTGGTGTAAGTGGTGTGAAGCAACTTTCAGAAAGAGTACCATTCGAATCCTGGATAACAGAAGAACCATATGAAAGAAAATAAATATTTCAAAAAAAAACAATAATTTGTATGAAATGATGTCAAAAATGTATGGAACATCTAATTCTATTGAGAAATGAAAATATCACGCTAGAATGGGAACATTTATCAGACTATTTCCCCTCAAATAGAGCTGAAGTGAAGGAAAATTTTCACTTGATTTTCGGTGAAAATCAGACCCCGACGTGATTACACTGAAAAATGCGCTGTTCTGGTGCATTGGTCAATACAAAAAGCTCTCGTTCGAGCAGTTTACTACGTTTTGAGCCTGTCAAAATTACCAATTTATTCAGGAAATAGTCTGAAAAATATATTTCGTGCATGGAAAACGGCTTGAGAATCTTGCATTCAGGTTTGTTGCCTTAAAGAAACAGCATTCATGCATTCTTATTGTTATTTGTCTTTAAAAGTTTCATCCCCTGCGGGTCGGACACTTTTTGTCGAATAACAATGCACAATTTTGCATGCACCTAACATATTACTACAGATAAAACGTAACACGGAGGGGAACAGCGGATTAGTCATTATTTCTAGGCTTTAAACTATGCGAAGCGAGCCGCACAGAGGTGGATTACCTGATTATTAATGTTTTATCAAGGACTGTGCGCTGAAATTCAATAATAGGTTCGTTTGACCATATTAAAATAGTGAAATTGTTTGACAAAAATTAAATGTTTTTGATTCAATCAGTTTCTTTTGTGGAAATTATAACAACGAAATTTCATCCAAACAGTGATTTTCGAGAGCATTGCTCACTCACCTGGCAGATAGTATGATTGGTCAGAGTAGTAGATAATTGTGGAATACTGGAAGAAAAAGGATCACTAGAAGAATCCACGTATGGTGGCTGGATTGGATATTTTTTCCCAATGGTTAGCACGCTTCCAAAAGCCTGAAATAGATTAAATATTTTTATTCATTTACAGATAAAAAATTATAGGGTTTGATCAAAATGGAACGAAATTTGTTTTAATTTCGTCTTATCGCAGTTCCTATGAAGAACGAACTAATTCGAAAAAATAGCCTCACATTCGAATGATACTAAAGTGTCATTTAAAACTGTGCGGAATATAATTTTCCGGCGACCTCGTATTTTTACGAGTCTGTTTAATCTACACGGAATCGATCGTTAATGACCCTATTAACCTTCAATTTCTCTTTTAATGCATGATTGTGATATATGCAGCCAGACATACATCGAAATCGACCATTGATAACCTGTAAATGGACGATTTCTCCATTAATGCATCACTGTGGTATAGGCAACTAAACAGACACGAATTCAAATACTATTCAAATTCCAAATCATATTACCTTTGCGCTGTCGAATTTATGTATTTTCAAATACAAATATTGTAAGTTTCCTCCTAGTTGAAGGAAATGGATATCGAAAATTTCACGTTGAACCCAGGAACGGGGTCGACGGAAAAAATGTGTAATCAACTCGTATATTAATATGGCGATTAATGATATCGAACATTAACGCGCTCACTTCGCTCTCGCGTTAACATATCATTGTTGATTAAATAACTATTTCAGCAATATTTTTGTTCATCTATAAATTTTTTTCTATTCGTCATTACTGAAAGGGGAAATAGCGTCTGCGAATATAAATATATATATATTTTTTACAACTATTTTTTTTGTTTCCAACCGAAAATTCTGGTGGAAATGTTTAAAAAAAATCCCTGGAAATTTGAGCTCTTAATATTAACATTGAGTACTTTCCCTGAGCGTGAAAAGATTTCCCATTTAAAATACACGTAAACTTTGTTTTTTTCAAATATCTATAACTCAGCGGCATTCAATGCTATCATATGGTACCAAAGCGCAATTTACTCTACAAAAGTGCCTATTGCGACGTAGCTGTAATCTGCAACTGTAAGATTTTACGGGTCACTAAATCTGATTTTTGTAGAAAATTCTTAATTTTTTGACGTTACTTCATAAATGACTGGATTTATGGAAAAAATGTGAATCTAAAACTTGTAGGAAATGTAATTTCCTACAAAAAAAGTCCTACAAACCAAATCGCTAAGATTGATATTTCTCGAGATAATAAAGCGTTAACTTTGTTGCAATATGGAATTTTTTAGAATTATCGAATCAAACAACGGGACTAAAACTATATTAATCATATCACCGATACTATTCATCGTGATTGCTCGATAGATGACGCAGGGGAGGGGTGTCATCTTTTTATTTTTACAATATACATTTTAAATTTTGGTTAAACTTGACTTGACTTCAACGATGTGCCACTTGACCCCCCCCCCCATGCTATTTGAAATTTCTAATTTTTAAGTTGATGTGCTCCTCCGCGCCATCTATCGAGCAATCACAATATCTTTCATGTCAAAAAGTAGTATCGGCAATATCATTCAAAATTGTTTTTGTCCTATTGTTCTACGTCAAACAGTTCAAAATATTGTGTGTGTGAAACAGTAGGTGTGAACAGTTCGTTTTTAAATTGGATCTCAAGTTTCTTCGATTTTAAACCGGAAAAGTGATCCGAAAATAAGTTCTTTCTTGTTCCACACATCAAGCAAGATACTGGCTACACCCTCATTAACATTCTTCTTGATACATGGGCAATGTTCACGTGCCCTACTGCAGCATTAGGGGTAATGCTGAACCTACCGTCACTGCATTTGTGTGTGATGAAGGAAGCGGCAATGCATGCCTTCAGACTGCACCAGACATCAAACCTGAAATCTGAGGATTCCGGAAAATATTTCCCTAGAATGATTTCAAAATACATTATGAAGTGGTCATAAAATAACACCTAATATGTACAATGGAAGGACCTCAACTAGAAAGGGATGCATTAGTTTGGTATAGTGATGAATCAAAGGGCTGGTGTGTGAGTTATCGGTCCTAGATTCTCAATAAACTTCCAAACAGAAATTCCTGCTATAGACTGTGTCCAAAAATGCCAAGAAATTTTGATGTACCCACAATATGTAGCCAAATTAATGGACTAACCACAGAAATTTCGATCGTTACCTTTATGAAAGAATGGATAAAAACAATACTGAAATCAAGATATTTTTTTACTACAACTGACCTCATAGATGTAAATGAAAGCAATCAACGCAGCGAAATCTTCTTCTGTGAACGCAGTGATCAGACAAACAGAAGCGCTGGCATCAATGGCCACCAGAACCAGAAGGATTACCGCTATCCAAGTGCCGATCCAAAATCTGAACGACAGATAGTCCCATCCCAGAGTGAGGCAGGAATCGTAGACGATTTTTTCGAACACCAGCACCGGGCCCGTTGAACCCAGTATACTAAGCGGTTGTCCCGAAAATAAACCGTAAACCACCCCACAGACTAATCCCGCTAATAGAGATTCCATGGCGGCCATGTGACGGCCAGTGGCGTCGGAGAGAAGGCCCCCGAAAGTGATGATCGGGGCGAGACAGGCGAAATAAAGGAATATCCAGGAGGCGATGCACTGCAGAGAAAGAGCGTCTTTGAAGTCTGACCAGTACCAGGGCGTTTTTCTCTTCAGGTCGTTCGCGAGACCGCCGAAAAGTACCTGAAAAATTAAAAAAGATTATTTCAGTGGGATTTATCTTCATGTGCAGCCATGACAGTTTCGGTTCAGGGGAGAGGGCTGTATATAAATAACTGGAAAGGAAGTGTTACATATGAATACATGATCCTGCAAGGGACCATGTCATGCCCCCATAAGTACAGAAAAACTTTCAAGCATAAGAAACAACAATATATTACTGAATATGAACTCCACATAATTCATTAGGAATGAACATAAAGTTTGAGATCAAATACGCGACCAAATTGATAAATAATAATAATAATATACTTTAATCGACAATAAGTTATCAAAACCATTACAATGATGTCCATAACAAATTGCCGAGAGCGTCAGTAAATGAAAGTATACACAGTAAACATAGAAGACAAGAAATATAACATAAATTATGAATAAAACACGAATACCGACGAACCACAGATATATAAATGTATACAACTAGACATACAGTGGTCCCAACAACCTCTTAAGAAAAAAATTCGACAAGTGTGTAAAAGTTCTTTTGGGCCAAGAAGTCTTCGAGCCTATTTTTGAAAATGAGAATATTTGGCGCACTTTGCACTTCTTCAGGTAAATTATTATAGATTCTGCAGCCATTCTAGTACAAGTTTCTTTGGTAAAACTTAGTTGAGTGCTTTGCCGGAAGTAAATTGTTCTTAAATCTGGTAGAGTAATTATGCTTCGATCTATTGCAGCTAAACAATGAAAGATTCTTATGAACATAACACGATATTTCGTATATGTAAGTATCAACTACGGTTAAAATTTTATTATTTTTATAAGACTCCCTGCATGAGTGTCCCCAGGGAAGATTACAGAGGATTCTCAACGCGGATTTTTGTAAATTAATATTCTTGAACAATCAGTGCCAGCTCCCCAATTCATGATGCCATATCGAATTTGAGAGTGAAAATTCGCATAATACAGAGTGAGGAGTATTTTTTGACTGCAGTGCTCCTTTAATGACCTCAGGGCATAGCAAGCAGATCTCAATTTACCACATAGATTATGTATGTGAGATTCCCAGTTTAACTTTTGATCAAAGATAACTCCCAAGATCTTGACATCGTTTTGAAAACTGGATAATTTATTAAAGTTTTATTTTTTTCTGACCAAAATAAACACCGCGTGTATACCTCTTCAGCAGTAGCCATTGTCCGATCGATGCTAGTTTCCGTAATTAGGAAATTAGTGTCATCGGCATAACAAACCATATTTACATTTGGAATACCTTCGAGGAAAGTTATGAGGTCGTTGGCAAAAATTATATATAAAAGAGGTCCTAAAATAGACCCCTGAGGCACCCCTTGACTAACGCTAACGGTTTGACTGAAACTGTTGTTGATTTGCACTGCTTGCTTACGATTTGTTAGGTACGATTTAATGAAATCTAGTGGTATGCCTCGAACGCCATATCGGTTCAGTTTCTCAAGTAGGAGATAATGGTCAACACAATCGAAAGCTCGAGAAAAATCAATACATAAACCAAGGGGAATCAACTTTGACTCAATGGCATTGACAATCTGAATATTCAAATCTGTTGAAGCTGTATCTACGCCCCTTTTTTTCACGAATCCGTGTTGATTACTGGAAATTATATTATTTCTCAAACAGAAGTTTGACAGTTGTTCATTTAGAGCTATTTCAAAAAGCTTTGATATGCTTGACAACAATGTAATCGCTCTGTAATTGGAGTACTCATTCGTGTCACCTTTTTTGTAAAGTGGCCTAATCACGGAAGATTTCAGTTTGTTAGGGAAAGTACCTTGGGTGAAACTTAAATTTATCAAGAAAGTGAGGACACTGCTGATACCATATTTACACCGCTTCAAAATGTTGTTCGATATATGGTCCAGACCACTAGAATTGGACGGTTTCAGTCTGTTTATGAAACCCACTACCTCAGGCTCACCGGTCACCGGTCACCGACGCCAAAAAAAATTATTTGTCATTAAGTTGAATATTCGACGTTAGAAATTCTACATCATATTCACCTTTATCAGTTGCAAGACTGAAATGTCTAAGGAAATTATTGGCGACTACCTCATCATCGAGTTGTTCATCATTTTGTATTATTTTCAAATTAGCTGCTTTTTTTTTACCTTGTATTTCCGAAATGATGTTCCACGTTGCTTTCGTTTTGTTTGTTGAAGAATTTATTTTATTATCAATATGACTACATTTTGCTTTAGATAGTTCCAAGGAATATTGTTGCAATGAATGCATATGAAAAAAATCCCCCTTTTACAAATGAGTCATAAACAACTCATCACTTCCGATGTTAGGCCTATCTAAAGAATTTCAAGAGTAAACAAATACGCTATAAATCATAGGTTTTGACAGCTCATTAATTGCAACCCGACCACGAAATAAATGAATCATTCGTGTTTATACATTTTTTGGAGACAATAACAAGCCATTAATTACCAAGCCGGTGATTTATTATGACAGCTAGAAAATGACTAATGTTAGGAATTTGACCCGCGAACGATCCGTGAAAGGGTAGGGGATATAAAAGGCGCGACCACGCGGACAACTGCATGATTCGGTACCTAGACGTTGCTCAAGTTACATGTCCTCTCAAAAGAGGTTATCTATCATTCGATTATATAAACATCTTGCAGTGAACTAGCGAAACTATTAAGAAATGAAATTCAAATCAAGTTAAACCGGAATTGCACTAGTAATGACTCAACAAAGTGAATGCACCAAAATTAAACGTGATTTTATCAATGCTTCAAGATCGAGATACGTCAACGAAAACCTCAAATCGATAGTTAATGACCTCATAGAGAAATAGTATCCATACAACTATAGTCTAATATACAGTGAAATTCATAATATTTTCGCGGAAATAAATGAAATATTAATCAAAGGAACTAATATCGTGTAAAACAAATAATCAAGTGAATAAGTGTTGAAACCTGGTGGTATAGAGTGAATTCATATATTTTTCTGTATCTTATGCTTGGGCAAATTGAATCATTTATAATTTTCGTATGTGTTTTTGAATGTATCTCCATATTTTATGTTCCCATAGTTATCAAATAATAATTATCAATAGTCGTTTTAACAATTGATGTCATTTTTACTTATATTCAGTCTACTTGATTTTGAGACTGACAAAAACTAACTCAAGGTAAGCTCTCCACCGTTCATTGACCATTGTATTGTATTTTATCAGTATATAGAACGGATGGAATTGTTTTGTAACTTTCATAAAATATATATGTATATTCTAATGCTTTCCCAAGTGCATTATTTCACAATCTTTCTGAGACGGTACGTACTTCCTAGATAAAAGCCCCACATTCCTAAGTATAGAGAGAAAGATATATTTTCTCGAAGCCACTCTCGGGAAATAATCTCGGTTCAATTATTCTCAAGTAATTGATGCTCCATATACGTCAAAGTAATCAACTTTGGCGAGCAACTTTACAAGGAAGGATTAATCGAATATAGTAACCCTATATTGGAGAATGTCCTTAGGGTTATTTGGTATCTTCTTGAAGGAGTGATACCTCAATAATAGATCAGTGGCGTAACAACCAGTTGATATATTTATTGGAAATAAAATATATTCATGAATATAAAAAAAGTGTTTTTAACCGCCACTTGTGTGTGAGTTTAGAAGACGGGGACCTTAGCTTTTTAAGTGTCATCCAAAGCACTAATGGATCTGAATGGATCTGAATAATATGAAACAATTCATTCTGGGAATTCCGAATAATATAAAATCGTCCACCGGGATGCCAGGGAGACTATCTCCCATAACGAAAAATGTATCCGTTTAGATAATAAAGAAAATCACAGTGATCTTTATCAGAATTTATCATGACTCTGAAGCTGGTAGACAAAATCCACAGACCAGTCGTCGGCAAAAGTCGAAGTTTTTGGAAGTGACTGTACTTTATAAATAAAATATTACAGAAAATAGGCTGAAACATTACTGAATGAGGATTTTGTTGTGATTGCGCCCAGATCTATCTTAGATATTCGAAAAACAGGGTATTGGACAAACGTTTCGTGAATATATTGTCAGCTTCTTCTGAGCTAAATATAATAAAATAAAGTGTCTTAGTTCACGACTATAATGTAACATTGCAACTTCAAGATTGGTCATCAATATTTGGACTTTGCCTTGTCACAATGCGTCATTGAACTTGTATAAATTGCGAAAATTGAAATGTTTGAAATTGGGATAACTAACATATCCTCTGACAACTGGTATTGAAGAATGAATAAAACAATTTGTCATACAAGGAAGATGAAAGTATAAAAAACTGTTTAGTAGTAGAGAAGATAAAAATAATGTGTTACCGAATGAGTTCGATTTGATATCTTTGAAAGTAATTTAACTTTTTCCAAATATTCCGAAAAACACTCATGGTAATTCTCAAGCAATGTTGGCCTAGTTTGAAAGTGAAGACTGAGATTCCTTAAGATCTATTTTTAATAGTAATCAACTATATATTTGACTCAAATTATTTCAAGTTCAATGACATCTACTACAAACAACAAAATGGCACAGCAATAGGTAATCCTGCCTATCCCAATATAGCGAATTTAGTGATGCACTATTCACTAGAACAAATCATTGTCAAGCTGACATTTGAAGTACCGTTTTTATTCTGTTTCGTTGATGACATTCTGACAGCTGTCCCTCGAGTTAGTAAAGAAGAGGTATTGATTCTTTTCAATAATTTCCACCCAAACATTCAGTTTACTTTAGAAAACATAGAAAACATCTGTATTCCTCTTCTTGACACATTAATAATAAGAAATCCAGATGGTAGGTTATCCAGCAATCGGTATATGAAACCTAGTAATCCGGGAAGAGTTCTCAAATGTTTTTCAAATCACTAGATCTTCCAGAAAACATCATCAAACGTTTGAAACATACAGCCATCTCCCTCAGTGATGGAAGATCTTAACAAAATAAAATATATGTTACTCCAAAATGAATATCTCTTGACAAAAAAACTCTACATAATCCTGCCAACTCAAATATCAATAAGGGAACGAACTAACGAGTGAAACTACATAAAAGCTTGTAAAATATATGTTGTCAGACAATAAAAACAAAATACTCAAATCATTCCCGCGGCAATTTTCTAGGTAGAATATTCCCACTATAATAATGTTTTGATTGGCCAAAACGTACATGAATGATTTGAATTGAAAGATTCCAATGGTTTTTAGAAATGTCATAAAATAATAATTATTATTTTCCAAACTGTTAGGGTTGCCAAATTATTCATTCGAGATAAAAATTATGCATGATCTATAACACTTCGATTGTTACCTGCTTTATTTAACGCTGAATGAATTATACTAACCCCTGTTCTGACCAATCCGGAGTTTTCCCTCATCCTCTCCTCTTCTTCTTCTTCGGACCCTTCTCCCGGAACATCCTCTGGGAGCCGTTTACGAGCATCTTGCGAGGGTATCAAGGCAGGAGGTTCGAGCCGAATAGCCGGATCCCATTCACCAGGAGGCAGCACCGTGACTTCGTCGAGGAATTCGTCTATTGCCGCTAATAAATGGCTTCTATTCCGGGCCCGGTAGGCTACCTCAGAGAACACCTCGTCTGTCATGAGAGTGGCCATGGCACGGCCTGTTTCACTATAGCCTGAAAGAAAATAGCGACGGAAAATTATACAGGTGTAAGAAAATGCAATATCTTTTTGAATGAGATATTTACTTTTCCGAGATACGTTGGGATTCACAGTTTGAATGAAAAATATAACAAAACAGGTGGTCGCCAAATGGAAAGACTGTTCGAAAAATGTTATTCTAAATACCCTTGGTAGAAAATAGGATTAGCGGCAAAGGTTCAAGATAGGGCATCTCCAAACGAACCAGATAATTGGTACTGTTGAAATAGGATTGAAAGTATTTCACAAAAAGTTATTTTTCGGCAACCGTCCGGGATGTACCTACCCACTTCCCGGACGCTTTTTCTTTGAGAAAGTAGCATTTTCCGGTCTAGTCCGGGAAGTACGTACTTCCCGGACTAGGCCGGGAAGAATCACGTCGTTGTTGTCATTGTAAATATGAGAATCTTGGTAGGTATGGTTTTGATCGCAAAATATAAATATTAATATAAATAAGAATTAGAATGTTTCTGCTAATATGTAGTATTTTCTGTTGTTTAATTCAAATAAGAATCAAAATGTATAATAAAGAAATATGTCGTCTCATTGATTTGTTATTCTACACGGTTGCCGAAAAAATATTGTACGCTACACGCCCGAAAATAGTTTTTTTGGACTCACAGACTTTTAGGACTCGCCTACGGCTCGTCCTAGAATTTTGTCTATTCGTCCAAAAAAAAAACTATTTTCCGGACTTGTTACGTAAATTACTATTTTGTTCACCGGCAGATATGAGAAAAAGTTCAATTATCGTCATGAAATGACATTTCATAAGTGCAAATGATCGTTTTCAAAATATTTTCCTGGGAGAATAATAAGATAAGAAAATATTGTTAATACTATGAGTTAGAGTAGCGTGCAAGTAATTTTTTCCCATACAAATTTTTTTTTAAACTTTCACGCTCATAAGTATTGAAATATTGTTATTTTGATGGATATATCTGGATATGGCTAGGAAAATAATTGTTGAAAGTATATCGTAAATAGAAATTATCTAAAATCACTGAGCATTTCACATTTCATGCTACACAGCGCACAACGAATCGACTCTGACTCTCCTATCTCTGTGTCGTGACGTCGATATCCCTTCCTCGAGCGAGTCGAGGAGAAATTGTAATGCTCTCTCAACATATAGCAAGCTATTCTTTACGCTCTCATGAAACCACCATACCCAAGATAAATACTTTCTGATACTGTATGTGCTTTACGACTATAACATAATACAAAGCAAATATGTAATTTGCAATTATTTGATTGTATTTTCGAATACACTGAGATTTCCAGTTTCAGCTGAAGAGTGAAAATTTGATCAGATGTTTGATTTGAGACAGTGTTGGAGTTATTTAAAAAAATTCACAGAAGCCGCAAATGGCTTAGTACACCTTTCTGCTCGTAATATGTTATTGCTATCGGCCTTTTCTTCATCACCGATAAGACGCCAGAATTTGACAGGTTGTCGAAGGAAGTGAAATGGGGGTTGATATATTTTGAAAATTCATAGAGACCACAAATGGCCTTGTACACCTTTCTACTTGTTATATGTTATTGTTTTCGGTATTTTTTTTTTATCGCTGATGAGACGCCGTCGAAGGGGGTGGAATGGGGTTGATATATTTTGAAAATTCATAGAGACCACAAATGGCCTTGACACCTTTATGCTTGTAATATGTTATTGTTATCGGTCTTTTCTTTAACGCTGATAAGACGCCAGAATTTGCCAGGCCGTCGAAGGGGGTGAAATGGGGGTTGATACATTTTGAAAGTTCATAGAGGCCACAAATTGATTTGAACACCTTTCTGCTTGTAATGTGTTATTGTTATCGGTCTTTTCTTTATCGCTGATGAGACGACATAATTTGCCGGGCCGTCAAAGGGGGTGATGGGGGTTCATATATTTTGAAAATTCTCAACCACAAATGAATTTGTACATGTTTCTGCCCGTAATATATTATTAATATTGGCCTTTTGTTCATCACTCATAAGTCGCCGCAATTTGCCAGGCCATCAAAGGGGGTGAAAATAATATATTAAAAACTCAAATTCTCACCCCATTTGACAAATTCTGGAGCCTTATCAGTGATGAAGGAAAGACCATTAACAATAACATGTTACAAGTAGAAAGGTGTACAAAGCCATTTGTGGCCTCTGTGAATTTATAAAATATATCAACCCCCATTTCACCCCCATCGACGGTCTGGCAAATTCTGGCGTCTGATCAGTGATGGAGAAGAGACCAATAGCAATGACATATTACAAGCAGAAAGGTGTACAAAGCCATTTGTGGCCTCTATGAATTTTCAAAATATATCAACCCCCCCATTCTCCACCTTCGACGGCCTGGCAAATTCTGGCGTCTTATCAGCGATGAAGAAAATACCAATAACATATTACAAGCAGAAAGGTGTACAAAGCCATTTGTGGCGTTTGTTTAAAAAAAATATATTTACCATCGTTCCATTTCCTCGAATCGAACTTATTCACCAGTCTGATGAAATTTTCTCACCTTCAGTTGAAACTTGAAATTTCAGCATATACATGCCCCCAACTGAATAAAACTCCACGTGAAGAATCGGAAAAGTGGAAAATACAATTATTGAGATTCTATTTTTCTCAGTGTACTTGTGGATGTGGCTAACTTCACACCCGTAAGAATTATCCTATGGATATCCTTTCTGTTATTTTATTAGTAATATTAGGGACCAAGCCACAGAGAATTCATTTAACTGAGCTAAATAAAGTTAATATCTGTATCAATGCTCAATAAGTTTTTTATTCATGTGAGAGATTATTAAAAGAAAAGGAAATCTGGAACTTATTCAATATAAAAGTTACAGTTGTCAAAGATTAAATAAGTCCTTTTGGGAATTGAGAACCTGAAAGTTTAGAATCAGTTAAAGTGCCAAGTATCCAGAGTTCTTCCAGTCTAGCGATGGTCTTCAAAGTTAGAATTTTCGGTAAGGAAATTATTTTGGAGATTCTTCAACAAATTTATTTCGTATTTTTCGAATCCACGCCAGCACAACTCTTTCGAAGGGAATACGGTTTCGCAACCGCATGGCGATAAGAAATACATTAAAATGTTTTTTTTTTCTACGGATATTATTCTAATAAACTAATTAAAAAGACCAGTGGTGGTACAGAAACATATCTTTTGTGACACAAGGTTCTCACAATAGGGCCATAAAAAAGTCTATTTCTAGTGTATACAGGGTGAAAATTTGAGAACTACTGATTTACCGCATGCGCCAATAACCCGCTAGTCGGAGCCGGGCGGTATAAGTAGATCGAAATGACAAAAAAAAAGATTCCCGATTCCCGATTTCAAGTTATAGCACTCTTCTCTATGTTACCAACATAGTGAATAAAGAAAACAGCGAAGTACAAAGTTGCGATAAGTTGTGTTTTGTATATGCTTCGTTTCACAGATTCAGAAATATTTATTTCTGTGAAAATAATTGAATCGACTCATAAATGCCAAATAAGATTTCATCACTTTTCTCAATACTACTGAAGGAACTATTACTAACCGAAAATCAGTCAAATCATGAAGTGATTATTTATCAAAATTATAACATGAATAATCAATAAGATCAACAACAATATTATTAAGCATCATTTGAAATGAAATGTTATGTAAAGAGATTTTTCCACGACTGCTTCATGAAATATCAATTACTCAATTGTTCCTTCAATTACAATGTTATACATTATACAGGGTGTTATGTAATACGTGTCCGATAGTTTACAGGACGATTCCTCAGTTATTTATAAGGTGAAAAGTTCATATAAGCATGGGTCCATAGGGCCTTCATTTTTTATATACAAAGCGTTGAAAATTTATTTTTATTTTGGTTTTTCGTAAATAATTTTTGAAATAATGTCGATATTTTGATGAAAATTGGTAGTTGGGGATTTTTTAATATGAGAAATTCAAAATTCAAATTTAAATTTGATCTTAGTTTGGCCCTTGATTGTAGGGGGTGACGCCTATAGGGCTTCGAGAATCACAACTTTGTCGTGCATGTATGTATCATATTTTCTAGAAGAAAAATCGATTCCTCTATCATTTTTACGTGAAAAAATTATTCTTTTCAAAAGTCTCTACAAGCAGCCGTTTTCGAGATATTTTGATATGAATTAATCGATTCATCCAATCTTCTTTTCATTGATTCACGAACTCTTTGAAAATAAAAGTATCAAGTAGGCTAGTAAGTTTATTCCAATGTTTTTTTTTGTGCTGTCATGTCAAAAACAATATCTTGACGCATAGTTAAATAGTTTTATTTATTATTATTGTGATTATTTGTTAAAAAATGAAAAACTTTACCGATGCAGAGTATGCTGACATACATTTCACATACAGACTTGCATATGAGGCTAGACGTTTGTACCAGGAGCGTTATACGAACCGCACAACTCTTACTTCAAAAACGTTTTCAAGAATTCACGCTCGATTAAGGGAAACAGGAAGTTTTGAGAAAGCTAGTCATCTGTCGGGTATGTTTCACTTTATGACAAACACATGCATCGAATAATTTAAATTAAAATATCTCGAAAATGGCTGCTTGTTGCGACTTTTGAAAAGCATACCTTTTTCACGTAAAAATGATAGAGGATTCGAATTTTCTTCTAGAAAATGTGATACATACATGCACAACAGAGTTCTGACTCCCCAAAAGAGACAAAGACAATTAAGGGCCAAACTAAGATCAAATTTGAATTTCTCATATTAAAAAATCCCCAAATACCAATTTTTGTCCAAATATCGACATTATTTTGAAAATTATTTACGAAAAACAAAAATAAAAATAAATTTTTGCGGACCCATGCTTATATGAACTTTTCACCTTATAAATAACTGAGGAATCGTCCTGTAAAACATCGGACACATATTACATAACACCCTGTATATAATAGCAGTAAATAATGATCATTCACTGCTTTTTAACTGACTGAAGAACCTGGAAACACGCTATATACAGTGTGTCCCAGCTAAAACTTGTCACCCCCCAAATCTCCGAACTCGTGAAAAAAATTTAAAATCGCTCAGACCTGTCGATTTTTATTTCAAGGGGGAACACTTTCACCAAATACATCATCATTGTGTAGTCAACCCCTTCAGCCCCAGCACCCCTTACTTCAGAATTTTCAATGGGACTACTATACTTGTGATACATCATTTTGAAGGGAATTCAATTCCAAATACATCGGTGTACTGAAATTGAGGATTGATCAAGTGTTGTTGAAGTTTCAATAAAAACTAAGTGTTATCAAGATATTTTTATTTTTCATCACCTAAAATGTTTTCATCGTAAGAAAGGTTCAAAATGTGAACCATTCAGTTCCATACAGAAGTATAAGCGATTTTCGAAATGTCTTCGCACATTGCTCAACATTTCTGGAGTCACTGCACGACACTCCACAACAATTCTCCTGCGTGGATCATCAAGAGAAGTTGGCTGTAATATAAACTTTGGATTTCAAATGACCCCATAAAAAGAAGTCTAATGGTAATAAATCAGGAGATCTAGCCGGCCATTCTATTGGTCCTCGCCTTCCAATCCATCTTCCTGTGAAATTGTCATCTAAAAATTGACGTACATGTGCAACAAAATGTGGAGCTCCATCTTGTTGAAAGGTGAGCTGACCTTCAAGTAGCCTATCATCGACTTCAAGTAACTGAGTGATTCTGGGGTTCACAGTTGTATCAAGAAGTTCAAGATACGTTTGTCCGTTGAGGTTACCATCAATAAAATATGGACCTACAATATGGTCTCCCAGAATACCAGCCCAAACATTCAATTTCTGGGGAGTTTGTGAATGGGGATTTACGTCAATCCAGTACCTGCAGTTGTGCCTGTTCACCTGTCCATTTAAATAAAAAGAAAATTCGTAAGAAAAGCACACATTGTAGAGGTAATTATTATCACCAATCAATAATTGACTCATGATTTCACAAAACTCTGTACGTCTGTCAGGATCATCTTCATTCAATTCTTGTACATTCTGCATTTTATAAGGATGGAATTTTGCTTCTTTCAGAATTCGATGAACGCTGCTGTTCGAAACTCCAGAAATAGTCTCAAGTTGTCTCAAAGATTGAATGTTGTACATCACTGCATGTCCTACAACTGCAACAGCGACCCCTTCATTTCTCATAGGCTTCTCTCGTTCATGTTTTTTATTCAGCACTGATCCCGACACCAAGAACTTATTCATCAATTGAAGCACGTACTGATATGATGTGGTTTTTTCTGGATGAATTTCATTGAAAATTCGAGCCGTAGCTCTAGCACATCGTCCATTTTCAAAATACGCAGCTACAATGGATATTCTCTCTTGTATAGTATAAACCATTTTCGAATGTTTTCAAATTGTTGAATGAAGTAATTCGAATACATCAATATACCAAGGCGTAAACAAAGATATGCGTATACAAAAACACATGGCGACAATTTTTTTTCATAAAAACGTCTGTCTCACCTTCTAAACTATTATTTCTGACAGCATATTATTTTTCAATACAGTGGCGTACCCACAGTGAACCTTTCTTACGATGATAACATTTTAGGTGATGAAAAATAAAAATATCTTAATAAAACTTAGTTTTCGTTAAAACTTCAACAACACTTGATCGATCCTCAATTTCAGTACACCGATGTATTTGGGATTGAATTCCCTTCAACATGATGTATCACAAGTATAGTAGTCCCATTGAAAATTCTGAAGTAGGGGGTGCTGGGGCTGAGGGGGTTGACAACACAATGATGATGTATTTGGTGAAAGTGTTCCCCCTGGAAATAAAAATCGACAGGTCTGAACGATTTTCAATTTTTTTCACGAGTTCGGAGATTAGGGGGTGACAAGTTTTAGCTGGGACATATATATATATATATATATATATATATATATATATATATATATATATATATATTTGGATGATATTTCTTGGATTCTCGATTGAAAAAAGTTGTACAAAAATTTTTGGACAATATTGAAAGATTCCATCAACATACCAATCTAAAACACCGGTAAGAAATTTTATGTTAGTGCTCGTTGAAAAAATAACAATATGATTGACTTTGTCATTTAGCAAAATAAAATCTTCATTTTGGTTTGTCTTTACCTCGTTGGCTTCTACCACTTCTTGAAACTCTTGGACGTTTTTGAGAAATTTACACAAAATCGATGTTCATGCGTGATAAGCGTTTTGCTTGCTCTGGTAATGTCATGTGTTGTTACTGATTCAAGATCGGATTTATATAATTCTTGACGTATCAGCGTATCGGTTTATCCGTAGGGTTATTCACAGCAGGTTATCTTGACGGATGTGAGACAAAAGTTGGCGACTTAAGAGATGATTTGGTTGTTTTTCATGATTATGTTTCAATGTTGCCGCGATGATGAGGTTTTCTCCAGTTGTTTTCACAAAGGCTTTGCAAACAGATTTTCTGCATGTACATATCCACCTTTTTTCAAGACTTTTTGGAAGCAAAATTTGTACCCGTTAATCAGTAACAGCGATTTTCCTTTTTCATTTGAAATTAGCGAACCTTCCATTTTTCTAACGTGCTCTCACTAACAACACTTTAAACAAGGCAACCAAACAACTAACAAATTTGAATAGCAAATAAAGTTAATAACGATGGGGTACACCTTATATTAACAATACGAAAAATAGCTGAAATACTCACCCCCTAATTAATTACCTGAATACCTACCCCCTAATTCATTAACTAGGTACCATAAAATTTAGAAGAGATATCTATCCTACAGCGGCAACAATGTTGTATTAAAATTCAGTTTCAACCAATTATTTTAATGTGAAAATAAAAGACTCAAAGTCGTCTTCACAACGGAATCAATATAAATTGAAACACAATTGCTAGACCACAAACAAAAAACAACTACTTCCCTGCCAAATACCATAAAAATACGATAAAAATGAAAATTGATTGCAAATGTTTCTTTCTGATAAGCTCGATTATGTTTAATTCATGCCGGGTCCGCCTAGGATCGTATCTGGAAATAATGCGAATACATGATATGTATGTGTGAAAGAATGCCTGTACAACACATGAATTGTGGTAGAAGTTTTCGTAAAAAACTCCTTTGGGGCATTTGGTAGTCTTGTGAATGCCCTAAAGGAATTGTTTACGAAAACTTTCACAACAATTCATGTGTTGTACAAGCAATCTTTCAGTATACAGTATACAATTTTCTGCGTTTTGGTTTTTATACATATTCCGTTCTTGTAGGCCCTGATGCAGTTTAAGCGCTAATTAAACGAAACGTTGGATGATAATTAGGAAGTTTCCTTTTTTGTCCACAGCCGACAATCCCTTCATTATCTACACCCAAAGGACACAATCTCAAGTTGTAATGAATAATAATAGATTTCATTGAGAAATAATGGCACAAAGTCATCTTCACAAAAGAATCAATATAAATTGATACACAATTGGTAGACCACAAGCGAAAAACAACAACTTTCCTGGCAAATACCACGCAGAACGTTGAATGATATTCACCTGAAAATCTATGCAAACTTCCATAAAAATGAAAATTGATTGCAAATGTTTTTTTCTGATATGCTCGATTATGTTTAATTCATGCCGGGTTCGCCTAACAATCCGCATACCGGTTTCAGTACGGAGTAGTCACCAGTCAGAGATCCGGAGAGCTCTGGCCGAGGCGAGACCCAACATAAACAAAATCACCATCAAGCTTACATCACCTTTAGGTATGCCGGAAAAAGTAACTTTTAACCGGCGGTATCTATTGACAGAAAGAAACACTCCATACAATTCCCCTACATCGATAGGATTCTAAATAATAAGATTCCATCTCAGTAGGAGTGGCTGAATGCCCCACAGGAGTGTATATTGAACAAGAAAGCCAAGTGAAGTGAAATAAATATGAAAATATATTTCACTTCACTTGGGCCCTAGGTCGGACCAAATTGAACCATAAGTAAATAAACCTGCTAGAATTGGGACCCAACTCGGACTCTCCCGACAATTTTATTTCGTCTGGTAATTTATAATGCATATATGAAATTATATATATTCGTTGGTTCTATTTTCATAATGATCATTCAAATTCACTCAATGAAAAATGATCGTACATAGATTCGAAAAGTATGGCTTGATTTTTTATAAATTTTCAAATAGCGTTGAGCCGGAAATTTTAATTTGTCGTGTGAGCAGTCATCAGTTCTTATTTGTGAAAACTCCGAATTTTATATTAATGCTTCGAAATCCCAAAAGAAATATCGAAAAATTCCACATCACCCTTGTTGTTTTTCTATCACCACAATAGTAACAATCACTAATCGAATATATAACATTATAAACCAAACAAATTGCAAGGTTATTCAGTTTTTGATATAAACAAAAACTATTCCATTGCGAAACTTTCCTGATCATTCGTGTATCTCCGAATGAAGATAACAGCGTTATCCGAAATATATTGTAATAGACTTCCTTATACCGATTAAGATAAATAAACAACCGGCCAATATTACTCCATGATTAAGCGATATATTTCTGTGCAAGATATATTTCTGTGCATGTGTGAATGAACTGCAGTGCACTACGATAGCACTTTTTCAGTGTACAATTTTATGTCCTTCACCTCTATTTCGTAGACCCAATTCCACTTGCACGGATTACATGATATCCTGTAAAAACATTTTTTTTCCAAATTTGCATAAGTTTGCTCTTTGTGGAACAATAATCTAGGAACACTGAGAAGCTCGACGTGTCTTCAATCGAGCTAAGCATACTGGCTCATATACTGGCTGCTGTGACATATGCAGTGCGGTCCATTTATGTGGTTTTTGTGAATAATTTTATGGTGTCTTGAACGACTTTTTCCTGACGTTTAGCAAAACAGATAAGCAAATCCGGATTATTTCTTATGGGGTTATTTAAAATCAAAAGTATATTTCAGTAGACCCGACAATATTGCAGATTGAAAATTTAGGATAACGGAAGAAATGAACAACATAACCCCTGAGGTCCTACAAAATGTTGTACGATAATTTCAAGATCGACTTGCTTATTCTCAAGAAGTGAATGGTGGTCATTTTGACCATTTAATTCAATTGTAAAACATTATGTGACATTATTTCCTTCATTCTACGTAAAGTATCAAAATTTTACATTTCTCAGTTATGATTGCACCAAATTTGAAAAACTTAATATTGGTGAACTGAGAACCTTTCGAACAAGGTGCCACACGACCCCCCTTCTCATCTAAAGTTTTTGAGGGGGTTCCCATAATTCAGAGGGGGTGCGAGAAGGGGGTAATATTTTCATACTGTAAATTGTCAAATTGACAATAGAAATCGACCTGTTTCAGGTTTTTTTAAACAAATACATAATATGCTACGATCACCGTTTCTTGTGTAGTAGCTTCAATAAAAGTTGTGAACTCTCTGATATTCATTTCGACTCTGTGAACACTGTTATTAAATATAATAATCTTATAATTTTGTATGTCAATGCTGCTACTTTACAAGCTTTTCAGTGTGATGTATTCTATTTAATTTCCTTTTTTTTTCTTCTCTTTCTTGTTTTTTTTCTTTTCTTTTTCTCTTAATTTCAAATTTGATGTGTATAAATACTAAGTATACTTATAGCTTGATTAAACATCAACCTCAATATATTTCCCCAACTAACAATCTAATTTTTTTTATCAATACTGGTGTTATGTACTCTATCCAATTTAATTTCCTCTTTAAATATTTAGTATATGTATATACAGGGTGTTACCAAATAAGTACGAAAGTTTTTAGGGGGTGATTGCTTGTCGAACATTAAAGGGGGTCTTTCATGTAAACAAAAGCTCTTAGGCCTTTCCTTAAAAAGTATAACGCTTTCAAAAATGAGAAAAAAAAACATATTTTTTTCTCTTGAAATTGCTGAAGAGTTGAAGAAATTACATTTTGTGGGCATGTTCAACCAATAAAAAAGCTATCTATGAATTTTTATTTTATTTCGTTGTGATCTTTTAAAGGGGTGGAACATGCAACCCCTATTCCATTTTTTACCAGAACTTTTTCAAAAAAAATTTTCAATTTGAAAATAAATATTGAAAATAACGATTAATTGCAAAACTTTTTTAACTCCTGTGTTGTGTCCATAAAAGCAATAGTGTCCTAATAAAAAATAAAGTACAACATTGTGCATAAACGGATCTTCTGTAAATGGAATCGAGAAAATCCAGTAGGTGGCTGTCACGCTTTGTTTGCACAACTTGTGACTTCAATCGTAGTATTTCAAAATCGAAAAAGTCTAGTTGGTGGCTGTCAAGTAGCTTTGATTTCTATGTGGTAGTGAAAGTTCAGTTGTGTCTTTTGAATTATCTTCAATATGAATAATTACACTAACGCTGAAATGGCCCCGATATGCATTTTATGTATGGTCGTGCCCAAGGCCGTACCCAGTGGGTTAAACCCTTCAAAATATATCTGGAATAAGGTGAAAAAAAATATGTGTGTGAAATAAAATGAAGAATGTCACTGGGTCTGTCAAATGACTTGAAACTTCATGACCGTGTAGCCTAAATGTTTAGAAATACACCTGTTTTTGTTTCATTTAAATCAAGCGAGTAGTGTTGAAGGTACGACAATTTAAGTTTCCGTTCTATTCAAATGTTATAAGTATAATATTAGATATGGATGACGGATTTGAAAAAGGACAATCTGATAACTTGCCTGAAATAGACGGGTTAATGGTTGCCCACTATTTTTCAAATAACTCCGATTTCTTGGCCGCCGAGATGTAGGAGTAAAAATGTAAAAGTAAGTATTACTTAATAACATTTTACATTTTATTATAAATCTTTTGATCCCTATAAGTACATATTTCTCATTACTAGTATTTTATAAATGTACGTCATACTTCATATTGATACTATGAACATCTTACTTGACATTAAGTTCCTGGGAAAAAAGAATGCGTAGGTATTTGTAACATGGTGGGACTTATTAAAAGCAATACTGTGTTATTGTACTTACATAGTTTGGATCATGATGGATCAATATATAATTTAACAAAAAGTTTCACTTAGTAAACCTAACCTGAACATTATATACCAGAGGTACAAAACTTTTTAAAATTTGAACCCATGAACAGCTTCGGCGACGACGCTATTGGATATGCAGAAGTTTAAAGAGATATTTGTTCAGTAAAATGCCGAATCACCCCAGAACATCATGATTTGCATCCATTTCTTTCGACTTTTAGGTTCGAAAGCAACAATAAAAAACAACTTTTCGGGTGCATTAGTAGTTTTATTTAAACACTTTGGCACAATACACAATTTTCTAGTTTCTGGATTCGACATTTTTATTAATTTTCGACGCGAAATTCATACACACAGCTCGGAAGCAGAGCACGCGCTGACCGACCGTTGTACAGTGACGTCACAGCGGCCGATGACTCCGCGTCGTCGCACGCCTGCTAAACAATTAAATATCTCAGTAACTATAAGACGTATCAAAAAAAAAATTTCACGGTATTTTTTCATTTTTAATAGAGTGTATTGTAAAGTAAAAACCAAAAGTTGGTGATATTCTTCATTTGGTGAAATGTATATTGCATTATTTACTTTAGAATAACTTTAGAACCAACCTTCCCCCCCCCGAAATTTTTCTCTGGGTTGTAGGGCCTTGGTCGTGCCAATGGAAACTCTTTAAAAGCTCTATGCAGAGATGTATCCTCAGCGCGTGATACCTCTTCACACAATTTTTGCACATCTTCACCAACGTCTCTGCGAAAGAGGGACTTTCAAAAACGAACAACTTATTGTGGTCTTCCACGAGTAATAAGAACGGTGGCACTGCAAGAAGAGGTTCTCAATATGATTGAAGATCGTCCGGAATTAAGTACGAGACAAATTGCTAACACACTTAATGTTAGCAATAAACTAATCTGGAAAATTTAAGAGATCACCAGTTGTATCCTTACCATATTTGACGAGTCCAGGCACTTTTGCCGCGAGATTTTCTCCTAGACTTTTGTCAATGGAGTTTTCAAATGATTACCCAAAATGCTCAATTTTTAGAAAACGGATTATTCACTGACGATTTCAACTTTTTAAGGCAAGGGATTACGAATTTCCATAACAATCATCTATGGGCCAAAGATAACCCACATGCAATTCAAGAAGGTCGGTATCAATATGAATTTTTACTTAACATGTGGGTCGGAATTATTGGCGAAAATATTATTGGACCGTATTTTCTACCGTTGGATTTAACTGGTGCAACCTATACGAACTTTCTCCAGGAGCAGCATCCCATTTTACTTGAAAATACGCCCAATATTGAATGTGGGAATAATTTAAGGAATCGCATCATTGCAGCCTGCGAGACAATCCAAAACACACCAGGAATATTTCAACGTTTGCGCCAGTCTATGAGACGAATACTTGATTCCTGTCTAATGGTTGGAGGTGGTCATTTCGAGCAGTTTTTATAACTCCTTTCCGTTTGATCTTGTTTCCTTTTTCTTTGTTGTAATACACACAGTTCTGTTTTGTTTGTATTTTTAATTTGATATTTTATTAAAACAAAACATGGTTCTGGTACATGCCTACATTAAAAGTTTAAACGAGCGGAATAATTTCAAAATACTACGATTGGGGTCACAAGTTGTGCAAACAAAACGTGACAGCCACCTACTAGATTTTTTCGATTCCATTTACAGAAGATCCGTTCATGCATAATGTTGTATTTTATTTTTTTATTAGGAAACTATTGCTTTTACGGACGCAACACAAATGTTAAAAAAGTTTTGCAATGAAGCGTTCTTTTCAACACATATTTTCACATTGAAAAATTTTGTTTCGTTAAAAAGTTCTGGTAAAAAATAGAATAGGGGTTGCATGTTCCACCCCTTTGAGAAATTACAACAAAATTAAAAAAATATTCATAGGTAGCCTTTTTATTGGTAGAACATGCCCACAAAATGCCATTTCTTCAACTCTTCAGCAATTTCAAGAAAAAAAGACCCTACAAAATAATAACTACCCTCTTCAATTAATCAAAAAATAATTTAAAAAAGGGTCTACCATTTCTATAACAAAACGTCACACAACCACCCTAATACGAATAAAAAATACATATCATTTCCGTTCATCGAAGGTCCATCAGAAAACGTAAAAACTACTCTAAACAAACACAACCTTGAAGTTACCTACAAAGCACACAATACCTTGAAACAATTCCTCCTTTAAAAAAATCCAACCTCATATATAGCATCCCCTCCAATGATTGCAATAAAGAATATGTCGGTATGACATCTCAACTACTAGGAAATAGAATAAGTGTATCCAAAAAATATATCTGGGTACACTTATTCTATTTCCTAGTAGTTGAGATGGCATACCATATGAAGAAATCTAGTACAGCCCTAAACAAACACGTTATGCAAGACAACCACAACCCCAATTTTTCAGAAACCAACATTCTAGCATACGAACCAAATTTATGCAAAATAAATGATATACACAAAAAAATAACAACGCAATGAACGACAGACGAGATATCAACAATTCAAGTCAAATCTACCACATATTATAAATCAAACCAATCACACCACCCAATCGTCTCAAACAATTTTAACACCCATTTCCCCCATACAACCCATATCACACAGAACCACAATAATCAAAACACTATCTACTCTCATTAAACAAGTCACCATCAACACAATATCATCCAACCCACAAAGAGAATTTGCATACATCTTTCCCCGCGATTACAAAAACATAAACATCAAATCCAAGAAAAAATATAAATGAATAATAGTTTAAAAAAACGAAAAAACACGCTTTCATAGAAAACCAGACTAAAAAATATAAAATAAGAAAAAAAATTATTTTATTTAAAAAAAAGCGTGGGGTGCATGGTATCGGCTCGGCCAACAATTATCTGTGATCTGAGACATTTCTTACTTTACTGCCCTAGGTGTGTAATGTACTATATAATTATTGATACCATGAACCCCACGCTTTTTTTTAAATAAAATAAATTTTTTTCTTAATTTATATTTTTTAAGTCTGGTTTTCTATGAAAGCGTGTTTTTTAGTTTTTTTAAACTATTATTTATTTCCTACTTATTAGTGTGGTTTATTTATAAAAGCGTGTGTTTTTAGTTTTTTTTAACTATTATTTTTATTACTTTTTTGCAAATTGAAAAATAGAATGATCTTATCAAATTAGGTAATCATAATCTCCGACCCCAAAAACCCCCACATACCAAAAAACTCGGCCGTTTTTTAAACCCCTTAATTTTTAATTTTCACAAAAGAATCATAATTTCGACCCCAAAAACCCCCACATACCAATTTTGAATAGAATCAGATCATAATCACAAAACTCGGCCGCATTTTGGAGCCGCCATCTTGAATTTTTCAATTTTGACAAAATAATCATAATCTCCGACCACGAAAACCCTCAGATACCATTTTTGAAGCGAATCGGACCATAATCACAAAACTCGTACGGCATATTGAAGCCGCCATTTTTTTTTTCACCCAAAAATTTCTTAATGCATTGTCACCGGAATTATGTACACCTGCCAAATTTCAAATCATTCGGACGTCTGGAAGTGGGTCAAAATCGCGCCCAAAGGAGTCGGTTACAAACAAACATACAAGTGAAGCTAATATAAAGCGTGTGAAAATGAACCACAAATTACTCGAACACCACAACAGCCGGTTCAAAGAAACAACCCATTAACGGAACAAAATGCTTCCAAGAAATATTGGTTTCGTGCACATTTGACACATGGTCGACATTGGAGGTAAAACAACACATTTGTTTAGCTTGTTAAAGAATGTTTATTCGACATTTTTACTGTTTTTATTGTGTTTCGAGGTAAATATTGTGAAAATGACCTGACAAAATATTATTCCAGTTTAAATGATGTTCACCGAGAACCGTATGAAGAAAAAAAAATCTTGCATTTCACAACAGCACAATATGAAGACTTGATCATCTACGAATAACAGATGTAATCCAACTACTGAATTCTTTTTGAATTCGGTAAAAATGTTCTCTCCAACATAAACAAATCGGAAAAGTGAGATTGTTTTACCTCTAATGTCTACTATCTGTCAAATGGGTACGAAACCAATTGGCAAGGTACGTAGTTGTAGCTTGGAAACCTTTTTGGCCTACATAAACAATTACGAACAAAGGAACATGTAAAATAATTCCTTCTTTTCTGGCTATTGGAAAACTAATGAAAAACAATTGAAAAAGCCTCTGGCCAGGGGCGAAATGTCTTGTAAACAATTTTTCTCAAAATCCAAAACCCCAAGAAAATTCAACAAATATATATATATATATATATCATGCTTTAACATTTACTTCTAAATATTTGCCTGATTATTCGTTGCACTTGTGACAATATTATGTTTCGTACTCTATGATAACATTTCCTGTAACTGGGTACCCTTGTTGTGAAAAAAAATCCTTTTTTTTATTCCCGTTATCCCGTTTTTCCGTCTTCCCATTTTTTTGTTATCCCGTTATAGCGTTTTCACGTCATGCCGTTTTCCCGTTATCCCGATATCCCGTTTTTCATATACAGTGCTCGTCTAAAGTCTGTTCCCCCCCTACTAATTTTTGAACCACCTGGTATATCGCAACGAAATTTGGAGGCCTCAAATAGGAGATGGAAACCTACTTTTTCATGAAAAAATCACAGCTAAACGTTTCAAAATGGCGGCTGATCGCCATCTTCAATACATTTTTTGAATAGAACACCCCGTATATTATTTATTTTCGAAATCTGCTCATAATTCTCAACAGTTTTCTCTGATACACTTTACTCCTAAATTCAATTGTTTTCGAAATATTAACGTTTGAAAAGTATAAATTTTGGTCACTTCCGGTAAAACATTTTGCTTACTAAACGTTGTTATTAATCTGTAGTTAAATCTCTTGATGAATTCGACTGATAAGAGGCGTAAAGAGAGTTTATTAAGGATAAACAGTACCGCTTACCGGAAAATCTCGAAGCCTACGAATGTGTTCTGTAAATTCACAATCAAAACAAATTAGTTAGCTAAAAAATTATAATTTATTTTTGAATAACACTTTTATTTAACCCCAACAATCATTTCATCAAGTGTTTAATATGGCCCCTTCTAAATCATGACAATAAAGTGCCCTATTATAAATAGCTTCTTTCACGTTGATAGAAGTCTGTTCATCTATTTCTTCACATGTATCTAGTATTCTGCGTTCCAACTCTTCTATTGTTTGGCATTCAGTGGCGTAGATTTTCGACTTCAGATACCCCCAAAGGAAAAATTCTAGAGGTGTAAGATCCGGAGATCTTGTTGGCCATTCTGTACTTCACCTGTTACCTATCCATCGCCCAGGAAAGTTTGTATCGAGAAACTCTCTAGCCATGCGATCGAAATTTGGAGGTGCCCCATCCTGCTAAAATATGATTTCACGATTTTCAAACTCTTCCTGATTGTTTAATACAATTGGTCTTATTCGAGGTTCAATTTCAGTTTCTAAAAGATTTCTGTAAAGAACTCCCGTAATATTGCCTCTGTTGAAAATCGGTCCAACAACGCGATTGCCCAAAATCCCCGTCCAAACATTCACCTTTTTAGGAAACTGGGTATGTCCCTCTCTAAAAATATGCGGATTAGTATCGCTCCAGTATCGTACATTCTGTTTGTTGGCTTTTCCATTAAGAAAAAACGTGCATTCGTCTGCGAAACATACACGTTTTACGAAGCCCCGTTCTCTTTCAATTGTTCTTGATAACCACTCATAAAATTCAACCCTCCGGTCTGGAACATCCTCCGCGAGAGCATGCAGGATTTTCATTTTATAGGGATGACTCTTTTATTTTTTCAGGACTCTTTGGACACTTTTACTTACTTACTCCACAGGATTTAGCAACTGCAGACGGATTGATTACCATTTCAGCAACAATTTTTACCTTTTCTTCTTCTGAAAGAGGCGGTCTTCCTGATCTTGGAGCATCTTTCAGCGTACCAGTTGCTTGGAGCTTACTTGAAAGTTTGCGCAAATATGACCTCGAAATAGGATTCTCGGGAAATCTAACATTAAACATACGGACTTCTAGATGATAATTTCTTCCAGCTTCTCCAAATATCAAAACTGCTTCATATTTATCGTCTAAACTACAAGCCATGATCACACTCTTCATAAAAGGATTTGGGCGCTCAACGGAGTAT
Organism: Gonioctena quinquepunctata; assembly: GCA_018342105.1. Classification (NCBI taxonomy): domain Eukaryota; kingdom Metazoa; phylum Arthropoda; class Insecta; order Coleoptera; family Chrysomelidae; genus Gonioctena; species Gonioctena quinquepunctata. Next base: position 147,966 of record JAFIRS010001467.1, on the reverse strand, counting down.
TTGACAGTTAGCAGTTCAGTTTGACAGTAATAAACAAGATGTTACCGCGACAACGATTTTTTCCAATGCAAACTTGATTGAAAGCAACATTAGTGTTTTTGGTTGGGTTTGAAATGACCAAAATGTCACTTATCAAACGTTAATATTTCGAAAACAATTGAATTTAGGAGTAAAGTGTATTGGAGAAAACTGTTGAGGATTATGAGCAGATTTCGAAAATGGAATGATATACGGGGTATTCTATTCAAAAAAATTATTGAAGATGGCGCTCAGCCGCCATTTTAAAACTTTTAGCTGTGATTTTTTCATGAAAAAGTAGGTTTTTATCTCCTATTTGAGCACTGCACATTTCGTTGCGATATACCAGGTGGTTCAAAAATTAGTAGGAGAGGAACGGACTTTAGACGAGCACTGTATAATATATTCCTGAAAACTTTTCCCCGACCAAAGAGTTACGCATATCCATCGTTCGAATCGTGTTTACGGTCTTCAAAAATCCCATAGAAAAAACACTTTAAATTTTTCTCGAATCTAATGACTTTTCTGAAAACCTTATTCGGAGTATTACGAACATTCGAAAAAACAATTAGCCAAATCGATCCAGCCGTTATTTTTATAAAATAAAAAAATGTTACCCTGGCCGGGATTCGTTCCTGTGACCTTCTACTTGGTAGGCGACAGTATAACGGCTTAGCTAATTCCTCTTTGGTAACAAATTACTCGATAGTCTTTTTCTTCGCCAATTTTCTTATATTCCCAAATTTTTCAATTTCCGGGCCGCTTTTTTTTCCGTATCAATTATCTTCGGGCTATGACAATAGAAAATAGCAAAAAATAGCTTACAAAGAATCGAGATTCATTTTTATCACATGGATTTTGAATATCATTGTTCGTGTTGATTAGGCAGTACTGATTTTATGGATAGAAGTATACTTATATCATCTCCATTGTTTTTATTTTCTTTGTTGATTAAGCACATGTTTCACCTATAGATCGCGTTTATTTGGTTATTGATTATCACTAACTTTTCAATACTGAATAGAATAGATTAGTTTATTTTGCAAAAGAATAATCAAGTAAGTACATCGAATATATGTTTGAAATAAACAACAACAGAAAGAACTCTCTCTCTACTAACTGTTTTATACAGGGTAGGCTTTACACATAATTGGCGAGTAATGAGGTTGGTTTTGGCCACCTTTCTGCCAATTCACTCAACCTTCTGGACAAATGGGCTGACGAATACTGAAACCACCAACATTCGCGTACATTGAATTAATTTCATTTATAGATATCATATAATAAAGGAAGTCGTTTATGTGAATCATGAGAAAGTGCACAGTTTCTTGGGTCGAATCCGGTTACGTATACTTTTTTATCTACTCCTATTAAAGTATATATTGATTATTCAACTGCTTTGAGCAATTAATAGTATCTATAAACAAACAACGTGAGTTATAATAACTCACTACTATAACTCACTATAATAAATCGGAAAAGATTCTTGGAATTATTTACGAACCGAATATCAAGGTGGCTCTGTTCTTCTGTACAAGCCGTTTGGCCGAAAGGTTTGTTATTGAGGGGAGTAATGTAACTTGAATAATTTTGACGTTTCCAAATTAAGTTAATACCTAATTATTCTGAATTTTGTGCTGAAAAGATGAATTCAGATAGCGAAGATGAATTATTATGTACACCTCCAGAAATAAGACAAGTAGCTAATGGTACCATACAGAATTCATTGCCCGAAAAATCCCAAAACAAATATAAAGGTGTATAGAAAAATTTTCAAGATTGGTGTAGCAGCAAGAAAATCAAGTCATCGTTCACAGAAAATGTACCTTTGGCATATTTTAGGGAACTTAGCTCTAAATAATCGTCCCTATGGACTTTCTACTCCATGCTGAGAAGCACACTCAACATAAATAATGGAATCAATATAAAGAATTATTTGAAATTACGCGCGTTTCTTGAACGTCAATCAGAGAAATATGTAGCTAAAAAGGCAAAAACTTTTAGGCCAGAACAACTTAATAATTTCATAAATGAAGCTCCTGATGAGAAATATCTGGCGACAAAGGTAGTAGATCTCACAATATTCAATCGTTTTTATCATCTAGTCAATTACATAATTTATTTTAGGTTGCTTTAATAATGGGCATTATGGGTGCTTGTCGTGCAGCAGAATTGCACTCTATGCAAATTACAGATTTAGAAGATCATGGATCTATTTTTATGGTCAGTGTACCTACCAAATACAATAACAAAAATTGCCAGAAAATTCACTGTTACGGGAAATTAGTATACCATAGTTAAGAAATATTTAAATCTTCGTCCTACTGATATATCGCAAACGATATTATCCTTTGAATTTCAAAATGGAAAATATCACTCACAAAGAATTGGCATTAATAAATTTGGAGCAATGGGGAAAGACATTGCTACATTTTTAAAATTACCACACTGTAATTTATATACAGGGCATTGTTTTCGCCGCTCGTCGGCAACTTTATTAGCAGATGCTGGAGGGGATATAACGGCACTGAAACGCCATGACGGTTGGCGATCAACTACTGTGGCTGAGGGGTACGTTGATGATTCCGAAAAGAATAAGACAGATACTGCAAATAAAATATATAGTTCTATAACACCTCAACCAGTTAGTACATCAACAACATATATGCAACAAACCCAAAATGAAACAATATACTTGCATAATTCAGTCCCACATATTCAGTTTACTGGTTGTTCAAACTTTACAGTTAATTTTATTAATAAAAAAATTAGTAATTACAATTAAAAAATGTATAGCATTGTTATAGGTAACTATTAAGATTTGTGAATAAAGTTTTTCTCTGTACTTGTATCTTAGTATTTATTGTTATAGTCGTAGATACAGTATAGTATTCAACTTGCGGTAATGGTCATAACTCACTTGATGAATTACAACACTCGCCTGCGGCTCGTGCTGCAAACTTCATCTGCGTGACTTATGACCCACATTGCCGCTCGTTAAATAATATACTAATATAGATGATAATGCTATTTCTAATATTATTCACTGTGTGTGGGAATCACAAAGAAAGTGCCTGTCTGGGGCATCTGGCGTTTAATGATATTCATATAAATTATGAGATATAATGAATCAGTTAGTTAATTGAGCTAATGAAATCAGCGTCCGGATGATTCAGAAATAAGCCTGGACAGGAAGGGACCATAAGAAGAGGACGATAATAATGATGTTTGGGTAATATTCATGATATAGAATGTATTTCTCACCTGATGTACCACAAGCTGGTCCCAAAACAACAAACAAAAACCTAGTTGGCACTGGAACTTCAGTCAAATTTTCCATTATGGATGCCTTGTTGAGCCTGATGAATGCTGATAGTGGTTCATCGAGAAAATCCACTTCCCCCACCAGAATATTGCTTGCCTCCGCTTCTGGAGAAATTTTTCGCCTGAAAGCCCAATTGCCTTTGTCATTCTTCGGTGACGTTTTTGTTTCTGAAATAATTTTTCATAATACAAATTAATTCATAATATATTGATGAGTGAGCCATTTAATTTATCGATAGAATAATTTTTCAATTATTCATGAAATATATGATGAAATTTCTTAGATCCTGGGGGACCTACATCCGATATTTTGATCTTTGATTTCTATGAAAGAATAGATCACAAATTTCTGTAAATCCTTAAGTTTGGCAGGAATAAAAAAATATTCCAAACCCTTTTCACAAAAATTGTACTCAACTGATGGGGTTTGTTCTAGGAGTAGAAATAAATAAATAAGTAATTTCGAAAAGGAATAGTAATTGATGTTCTCAATTTTTTTCGAGTTTGTTCAAAGACTGAGAAATAACCATCCGTACGTTCATACTTTTGATATGATAGCCCAGAATAAGTATGAAATGAAAAACCAATATTTGATTGAGAATAAAAGTTAAAGCAATAAGACACCTTATGAAATCTTGAAATTTTATCAAATTATATTTTATTGTTCATGACATTCAGTACTTCAATAATCCTATTTTAAGATATTTTTCTAAATATTGTTGTAGACACAGACATCCGCCATCTACGTTGCTGCATCAGATCACAAATTACTTATTCTTTCATTATACATTTTCTCAAAATTTATTAAATGAATATGTTTCGAATTGTGTTTTTTATGAAAGAAATGCGCATTCGCTGATCATATTGTAATTTTTCGCGTTAAAAACAATAATTTCATATTAATTTAACAATTTCCAATTGTATACAATTTTATTCGACACATGCATCTAAAAATGTCTTAAAAATTAAAATAAACATTTTCCGAAATTTCAAAAAACAAAACTATTTTCGATATTTTCAGCATATTTCGCTAGAAAGCTATGAGTAGTATTCAGCTTTCCTTGTATCCAAACAAACTGTCTGTTTGGATTTGCTGTTTCTTTCGATAGAAATGAAAAAATGTGGAAAACATAAATTCACTCCAAACATATTTTGTATCATGCTACTATTTAAGCAGCACGGCGAATAGAAAAGAGAAAGTATACAAGAAATTTAAAACGACCCCACACATCCTTATGGAAAATGGCTTTTGGTTAAATTTCCTGAATTTTTGGTATGTTGTAGATTAGGACTTTTTCGGCAAAAGTGTCCATGGGCACTGAAAAATCCACCGACTAGTTTTCGAGATACCGGGTGTGAAAGACGAAAAGTGACGCTTTCTGCTCAGAATTTTTTACAATTCCGATAACTGACAATGTCACGTTGATCTCGTTTCCATTATACTTTTTCGTTTTGTGCTCTATAACAGGGTGAACAAAAAATCCAATTCGATTAATTTTAAACCAAGCAGTGTCAGTTCTCTGATGAAAATTGAAGATTCAATTTAGCCTGGATAAACTCCCTCAATCTAGATCGAAGTTAATTGACATTATTTTTTTTATGCAGGGTGATTCGAAAATAGGGGTACGTTAACCCCTCGTTTTTTTGTTCGGATAGGGGAGAGCATGTCATATATATATATATATATATATATATATATATATATATATATATATATATATATATATATTAAACATCCTCCAATGTTAAGAACGTCGTATAGTAATTCCAAGTGTACAGGGTGAGCAAAAAGATACAGTCCAAGTTTCTTAGAAAAATGTGTTTTTTTTCAATGAGTACCCTGTATTTCGAGAAAAAATCGGTTAATTTTCTTGAATTTTTTATATAATGTACGGTTTGAGGAGTCCCATATATTGTCATCAATATCAGCATAGGTCTCCGGACTCGTTTGTCGGCTACATACTTTTGAATGTTCGGATTTTATTGATACCCATATATTCCATCGGAGACAGAAATGGGTTTTTTTTCGAACAACTCTACGTAATAAAAAATGCAATATAAAGGGGTAGTTTGAACAAATATATTAGAAATCAATGAATCTCATGCAATTTTTTGGATTTTCAAATTATACGATATGAATTAACTCGTTTCCACCTCACCCCAGAGGTAGAGTTGCCAGTGTGTTTTTTTAGTGGCCTGTAGGCCTATTCTACTATGTATGGAGAAAATACGGTAAACAAGTTTCCCTAATATTCCAAATGTATTCTCCGATAATTAGCTGTTATTGTAAGGAACATAACATTGATTTTCTGCTGCCCATCAACTCGGTATCACGATAAAAAAGTAGCGTTTCGGAAGTCTGTCTCTAATTTGGTCGTATTTCGTAAATCATATATACTGAAGAAAATATTAGTCTTATTCCCAAAAAAATCACAGAAACGGGTTATCGGAGTGTCTATCATTTTCAGAGGAAACTAGATGAAATGTCTTGAAAAACAATTATCATTTTTCTGAACGTTAGAAAATTGTTGATATGAAAATTTTCATTGTTCTTCCAAAAATAATCTTTTCCGAAGTGATATAAATTCTCCATTCGCACAGAAGCTTTCTATATAACTTCAATAATTATCATTATTATGAATTATTTATAAAGCACGAACATTTCACACAATGTTTCATTTTCTAGGCTAGTAGGTAAATGTAAAAAGTTTTTTTTACTAACTTTTATTTGTTCGATATCTGTCTGTCTATCCAATCGACTTGAATTTGGCAGGTCTTCATCATTCCGGTGACAATGCATTATGACATTTTCATATAAAAAACAAGATGGCGGACAAAATGACCGACGAATTTATGGCGTGACTCGAATGAAAATGGATATTTGGGGTCGGAAATCATGCTTTTCTTGTCCAAATTATAAAATTCAAAATGGCGGCTTTAAAATGGCGGACGAGTTTTGTGAATTATGATTCGATTCTATTCAAAATTGGTACGTAAGAATTTTTGGGGTCAGAAATCATAACTGTTTTGTCAAATATAATAAAAAAATAAATAAAAAAACTTTTTGAAGACAAGATTTCATTAAATTGCACTACAAAGGAAAAAATAATTTTTTCAGAGGTGTCACGCTATTCTGAGAGTAACAGATTCAAAAGCTTGCCGCGCAATGTTTTCAGTTTGAATACAAATATGAATTCTTTAGCGACAAGTTTTTGAATCTATTACTCACAGAATAATGTGACACCCCTAGAGTTTTTTTTTCTTTTTAGCGCATTTCATAAAAGCTTGTCTTTGAAAGTTTTTATTTATATTTATTCATATTTTTTGTGTAAAATATATTGAAATATATTTCAAAATTACTTTATTGAATAAATATTCACAAAACGTGATATTTCACTACGGGACTTTCTTGTAGAATTTTGGGAGGTATAATACCCCTACCATTCAAATTGAATTAGCTTTCAAACAATGGGAAATTAGTTCCAACTTCGAGAGGGTTATTACTTCTGATACAGTTCAACTTTCTCTAGTTTCTTTGGAAAAATGGCTTTCAAAAGAAAGACATTTCATTGACCATATATAAGGTATGGCATTTTTGGAATAGATACCGCACTACTCTACACCGAATATTTTTCAACAAGAAGAATTGCTTGAAAATAGCCCACTTTGGTCTCTCCTGGAGTATATGGGTATCAATAAAATCCGAACATTCAAAAGTATGTAGCCGACAAACGAGTCCGGAGACCTATGCTGATATTGACTACAATATATCGGACTCCTCAAACCGTACTTTATAACAAAAATTCAAGAAAATTAACCAATTTTTTTGAAATACAGGGTATTTATTGAAAAAAAAAACGCATTTTTTTAAGAAACATGGACTGTATCTTTTTACTCACCCTGGAATTACTATACGACGTTCTTAACATTGAAGGATGTTTGATATATATTGTTATGTTAGGAAGGACCAGTAATATATTTTAAAGATGAAAAAGAAATAATTTCTTAAAAAAAACACAAAAATAATAAAAACTTAATAGTTGGTAGTTTATGAGAAATTGTTTTACATTTTTTGAGATTCTATTTCTTTTATGAAGCCTCTGTATAATATTGATAGGTAAAAATATTCAAATACTATAATGCAATCATTTTCATACATTGTCAAAATGATTACAACCTATAATTGTTTAAAATACAACAAAAAAATCTAGATTTACAAAATCATTCTGAATTAAATGTGATCAACAAAATTATAAGCTTGAAACATACAGTATATGAAATTGTATCTAACTAAAAATAGCCAATGGGAGAACAAGAAACTTCTTGATGACAATAGCCAATCAGGGAACAGAGATGGTGAGATAAAAGATTTGAAATTGTGGAAAAGTGAGAACTGAGAAACGTCAAAGATAATCATCATCAAATATTGTATTTAGTTTATAAGAAATGTAAAATATATTAGGTCATAAGTTTTCTCAAATAACACCAAAATAGTGAAAGTTCGACAAGAAAGTGCGCGATTTTGAAAATTCAAATAAAAATGACAAAACAGAAATGGTATCCAGGGAAAGAAAGAAAAAAACAAAGCGAGGAAATTGAAAAAAAAAATTTGAAGAGAAGCCAGGTACAAAAATTGGAAAGAAAGAAATTTAGGATTTTATTAATGAGAAGGTAGTTCTTCAACAATAAAAAAACCAATACAACCTCTGAATAATCTCGACACAAAATAAACAAGGATAAAAGAAGATTACCTTTTTGGTTCTCCACATGAAAACTTGTCCAAGCTGATTTCGTGGATTTTGGATGGTTCCTTTTGAAATGGTGAGTTCCTGAGAGGAGTGGATGAAACAGGAATTCAGATTATGCCAGGTATTGCATCAGCGACATTCCAGTTCCAGGTATAAACTCTTTTAGTGCACATCACAAACTGAATCACTTCACAAAATAACTCGTATATCTGAAGAACTCTATGATTTGGTATTGAACTATAAAAGAATTTTCCAAAAAAAAAAAGGTTTTCCTTTTTTTTTAAAAAATTTTCAATTGAAGGAAATTATCTATCGTAGGCCAATAATTATTTAATAAAAAAATAATTGTTTTTTGATAATTTCTGGTTTATTTTCCACAATGATATGCTAAAATCTCACTTATGAACACTGAACTTAAATAGTTCGAGTGACATCTAGACAGGCAGTGGCTCTGTTGCCAGTACCGACTCCTGAGGCGAAGGCGTACCAACTGAGATTAGTCGTGGTAAGAAAGGGTAACAACAATTGGCAGCAACGTGGCGAGAAAACAGTGACGTTAGCTAGCAATTATTATTTCATAACAATTAGCTATTATCATATCACAATATAACAATTGGCTTCCCATCGCGGAGCTGAATTGACTACATAAGTATTGGAGGTATATCAAAATCGAAATCAAAATAATTACACAGGGAGAAAATATTTGTGGGGCAATAACAATAACGTGGGGTAAAAACACCTATTAGTATAACATAACAATATATATATATATATATATATATATATATATATATATATATATATAAAAACGAGCGGTTAATGTACCTCTATTTTCAAACCACCCTGTATAAAAAAAATAATGTCAATTAACTTCGATCCAGATTGAGGGAGTTTATCCAGGCTAAATTGAATCTTCAATTTTCATCAGAGAACTCACACTGGTTGGTTTGAAATTAATCGAATTGGATTTTTTTTGTTCACTCTGTTATAGAGCACAAAACGAAAAAGTATAATGGAAACGAGATCAACGTGACATTGTATATCATTGAGGCATGGTATTCCCAGAATAAATAGTCGTTCTGTCAATTATCGGAATTGTAAAAAATTCTGGGCAGAAAGCTTCACTTTTCATCTTTCACACCCTGTATGTCGAAAACTAGTCTGTGGATTTGTTAGTGCCGATGGACACTTGCCGAAAAAGTCAAAATCTACAACATACCAAAAATTCAGGAATTTTAACCGAAAGCTATTTTCCATAAGGATGGAGCGGGGTCGTTAATAGAAAAAGGTAATTTTCACATTTGAAATATATTCAATCGACAGTGATATACGTTATGTCAAATGTGGCACATAAACAGTGTTGTCAAATAAAAAAAAATCTAGGAAAATCAATGTATTTGTTCGATTTATAATGTAATATTTTTGGATGCCAAAAGTCTGTTGACCTATTAGCATTCACTTGAAATGAATAGTGTGAACAGCAATATAATGTTAGCCTGAGTTAGGTTGTGACCCCTTCTTTTACGTAAGACATTGACTGCCATCGATTTTCTGTAGAGCGGACTCTTTGAATTTTTTTTTGTAGGGGATTCATGATTTCCCAGGATTTCCCTGGATCCGCCAGTTAATTTGAAGTTGGTTCGAAGAAGACAAAGTGAGTTTCATTCAAAGATCCAAAGAATAATTTACACCAACAGACTTTTTGTTGCCAACCAATTTATTACATCTAGTTTTCTAGAAAAAGCGGGACCAAAATGAATTGAGATTCATTCCACTACGTATTTTCCAATAGTTTATATAATTAGTTCAAACCGGTGTGAGCCAGGTTGGTTTCTATCTTTAATTGGTTAAAATATTTTAGTACGAAAGGACCACATATTAAATCAATAGTTTATAATATGAAGGAAAATATTTGGAATATGCAGTTTTCTGGGTTGTGGATTGGGTCCGAAAAGAATGTTCTGGTGCCCCTATCATCTATATTTACATATAAAAAAATTCATAATAGTTATTTGGTACAAACCTCTATTTTTGCCCGGCCGCGAAAGTGGCAAACCTTGTTGTTTCATTTGATATTGATGCCTGTGTCTCTTCAACAATATCTTTTTCGCCTCATCCTTATTCTGATGACTCAACCTATCATCATGGATCATATTGCATATCATCAAGTCGGCGATCTTTTCCATGGAAGCAGCCTCCGAGTCTAAAATAACGCAACCGTTTAGGAGGAGTTTTCTCAATTTGAAGAGTGAATGCAGGGACAAAGTGGCCACGTGTGGTTTGGACCAGCGATTTCCACCCTCCTCGACGTTTTCTTCGAACTTTATCCATCTGGCCGTTTCCCTCCACTCCATTTCTTCTCCGTCGTTGGAGAGTTCGGACATTTGGGAGAATAACGGATGTCTCTCATGTTTTCTGTCTTTGATGTCTTCTCCTAGAATGGACCTGACTCGCTGAGATGCTGAGAGAGCTGTAAATTTTTTTTTCATGAAACAAAACAACTGGAACATTAAAAAAAACGAAAAATACCACTCTCACTCAGAATGAATACTTCCAATTATTTATTTATTTAGCTTTACGCCACCCTAACAGCATGTTTTGTACCTTGAAACGATATCCTTATTGCCATGGAGAAAATATTTCATAGTATTTTTCTCATTCATAGTGGACGTTTCTATTTCATATCATAACACGAATATAAAAATAAAATCGTGAAATGAAAATTAAAATATATTCAAAAACAAATAAACAAAAAAAAACACTAATTCAAAGTTTGCTTTGAAAAATCCTGAATATAAAACTTTCATGTTGAAAAGGGAAACATTCTCAATGTTACGAATGGTTTCTGGTGAGTACTCTCTTTTGGAAAACATTCTTCTTTGCCTCATTCATCTTTATGAGTGCTTAATTAAGACTGGAATAGAAAATCAAATAACTATCTGAATGAAAATGCAAATTTTCAATTTCAGATTATTTTTTTTGAGTTAGGGTTTTTTCAGAATATCTATCAGATGTAGTTCAATGTCCAGCGTGGCTTTAGCCGGGGTAGCCATGACAGGTCAGAAAACACTAATTTCAAAGTGTCTCTTCAAAAGAAATGATTCTAACTTTTTCCATCTTTGCAAAGTGAGATTGCTTCTTGAAAATGTGTTTCCCATTTCTTCCGATCTTCCTGATGATCGTGGAAGCGTAAAATAGATTTTCGTCGACAAAAATGTATTGAAGACCTAGTGAATGCGATGTCTCTCCTGCGTCAATGTTACGAATGATTTCTGGTGAGTACTCTCTTTTGGAAAACATTCTTTTTTAACTCATTGATCTTTATGAGTTCTTAATTAAGACTGGAATAGAAAATCAAATAACTATCTGAATGAAAATGCAAATTTTCAATCTCAGATTTTTTCTTTTGAGTTAGGGTTTTTTCAGAATATCTATCAGATGTAGTTCAATGTCCAGCGTGGCTTTAGCCGGGGAAGTAGTTGTTTTCTGTTAGACATTCACAAAAAATAACTTCATTTTAATCGTTTCCCTTCTCGACATGAATACCCCACAAGAGGTTATCTTGACGATGGAAGATAGTGACTAAAGTTTATCTTTAAGTCGCAGATGATTCCACATCTGATTTTATGAACATCCTGTTTATATTTTCAACAAATCAATGAAACTTTCATTTCTGAAAATAATTGTTATATCTTGTAATTGTTAATCTAAATAATGCAGATACTGTATAAGGCCCCGGTCTACTGAAATCCGATCTACGTCGTTTACAACTCATAAATGAATCGTCTGTACGCCTTATACGTGGCCTTGAGAAGAAGGATCATGTCACTAGCTTCATAAAAAAATTGGCTGGTTGTCCATACGAAAAAGATAAATTTTACATTTATGAACCTAAATTCAAGCAAACCTTGGAAAATATGTTGTTAGACGATGAAATAAAACCTTAAACTCATATAAAAACTTGTCGTTTGTACATACAACATATGTTTGTTGTTCTCTGTAATTGAATATGGGTCACACAATAATTCAATGATAATTGTTTATACTCGGGTGAGAGTGTTCATATGTGCATATAGTCTATCCTAAAATTGGATATTGGTTGAAGCTGTAATTACTAACTATCCATTCGATTACGAAATGATTACTAGCTGAATTATTAATACGAATCATGATAGATTCACAACGGCAGAAAGAGCGTTTCTTTTATTCATCCTGAACAAATTCCAAACCATTCATCTTCACTTGATCAATGACAAAATTTGCTTGAAAATTCTAGAAAAAATGTTTCGAGGTACAATATGTCATTGTACCTTGAAATGACATGTCCTGTACCTTGAAACGATATCCTTATTGCTACGGAGAAAATATTTCAGTCTTTTTCTCATTCATAGTGGACGTTTCTATTTCATATCATAACACGAATATAAAAATGAAATTGTGAAATGAAAATTAAAATATATTCAAAATCGAATAAACAAAAAAAAACACTAATTCAAAGTTTGCTTTCAAAAATCCTAAATATAAAACTTTCATTTCTGAAAATAATTTATATACAGGGTGTTAGTGAATAAGTGCGACAAACTTCAGGGGGTGATTCTGCATGAAAAAATAATGGCAGTTTGCTATGTAACTTTTGTCCGCAAATGCTTTGTTTTCCAATATACGGGGTGTTGAAGTTTTTTTTAAAAACTGACTATTTATTTATTGCTCTGAAATTGGTCGAGATATGAAAATGAAATTTGGTGAGTTTTGAGAGGTAGTTATTGCGCATTTTTTGACATGCAATTGAGAATTTTATGTTCATCATTGGCGCGCATACGGGTAAAGATTTCAATTTTTTTAAAGAAATATAATAGTCCGCCATTGAGATATTTCAAATCAAGTTTTGAATTCCTCGTTCAATTTGTGACAAAAAATCTATATTGCCTTTTTTTCATATGGGGCGCCGTTTTTATGCAAAAAAATAAAACATCTTAACACGTATTTGTCATTACTTTAATACATTATCTAGTAGCGATGCTAGTAGGCTACTGTCAACATTCTGTTAAATACGAATATTTCAACGAAATGTCGAATTAGCCTTTCTTCATTTCTAAGCTTGATGATAATGAGTAATTAATTTTTCTTTTATCGAAAATAATGGAAAATTATACAAATGCGGAATTGTCAGATATGCATTTTGTCTATGGTCGAAGTAATGGAAATGGTCGGAAAGCTTGACGATTGTATCCAAGGCGTAGAGTGCCCCATCACACAATATTTGCTCGTCTTCACCAACGTTTGCGCGAAAATGGTACATTTAAGAAACAAACGGCTGACTGCGGGCGCCCTCGTGAAGTACGAACTGTGCAACTAGAAGAAGCAGTTCTCGAGTTAATTGCGGAGTCACCTGAAACAAGTACTCGAAAAATTGCCAACATACTGAATGTAAGCAACTCCACTGTATTTAATATTCTCAAAGAACAGCAATTGTATCCGTTTCATACTCAAAGTGTGCAAGCTCTATTACCTAGAGACTTTTTTCCGCGCCAAGTTTTTTGCCATTGGATTCTTCATCAAATCGCTCAAATTCCTAATTTTTTAAAAAGCGTTTTGTTTACTGATGAGGCTAATTTTGGAAGACAGTGTATAATAAATTTCCATAACAATCACGTCTGGGCTGAGGAAAATCCACATGGAATCTCTGAAGCTCATTTTCTGCATCAGTTTTCGGTAAATGTACGGCTTGGGGTACTTGATGATCATTTAATCGGTCCATATTTCCTCCCACAACGACTAACAGGCGACTCTTTCCTTAATTTCCTACAAGAAGAGTTACCTGTTCTTGAAGAAATTCCTCTACAGCTGAGACAACACTTCTGGTTCATGCATGATGGTGCACCAGTCCATTTTAGCATTATTGTACGTATACGATACAGTATATCCAAATCGTTGGATATGCAGGGAAGGTACGGAACATTGGCCTGCTCGATCTCCGGATTTAAATCCTCTAGATTTTTGCATTCGGGGTTTTCTCAAGTCATTAGTTTATTCCACTCCCGTCGAAAATGTTGAGGACCAGAGGAATCGAATTATAGCCGGCTGTGAGACAATAAGAAATACACCAGGAATATTTGCGCGAATACGACTATCAATGAGGCGAAGAGTTGAATCTTGTATCACGTCTGAGGGAGGTCATTTTGAACATTTGTTGTAGCTTCGCGCCTATTTATTTATTAGTGTTATTTTCTGTTATTGTTCTGGTTTAACGTTATTAGATAGTTCTTGATAATGTATTGAAGAAATGAAAAATGCGCGTTAGGATGTTTTATTTTTTTGCATAAAAATGGCGCTCCATACGAAAAAAAGGCAGGAGAGATTTTTTGTCACAAATTGAACGAGAAATTCAAAATTGAAATATCTCAGTGGCGTACCATTTTTCTTTAAAAAAATTGAGATCATTACCCGTATGCGCGCCAATGATGAACATAAAATTCTCAATTGCATGTCAAAAAATGCGCAATAACTACCTCTTGAAACTCACCAAATTTCATTCGCATATCTCGACCGGTTTCAGAGCAATAAATAAATAGTCAGTTTTTAAGAAAAACTTTAACACCCCGTATCTCGGAAAACGAAGCATTTGCGGACAAAAGTTATATAACAAACTGTCATTATTTTTTCATGCAGACTGGACCCACTTAATTTTACTGGTTTCGGTAGTTTCAGAACAATATCAACTTCACCAACGTCAATCAAATTCTTATTCAGAATCGCAGACGATCTTACTAGTTTCGCCTATACGCTTGAAGAATTTGATTTTTTTATTCTGGAAAACATGGATCTTTGGAACAAATTTGTCCAATAAAATATTGTGATGGCTTCGCATTAGCACGTTATCAATTGCTAAGTCTCGAGTATTCAGCTAATCTTTCAGGTTCAAAGTTTCTTCTGCAATAATCTCTGCTAATGTCATTTCATCATATTCATCTTGGTTGACGATTTCTCCTTCATCTTCATCGGAATCATTCATACAAAGATTTCTTCGAACCTTTTTTATGTTCTTTTTTTTGCATTCGAGTTTTCTGTGATTTTTCTTTGTGTCTTCTTATCTCTTCCTTTTCCGGAGTATTTGGCACTATGCGAGTTTTTCCTGGCTTCCAGCCTGGCACTTGCCTATATTGTTTCCTAACATTGGTAAACAATACCCTGTTAACATGCCCTGTTATATTTTTGATCAAAATAATGATACGCCACTGTCTTTCGTTCAAATACATATTATTTTTGTAACTGCCCTCTTTCTTCTCATAAAAATGGTCCGGCGGACGGTTTTCGATTTAGAAAATAGAATACATTCATTTGCTTGTCCCTATTCGATTTTTTCTCTTAGTCTTAATTTCACAATTGTGGTAACCAAAGGATCTAGGCAAGATTTTCATAATTTTATGGTAACTATTATTTCGTTTTTGTAACGAGTACGCATAAAAATACATTTTTTATTTTTTTAAACATAACTATTATGAACAAAAAATACCAAAATCAAATCAACTGTTCAAAATGTCCGCCTACTGCAAGTATGCACGCTTCAGCCCTCCTTGTCATTGACTCGCGTACTCTTTGTAATCTTCCTGGAGTATTCCTTATTGCTTCACAGGAAACTATTACGCAGTTTCGCAATTCTTCCTCAGTTAGAATTGGTTGACTGTACACCAAAGTCTTAAGATGTCTCCAAAGAAAATAATCAAGACTGTTTAAGTCTGGGGATCTAGCTGGCCATGACTCTGTTTCCCACGACCTATCCAGCGATTATGAAAGTTTTGGTTTAAATATTCGCGTGCCAGAGCACTAAAATGAGCAGGTGCACCATCGTGCATAAACCACATGCGATTTCGCATTAAAATATGATTTTCGTCAACTGAATTTAAAACATCTACCTCAATTGCTGGAGTTCTTGCAGTCCGATGAGCTCCTTTCAAGTGATGATTAGGCTCAAAACTTCCTGTTTCTGTGGGTGCTTGAAATCGTTCGAGCATCAGGAACCATTCTATTTGGGAAGCGCTCTTGATACAGTCGCCTGGCTTCATATGGGTTTCCGTCAGCAAGCGCCCATACAAGTAATGCATATCTGCTATTTCGGTATTTGTCTAATTTACCATGTTTTTTTAATAAACAAGTTTTTATAACGTAAATAATATCACGTATCTAGCTAAAGAAGTGTCAAAATTGTTTATGTTGAAAACAACGAAATGTGTTCTTAGCATACTAGATGTTTCTAGCTCACAAGATAATCCTACTACTCTTCAACGGCTGATTTCGCATAGGGACAAGCAAATGAATGCATTTTATTTTCTAACTCAAAAACCGGACGAAAAAAAGGCACAGGCCATTTTTATGAAAAGATAGAGGACAATTACAAAAATAATATTCATTTGGAAAAAAGATAGTGGCGTATCATTATTTTGATAAAAAATATGGCAGGGCATGTTAACAGGGATTAACTAATGAAAATTAAGAAATCCTTTATTATGGAAAAAATATATTTTTATGCGTACTTTGCGGATATATTGGAAATAACTGTTTTTTTGTTAAATTTCAACATCCTGTATCTCAGAAATAAAGCGGTTGCGGACCTATGTTCATATGAAGAATTTTTCTTAAAATCATCCAAGAATTATCGCCCTTTAAGATTAGCATTCAATTATGAAACACCCTGTATACTACCAATAAAAGCATTTATTATTATTGTCATTTTAGTGAAAGAATAGTTCCAATATTTCACTCAAAAATATCATAACAATATGAATAAATCACATGGTTGAAAGTATAAATGATATGATTAATGATATAAAACCATGAAATGTCTTTTGCAAGTGTTACCAGACCTGAATTGAGGTAGACAGCAAAAATTGCTTTGCACTAGGTTGAGAGTTTTGGCATTTTAATTCTGCATATCATCAGTGGTTTGGGAGACTTTATTCCCTATACGTCTCCCAATACGCCTGCATTTTAGAATATTCGTTCATATGCAGCTTCAAGTCAGAATATTGTCATTCAAATTGAGATTTGTTTATACTTTGCATGTAGATGAATGTACATTAATTTTCTAGATTATCACTTATCTATGGCAGAAAAACAGAAAAAAATCCAATTTGAATCGAAACATTATTATCCTATTCATAAATCTATATTTTCTATTGTATCATGTGAGGATAAACGAAATAGAGATTAGACGTAGAAAATCTAAAGTGACATTACCTTCAGAATCTTTTTCAACCAGTGGTGTAATTTCGTGGTTTTCCCTTGGATACTTCTCCCGCGGCTCCATTCCAGCAGTTCTGCAATATAACAATATCATTGTATTTATTTATAGCAAAATTTCTATAGTAGATAAGAAAAAGATTATGATATATTGATAACATGAACTATATAATAAGGCCTGTCGCGCATTAGCATTGTTCTACCAATTTAATGACTTTTGTAATGAAATAGTTTACTGAATTGAACACCAAAAAGAAATATTATCGACCAACCGTCCAACTTAATCTTTTCATGGTGAATTTTGTTAAAGTTATAATATTAATATTATCATTACAATAACATTATATGTGGCATGCATTTTTACAGAGTATTATTGAGTGTATGGATTTTTTAAGTTTTATAACAGCCGTTCCATAGACCGTTCCTTGTTTTTGTTTTATGAAAATCGCTATTTTTCAATTTTCGAACACCCAAGTAACAATGAAAAATCTCCAGTCATTTATTGTATTCATCTTGGTGAATTGAAAAGTTCCGTGGATATTGTACATGGTCCTCAAGATACGAACTAATGTATTTTTTTTTTCACATGGTTGAATATATTCAAATATCAAACTTATCCCATGTTTAGGATTAACCAATTTGAATATATTCATTTCAGCATATGCTTTTCTCATATTTTAATTGAATCTTGAAATCCCGAAGGTAATTACTTGATTACCAGTTTTTAATTGCTTCTCTTGTAGGACGCATTATTTATTCTTCACCACCAAAGAAGGACGCTGCACGGTATCACGCATCTAGGACCTACCACAAAGTAAAAAAAATGGTGTGGAATCCAAAAAAATCCATCCGACTGGAGCTGTGAACTCGGTACCAATGGGCTAACTCATTATCAGTAACAATTTCAGAGAAACCTATCCCAAATACCTCATTGAATGTCATTTCATGCGATTGCAAAAAGGGCTCCAGAAAAGGTGGGTTGAAGTCCTCTGTTGTATGCGGATTCTGCAATGGTAAATCATGCGAGAATGCATCAGAGGTCATCGAGGGTCGAGGATATCGAGAGCGACGACGAAGATGAGGCAATGACATGGATGGAAGCCTAGATTCTCAGTGCGAAAATGGGTTAGAGGATAACATTGAGTACGACGACGATTATGAAGGCATTAACATCAACCGACTGGGACCATCAATAACAAAGAAATAATAGAAATATACTCGGGGACAAATATTACAGAATACGAGCCGTTCTCAATTGCAAAAAAGAACATTTGTGGATTGGGCTCACTGGGGATACCCAATACAAACACATTAGCTCAACCAGAATCACAAGATTTTTATTCCTGCTTTATTTAACGTCGGCCCATTTCTGCTACCAAGGCTAAACACCGACGACTGTGAGCACACTCCTGCCAACCGGAAATTTTGCCGAATTCTCTGTTGTTTCAGAGGTAAGGAGCTCAACATCTATGAACTGGGGACCGCCATCTTAACATGTCCCTTCAGAAGGACGGCATATCTATCGTCTTATCTCGTGCTCATTGATAAGACGCCTGCAGCTGCGAATATGCTACTACGCTATAGTTGTTAGGACATTTAACGAAAAACTTCTCTGTCTGGTGGTCACCCATTCAAGTACTAACCACGCCCGACGATGCTTGGCTTCAGATATCGATAAGACTCTTCTTCTTCTTCAAATAATTTATTAAACTGTTACTAGTACGGGACATCTACATTTCATTTATATATGTACATTTCTTTATATCACAAATTTGTCGTCCTAGAAGGTCTAGTGGGCGGCAGGGATTTGTGATATGGAAATGGGGTCGGGAAGAATTTGTGGGTGCAATTCAAGTTAGACGGTTACACCAAACGTCTCGTACGCCCCAGAACAGGGGCAGTAGGGGAACGTCGCGCTGGTCTTAGCGACTTTGCCCTATATCTTCCAGCTCATTTCCTCCTCTAACCAAAGAAGATGGAACACTAGCAACGACTGCCCAGGAAAAAGCCAATATCTTTGCGCACCTATTTGCTGGAAATTCCACTCTGGATTCATCGGGAAAACAACCCCCGAACATTAAACCTATTGACAGTCACATGCCCGAGATCACCTTTCGCCAACGTACTATCAGAAAGATTTTGCTGGGTCTCAACACCAACAAAGCCTGTGGATCTGACGGAATCCCGCCGATTGTTCTCAAGAAATGTGCCCCCGAACTAACACCTGTTCTTTGCAAGTTGTTCAACCACTCTTACAATTTGGGGGTATTTCCGTCCAATTGGAAAATTGCAAGAGTACAGCCAGTCCCTAAAAAAGGCAAAAAGGCCCTACCTAGCAACTACAGACCTATCGCACTGCTATCTATTATTGCAAAGATCATGGAAAAAGCCATCAACATCGAGCTCATGAAATATCTGGAAGACTCAGGAATTGTCAACGATAGGCAATATGGCTTCCGCCATCAGAGATCAACTGGTGACCTGCTCGCTTACGTCTCACATATATGGCAGCTATCTATTGAAAAGTATGGAGAAACTTTAGCTGTGGCATAAGATATCTCCAAGGCGTTCGATCGAGTTTGGCACCAGGGACTCCTCCTCGTCTTATGGCTTGCCCCCTCAGCTGTGTTCTCTGCTTGCTAGTTTTCTCTCAAACAGGTCTCTCCATGTAGTTGTCGATGGAGTTTCATCTGACACTCTACTCATAAATGCTGGTGTTCCGCAAGGATCTATTCTCGCACCAACACTATTTCTACTTCACATCAACGACCTGTTGAAAGCAACTTCATGTCCAGTACACAGTTTTGCCGATGATAGTACCCTCCATACCGCTTTCTCTTCCAGGGCCCCTATATCAGCCCGTGAAACCAGAAATGAACGAGGAAGAAATGTTAATAATATAAATATGGACTTAGCAACAATTCTCGAGTGGGGATCTAATAACTTGGTAGAATTCAATGCAAACAAAATACAAGCATGTCTTTCCTCTAGAAAATCCAATCTCACTGTGCCTAACATAACTTTGTCAGGAGTAACCATACCACTGAAGTCATCCATATCGATGCTTGGTATTACTATCAGCAATAACCTTTCCTGGGAAAATCACGTGAGGTCCATTGCCAAAAGTGCATCCCAAAAACTTGGTTTTTTGTTTCGTGCCAAGAGCTATTTCACCCCCACTCAGCTGCTTATGATCTATAAGGCACAGATCCGACCTGTCCTGGAATACTGTTCCCATATTTGGAGCGCGGCACCTAAACATATCCTGAGGCTATTGGATTCTGTCCAAAAAAGGGCAATTCGTCTCGTCGGTGATGCCTCGCTTACAAACTCGCTCACTTGTCTGGAACACCGTAGAAAAGTTGGCGATTTGTCTCTGTTTTATAGATATTTTCATGGGCGATGCTCTTCTGAAATATCAACAATCGTTCCTGCTTTGGCAGTCTCTTCGAGACTAACTCGTCAAGTTCAGTCATCACACCCCTTTGTGGTCACTTTGGAGACCTGCAGAACATCACTTTCCAAAGACTCGTTTATCCAACGAACAGCGAGGCTTTGGAACTCATTGCCTAGGGAGGTGTTCCCCGAGGCATACAACCTCCAGAAATTTAAGAAGAACACCAACTCCTACCTTCTTTCCCTTGGTTCCCACGATGTTCTCTGAACATTACAGGATATCCCTTTTCGTGGGAACCAGAACTAAAAAAAAAAAAAAAAAAAATTGAATTGAATTGAATTGAATTGAATTGAAAGGATTTTCACCATATATGAAGGCATGTCTGCCTTTTTGTGGTAAACCCTTCTGTCCATACTGTGTCAATTGCTTTCTTCATGTCCAGCAGGACCATGACTGTATTTTGCCCCTTGTTGAAGGACTCCTTCACCGTGGACAATTCGGACCACTTGTGAGGTTCTGGATCGCCCTTTCCTAAATCTGAATTGTTCCTCCGGGATGACTTTCATCCTATTTTCAAGGCAAACAAAATGCTTGAAAAGCATTTAATCAATAACCTTGGCTACAGTACTCAACAGTAGCCATCAATTTTGTTCTTGTCTTTACCTTGCTTTATGGGAATAATTATTGCCTGCTTAAGCACTTCACGATAATATTGATATTCAAAAATAGCATTGATTAAATAAAAGAACTGCACTATCGATTTTTTGGAAAGGTTTCTGAGCAGATATATCTGTTACATTTCTTATTTATATGCTCTATGCGTGATTTATTCACTTTTCTATTCACTTTATCTATTGAAAATCTTAGCGACATCTAACCGTCGGTATTGGAACAATCATTACGGTTAAGAGAAGAAGAGCTGTCGCAATTGATCTGACAGTACGAGGATACTTAAAGCTGGATTTATAGTTAGACGGACTGTAAATGTAGACGCACTGCAAAAAGATCAACCATATAATTTTTTTTATTGGTGCCCCTTTTTACCCATTTAAAGCACGCCTCAGCGTGTTTAAATCGAACTTTAAAAAACGCGCGTTTTTTAAAGGTAACCATGACAACATCAACAAATCGAGAAACGTGAAGTCTAAATGACAAATTTTTGATTATTGATCTGACAGGAGTACCTTGTAACGTCAAAATATTACTCACAATTCGTTCATTTATATGTGCTCCTCCATCCATTTGATGAACTTTTCATATTCTTTTTTATATATATCACTGGATTTTCGCGGTATTAACCGCGATTCTGCCTCACTATTCAAAAAATCGATATTAGAATAATTCATTTTTGAGCTCTGGTGACAACAAATATTGATCTTTGATAACAAATTGCAAATGAATGTTTTTCTCATTTCCATGACAACGAAAGGTATACTGATGTCACATCACGAATTCAACCTTCTTGCATTATTAGTTCTTATTTCTATTATTTGTAGTAATAATACCAGTATATATGATTTCAAAGTGCACCAATAAAAAAAAATAACGTAAAGTATTCGTGGATAACTGGTCTTAAAAACACTTGCTCTATTTCGAGCACTCCGGCTGCGCCGTCGTGCTCGAAAAATCGCGCGTGTTTTAAAGCCCTTTTTATCCACTTATACTTTAATATACTATTATGTACTCTTGTTTATGAATGAACGTAAACGCATGACGTAACGTAAGTGAAACGGACTGGAACGGAAGAGTTGGCCAACTTTCATCTTTAACACTACGTTTCTTGCGTCCGGCCAATCAAAATAAAGAATTATGTGTGATGTTTTTTACGAGACGTAATTATTCATTAAATACTGAAACAGTCATTCACGTAAACTTAAAAAATTGATTTGGATCAGCAGACTTCATCCTCAAGAAATTATTGTAGGCATTCTCTACTTTTCTATTACGGTTCATGGGTCTTGTTTTGTAACGTCTTAGTCGCATAATTATTGTTCTTCGAGTTTGTCGACACTTTTCCAATGCTACTGCACACAACTGCAGTCCCACGGCACCAAGAAGCATACTTTCATGTATTTCATAATCCATTGTGACACAGAAAACGAAGCATAGATAAATATTTAGAATATAATACAAATCCAAACCAACACAGGCTGTTTATGATTCGTAAAATGTGTAGGTTATGTTGAATATCACTATCACTTCTACCCATGCGCAAAACTTCCGTTCCGTCGATTTATAAATTCAATAATATTTTACGGTCCGTTCGTTACGTATACAGTGCGTCTACGTTTACAGTCCGTCTAACTATAAATCCAGCTTAAGACGATGAGGTGACATTCTCACCCCTTCTCTCTTCTGATCGTTCAGCAATTAAGATACATGTTTTCTTGAAGCTCGTCGGCGTCGGCCATTAAAGAGTTGAATATGCCATGTTGAAATAATTTATTTAATTGAGAGCATTTTCCTTTCTCCGCGAATACGTATTCAAATCAGTGAATAGTGATATCAAGAAAGGTGAGTGAGAACTTATGTTTGGATCGTAGATATATCAAATATGTCACATTCAAATAATTACTGAGTGAACGTTAAATAATTCTTCACAAGGGAAGAATCTGAAGGCATCTATGCATTTTTGTGATGAAAACAGTAATTTGGTTCATTTAGGTCAATCTGATTAAGAATAGCAGTGTCGACTATATATTTTTGAGGAATTCTCTCAGGATTGCGAATCCCACATGTATATATTTTAATGAGTTTATATATATATATATATATATATATATATATATATATATATATATATATATATATATATATATATATATATATCTTTGGTATGGTTCCATATTTGATAACGATAATCATCAAGATGTCGTTTTGATGTGGTTGATGTGATTTAATGTATGTATAAATGTGGTACTTGGAATTTGGAATTTTCTTTGAATTTTCAGAAACCTTTCTGAAGAAGTATTTGATAGCAGGTCAGACATTTGTTCTCATATACGTTTCTTGAATATCGCTGAAATTGAAGTCATTTTCGTGAATCAAATTCAACAAACTTGATTGTCTCAAATATTGAATTTTAATTGTTGATAACGAAATATCTTAGCTGCTTATGATCAGAGGAAAAATCATCTCTTCCACATATGAAGCAAAGATCAATTCTTGTTAATCCATAAGAATTATTAACAATAATTCTTCAATTTCAGTTTTGGATATTATTCATTTGTATACTCAATTAATTTTAAGTAAAAATCTCTTGATGAGATTACACTCAACTGTAACAACAATGAGTTGAGGAGTGTATTGTAAAGATTCCAAGTTTCAAGAAATATAATCTTTTGTATATCAAACTCTGATACAAACAATATTGTTTTCATGTGAAATCGCTGAGAACACACTTGATGGACCAAAAGCTGATGTTCGTGTACACCTGATCGGTAGCCCATGAGCTCATGAAATATCTGGAAGACTCAGGAATTGTCAACGATAGGCAATATGGCTTCCGCCATCAGAGATCAACTGGTGACCTGCTCGCTTACGTCTCACATATATGGCAGCTATCTATTGAAAAGTATGGAGAAACTTTAGCTGTGGCATTAGATATCTCCAAGGCGTTCGATCGAGTTTGGCACCAGGGACTCCTCGCCAAACTTCCGTCTTATGGCTTGCCCCCTCAGCTGTGTTCTCTGCTTGCTAGTTTTCTCTCAAACAGGTCTCTCCATGTAGTGGTCGATGGAGTTTCATCTGACACTCTACTCATAAATGCTGGTGTTCCGCAAGGATCTATTCTCGCACCAACACTATTTCTACTTCACATCAACGACCTGTTGAAAGCAACTTCATGTCCAGTACACAGCTTTGCCGATGATAGTACCCTCCGTACCGCTTTCTCTTCCAGGGCCCCTATATCAGCCCGTGAAACCAGAAATGAACGAGGAAGAAATGTTAATAATATAAATATGGACTTAGCAACAATTCTCGAGTGGGGATCTAATAACTTGGTAGAATTCAATGCAAACAAAACACAAGCATGTCTTTTCTCTAGAAAAGCCGATCTCACTGTGCCTAACATAACTTTGTCAGGAGTAACCATACCACTGAAGTCATCCATATCGATGCTTGGTATTACTATCAGCAATAACCTTTCCTGGGAAAATCACGTGAGGTCCATTGCCAAAAGTGCATCCCAAAACTTGGTTTTTGTTTCGTGCCAAGAGCTATTTCACCCCCACTCAGCTGCTTATGATCTATAAGGCACAGATCCGACCTGTCCGGAATAGTGTTCCCATATTTGGAGCGCGGCACCTAAACATATCCTGACGCTATTGGATTCTGTCCAAAAAAGGGCAATTCGTCTCGTCGGTGATGCCTCGCTTACAAACTCGCTCACTTGTCTGGAACACCGTAGAAAAGTTGGCGATTTGTCTCTATTTTAAAGATATTTTCATGGGCGATGCTCTTCTGAAATATCAACAATCGTTCCTGCATTGGCAGTCTCTTCGAGACTAACCCGTCAAGTTCAGTCATCACACCCCTTCGTGGTCACTTTGGAGACCTGCAGAACATCACTTTCCAAAGACTCGTTCATCCAACGAACAGCGAGGCTTTGGAACTCATTGCCTAGGGAGGTGTTCCCCGAGGCATATAACCTCCAGAAATTTAAGAAGAACACCAACTCCTACCTTCTTTCCCTTGGCTCCCACGATGTTCTCTGAACATTACAGTATATCCCTTTTCGTGGGAACCAGAACATAGAAAAAAAAAAAAAATCCAAGTGAAATGCTTTCTAAAATCTAAGCTATGTTCCTATTTCCTGCGCTGAACGCTTATACGGGAACTGAAGTGAGGGTATTGAGGTAGATAATTGAGAAAATAAAGTTTGG
Organism: Gonioctena quinquepunctata; assembly: GCA_018342105.1. Lineage (NCBI taxonomy): Eukaryota > Metazoa > Arthropoda > Insecta > Coleoptera > Chrysomelidae > Gonioctena > Gonioctena quinquepunctata. The sequence continues at coordinate 122,356 of JAFIRS010001467.1, read as the reverse complement.
AGTGTTACTATTTAGTATGTTTCCCGGAAAAAGTGGGTAGGCAAAAAACCAGGTAGAGAGAAATTTGCTTTAGCCTGCGACCGTTGTAATTGAGTGATGCCACCCATAATGTGCAACTGTACGCCCAGGTTAGTATGTGCTATCTTTCATGAAATAGAGCTGTGTTTTGGTAAATCAGCCCTCCGTGCTTGCGGGGCTGGTTGTGATGAGCTCTAATGCCGGTAATGTCTCATGTCAATGGACTTTTAGGGATAAAATATTCATAAAATTTATATGATATTTGTTTAATATAGTCTTGTATAGAAGGTACGCCTGCCAGCTCACGAAGCTCATCCAGCCGAATGTATCTATTGCTGTTGGTGACTATACGGAGTACCTTGCTCTGCATCCTGTCCAATTTCAACAGGGTTGTTTTGGGCAGGCTGCAGAACACCGGGCAAGCGTATAACATTACTGGCCTTATTATGGTTTTGTAAATTAACAGTTTATTGCTGGTTGACATTTTCGAGTTTCTCGCTATTAGAGGGTAATTACTTTTTACTGCCGCTGAGGTTCTCTGTATGGCCAGGTTGACGTGTTTATGCAATGTTAAACGCTTGTCCAGTTGCACTCCCAGGTAACTCACGGGGCTCGATTCTTCTGTAGTATTATTTTTAATTTTGATTTTGTTAAATATCTTGGTGTTTACGAATTTTCTTGTTAGAAATTATAAGTGAATCTGCAGCTGGCGGGCTGCAACCTCACTAGCAAACGAATGCGCATATATGGCGGTATCGTCCGCATATATTGCAACATTCGTTCGCTCGAACTTTGGAAAATCGTACGTATATAGAGAAAAAAGGTGTGGAGATAGACTCGAGCCCTGTGGGATACCTGCTTCGGCTGTATACTCTTCGGAGCTGGTATCGTTAATTCTAACCCTAAAAGTCCGTTGATGGAGATAGGAATCTAATAATTTTACCATATATAAAGGCATGCCTGCCCTTTGCATTTTTGTGACTAACCCCCCTATCCAGACTTTATCGAACGCCTTTTCGACGTCAAGTAGGACCATGACAGTATTTTGTTTTCGATGAAAGGACTCCTTCACCCCATGAACAATTCTAGCTACCTGTGAAGTGGTGGAATGCCCCTTTCGGAAGCCGAATTGCTCATTAGGTATGAGTTTCATCCTTTCCTCAACTTTGCCAAAACGCTTCAGAAGAATTTTATCAATCACCTTGGCTACAGCGCTCAACAGTGAGATGGGTCTGTAGCTTTTTAATTGTGTTTTATTTTTACCCATTTTAGGAATCGGTATGATTTCAGCTTTTTTAAGTATATTAGGATAATGTTGGTATTTTATTATACAATTGATTATGTATACCAGTTGCACTAGGGGCTTCCTTGGCAGGTTCCTGAGCAGAATGGCATCAATCTTATCCTGTCCTGGCGCCTTATTTGTCGGTAAGTTGTGTATTGTGTCTGTGACTTCATCTACATTCGTAATTAATTTGACAAAAGTTCGATAAGACTCTCGTCAACCTGACCAGCCATCGGTGCCCGAATCACAAGTTCTTTCAACTCAAATGATATACAGATTCGGGACTGAATTGGGAAATTGCAATGCTGCCAACTCAAATACACAAGAAAACTATATATATACAGTGTCACACATAAAGTTCGCAACATATGGAAGTTTTTTTTATTAAGAGGTATAATGAAAATTTGACTTCGCAGTTAGTTTGTGCTTGGAAAATGGGTAAAGAACAACCTCTTTTCTTTTGTCATGTGCTACTCTAAACCTGTCAAATTTGGAATTTTTTTCGAAAATCTTCGAAAAATCAGTTTTTTTTAGAAATTTCGAAAAATGCCAAAGAAAAAAGTTGCTCGGTTTCCAATTTTTTATCTTCCCTTCAAATTTGGACTCTCTACTGTCACTTCGACTTTTTTCTAATTTTTTTAATTTTTCGAATCTTTTGCTCTACCGATTTGAACGAAACATGATTCAAATTTCATAATTTTGATGAATACGAGACTTCAATATCATATCTTGCCCAGAAAATACTCACATTGGCCTGTTACCAGAAAAAAAAATAAATGCACCTCCAGAAATTCGTCTTTGTTGTTGCAAAGTTCATCTAGTTTTTTCATTTCATTGTGAAATTGATTCGGATTTTCGAAGTATGGACGTTAATATGTCAGTAATCGAATAAACGAATTTCTCTTCATTCTTATTACACTCGTATTTCATTTTTTAATAGATTTTTACCCAGTTTGATTATTTTTCTGACCAATAATTCAGTTACAAACAAACTCAAAATATCATACTTTTCTGTAAACTAAACAATGACCTACAGTTTCATAACTATTCAAAAGACTTTCGTACTAGCGATTTGTACTAAACATGATATAAAATTTCGTGATTTTAAACAATACAAAACTAATGCAACATCTCGGGAAGAAAATAGTACAATTGATCGAATCAAAATAAAATTTTCCCTTAGTAGGCTTCTGAAACAAATTTTTAGTTTTGGTTAATGTCAAATTATTGCGTTTAATAAATCGAGTTGTTTTGTGTACAGATTTTCCTACATTTATAATTCACAAATAAGTTTTATGTACAATGTTATCCACACAACACAAAGTGGAAATCGTTCTTTTATGTGATGAGAATCTGCCATATCCAGATGTTGCTTGTATTTTCAATCAACGGCATCCAGGAAGAAATATTCACTTTAGTACCGTGGGAAGGATATTGAAAACATTCAAAAAAACTGGCTATGGAGAATCGTTTCAAGAAACCACATAATCCAATGAGGTATACACACTCTTAAAGAAAGAGATTTCGGTATTCGATCAGGATTTTCATTTTGGTTCCAAGGTGAGAGAGAAAATGATATCACATTTCCCTACAGGATTTAATGGACAGACGAGGCAACTTTCACGTCGAACGGAACAGTTAGTTCCCAAAATTGTCGCTACTGATGAGGGCCAAAAGGCCTGAAACCGGTATGCGGATTGTTAGGCGGACACGACATGAATTAAACATAATCGAGCTTATCAGAAAGAAGCATTTGCGATCAATATCCATTTATATGGAAGTTTGCATGGACTGTCAGGTGAATATCATTCAACGTTCTGCGTGGTATTTGCTAGGAAAGTAGTTGTTTTTCGCCTGTGGTCTACCAATTGTGTTTCAATTTATATCGAATCCTTGGTGAAGACGACTTTGTGTACTTTATGCATTACATTTCTTATAATAATGTTATTTATAAGAACTAGCAGATTTGAAGAATGGCTCAGTCTTTGTTCTCAGATCCCTTACATTTTGATAATACATTAATTTTGTTGGTTGTATTTTCAAGAAACGACATGAGATGATAATATGTTTTTTAATTTTTATACAAAATAAAACATAAAATACTTCTTAAACTTACATACTTTTCTATTTTTTAAGGGGGTATTCAACTATGGCTTTACCTTTTACCTTCTTCTAACTTCCTCAATATGTCAAGAAACTTTTTCGGCCTCCTAATCACTACACGAAAGTGAAGGCCACCTTTTGAATTACATATGTGTGGTAATATTGTTATCTAGGTATTAACTGATAATTTCCGTCATCTAAAATAATTATACTCTAATATGATTATATGTACATTGTAAATGATTATCTGATGGAAAACCAACAAAACATCGAAAGTGTTAAAATGCATTTTTATTACAATTATGTAACGATTCGGGTAATTATTGAGACAAAAAGTAAATATTTCAAGTATATAAGTACCGATAACCAGCCTATATAATGCTACTAGAAAAACAAATACGGTATTTTGGTCAAGTCGCTTCAGATATATCTCACTAATTAGAGGCAATTCTGGAAATAATGATAGCAGGTAATATCCCAAGGACTATGACAATAGTCAACTATTATTTTCGTCATAATTCTATAGAGAGTATCTTGTATTTCGAGTTATTCTTTGATTATTAAAGTTTATATGGTCGAATTGAATTGTCTGGAAATACAGGTTGCTCGAGATGAATTAAAGAAAATAATAGTCTCTTTTTGTCATAGTCGAGTGATATTCAGGAAGATTATTACGTGAACACCACAAAATCATTCGGTAAGATTCCGATCATATTTGTCACTTTCGCTAATGTGAAAATAAGCCAATCATTCATATTCGTTTATCAACATTTAATAGAGCACAGTCAGTGACGTAATCTGACAGTTGTCAAACAGCTGATGAGGAGGCAAGCAAAGCTTCCCCAAAAAACGATAACCTAAAAAAATATTCTTGACATTGTGGTGATCCTTATATTAGTTCATAGTGAATATTGTGAAATAAGTGCAAAAATCTATAGAGGTGTTATAAACATGGAATTTTCAGTTCAAATAACGTTGTCATTACAATAACACATCAAAATAGTTTGTTTTTTTAGATTTGATAGGGTTCATCATGACATTTTGTGCTGGTATGGCTTGTAGTAAGATGTCTAAAAACATGGTGTATTCACTTATACCAGTAAAATATTGGGACAAACTGGGGGACACCAGCCCACTTGATAAAGGGAGTTATCTAGAGTTTCAGATGGCGCCGACGTCGTTTCTTGTCATAATTTAGAAAACTGCAATTACAGACCACACAGGGTGTTTTTGTGATTTGTGTCTCTGATGCGTCCTGCACGGAGAAAAATGTGGAGAACATACGTTATTGTAAAGAAATCATTTTACTTTCTGGGATAATTTATCTATTCCATCAAAAGTTGTTTATTACTGCATGATAACAAACTTTTCATGTATTCACTATTTTGGCAGACAACACGACTATCTTATCGCAAGAACTCAAATTACTTTCACAGTAAAATGACTCGTATATGTATACATTAATTTGTAATATTTTTTTACGACTTGTGATTGTAATTTATTTAGTAACAAGTCAAGTATTTTTATTATTACTTTTATATTTATTGTATATCATATATATTTTGTACTGAAATTTTCCAGATGACAATCTTCTAAGTAAAAATTGGAAAGTATTGGAAAATTCTAAATCTAGTGGATATTTTCTTCAAAAGAGCCGTGGGACCCTCCTGTGGCGGTTCGAAATTTACTAGCCAAAATCGATATATTCATAAAATGAAAAGTCCACGCTTACTTGTAAAATTCATGTGTTTATTAAAAAGTTATAATTATCCTAATGATATTCATTAGCCTTATCGATCTTGGGAGTGGGCCTTGTTCTTCTGAACAACTGCTTGGTTTAGATTGCTCTCCTTCTCCGATTGTCTCATGCGGGTGTGGAAAATAAAAGAAAAGCTGATTTGGATAATTTTCTTTCCTCACCTTTGTTAGTAGGGCTCACCTTTTCCGAAGAAGTCATTCTAAGATAGCTGGAAGAAGCCTAGATTGTCGCAGACCAGTATTAATCGATTTGTCAACTTCATCAACAGATTTTATGATATCTACAATGAGCTCTCTGATTTTGTTCAGGTCAGAAGGTTGTTAGAGAGGTGATAGTCCGGCATAGGTGGGCAGTGAATGGCTTGGTAATAATTTGTATCGGAATGGAACAATGTCATCGGGGACATTTTCCAATCTCCTCAATTTTCAAGTCAATTCATCCGATTCATCGTCTAGAGACATCAATCAGTCCACTCTCCTACCTTTTTTCCTTCCTTCGTGGAAGTTTCCATGATCCCAAAAAGGCCGTTCGAGAAGAAATCCCTTGGGAAAAAGCGCCACGTAGACTTCAAGTAAAATCTCATCTGATTTCTGACAGATGTAAACATTTTAGTAAATTTCCAGGATTTCTTCTCATTTTCGCACCAACGGTTCTGTACGGAATCTTGTTCGTAGAACTATAATCTTTTAAAACGATCAATCCACAATTTTTTGTATAACAATATGCAATAAGCAATAATGTAATGTTGACAGAAAAAGAAAATTTCATAGGTTTGAAGTTTGAGATTTAGCGTGACACAAACATTCCTTAACCGCGCCATCTACTATGAAGTTCTAAGCAGAATTTAACGCCATTCAATTGTTGTCCCCCAAAAATTCTACACAAAATCGAATCGGTGAATGCACCAGGGTTTTTAGGCATCTTAGCTTGTAGTAATCGATCCAATCAGGAATAAATCGTGCTCATTTATTCAATTTCCTTCCAGAGGCATAATTATGAAATAATTAGCAAAATTATTGGATTTTTTTATGGAAAAAGAAATTTTACACTATATTAACAGATACCATGTTCACTTAATGTCTGGAAAGTTTATAAAAATCCCGAAAAATCTTTAACAAACACAAAAAACAATGATCTCCACAAATACTCAAATGCTTTGTTGCTCCCGATCAGCTGATGACCGCCATGTTGTGACGTCAGTTGACATTGCTCTATTCAAGTTACTTTAAACAACCACCAATAACTAATAAACAACAAGAACCATGTCTGCGGACAGACTCTTTACTTTTTTGGTATTTTCTGGGATGGATTTGCTTATATCTTCACTAATTTCCGTAGTGGAACATGAACCAAAACGAGACATTTTCAATTTTGAGTGAATGTTACGTAAAATTTTGACATTCACCATAGCACTCTTATACAATCGAAAAAAATAGCCGCTCATATTTCTTTATTTACCTGAATATTGCATATTGCACATCATGTGACTAAATTCATGACTTTTTATAGGTGGAGCCATATGAGAATGAAATAATAGATCATATTGCATATCATGTGACTAAATTCATGACTTTTCATAGATGAAGCATTGTGAGAATCAAATAATCAACTTAATGAATCCATATTCATTGAAATATTCAGTTGTAAACTGACCAGGTAAATAAAAGTAAGGTATGTAAAGTTATTCATCATTCATCAGCAATTAACATATATGCTAAGAGTGGTATATAACTCAGGTTCTTATGGTAAAGGATTTTATTTTATTTTTTATTTAAAAAACAGTGCCGGATCCATGGGGTTGCGAGAGCTCAGTGAGGACAAAAAGTATCCTGGCTGTATAAATGTAATGCGTTTTGTTAGTGAATTACAGGTGATATGATAAATAATGGCCTCTCATATACTGGGGTGTACACTTACTTACCAAAACTTCTTATGCTTGAAAATTAATATTTCACTTCCTGAAAACCCCTCAAATTGTTTCAATCAAGTGACGGAGGATGGAATAAAGCGGTGAAGTGACATGGGAAGTAATTTGAAACAATACCTAGCAACGGAATCGGAATCTCTGTACCAGCTGCCTACCGAATTGTTGCCTAGGTCTCATTTCGCACACTTGTATTAGTGTATGGAAACCGGTGGTAAAGTTAATCCATTATCAATTGCAGAAGCATGAAAAACAAGTTTCCCAGTCTTGAGGCGTAATCCTTCGAGCAGCAGAGGCTGAGATAACTAATTTTATTTGGATATTCAAATATTGAAAAAATACGTTAAAATAAAAAAATATGCCATAAACGAGAAAGTATGTATTTATAGGCAATCGCATCATCATAATTTCATTTTCCCATGGTCGAAAAAAACAACATATTTTCCAACAAAACACATCACAACTATAGAGTATTCTAAAACCTATTTCGATCCCAGACCAGAGACGCCACTGGCGTTCATTTACTCAGACCTCCTGAAACTGGCGATTCATTAGTCTCAACGTATAGACACACCTACAAGCGTTACCATTAGCTTGCGGTCACTCAAACAGCTGTCACTCAAATCCACGTTGACTATCGGCTCTTTTGATCTTCTTTTGATCTACTGTTCGCTGACGGAGAATGTTTAGGAGTAGTACAAAATATTTTTCGTTCCGTTTCTTCGCATATACGCTCGTGTTAGCGAAGTGAGTTTTTGATTTGCTCCCTATAGAAACAGCTTCTGCAATTGAAAATGGTTAAACTATAGACAGTTTGAACATTTGATTCCTTGACAATGATAATTATTCAACAGTTGCATTGTCAGCTCTGGTGACTATTGATTGAATAAACGAAGAGTGATTTTCCAACTTTAACTTTGCATATATCGAAAACTAATCAACCCAATTCGATTTTTTCTTTGTTGCTCGATGTTCGTGACAAAAGTACGTCTCACATTAGGTATCACTTGACATATGTTGCCATTTACATTTCTAGGGTGGCTGTCACGGCAGGTGCCTTCTATCGCGAACGATGTCCCCCTCGAAATTGGAGTTGACGTGTCGGAGTCTTTTTTACAAGCTTTTATTTAGTTTCACTTTTCACTTAGTTCCTTAGTTAGGGTTAAATCTTGCAAGTGAATTTTGATTTGAAATTTGGCAGATGTTCATAATTCCGGTGACAACGTATTATGGGATTTTTGGTAGAGAAAAGAACAAAATTAGCGACTCCAAGATGGCAGACGAGATTTGTAATTATGATCCGATTTGATTCAAAATTGGTATGTGAAGGTTTTCGGGGTCGAAGATTATGAATTTTTTGTCAAAATTCATAAATTCAAGATGACGACTTCAAGATGGCGGACGAATTTTGTGATTATGGTCCGATTCGATTCAAAATTGGTATGTGGGGATTTTCGTGGTCGGAGATTATTAATTTTTTGTCAAAATTTATAAATTCAAGATGGCGGCTCAAAGATGGCGGACGAGTTTTGTGATTATGGTCCGATTCGATTCAAAATTGGTATGTGGGGGTTTTTAGAATCGGAGATTATGGAATTTTTGTCAAAATTCATAAATTTAAGATGGTGGCTTCAAGATGGGGGACGAGTTTTGTGATTATGGTCCAATTTGATTCGAAATTGGTATACGGCGGTTTTCGCGGCCTGAAATTTTGAATTTTTTGTCAAAATTTATAAAATTAAGATGGTGGCCTCAAGATGGAGGACGAGTTTTCTGATTATGGTCATATTCTATTCAAAATTGGTATGTGTGTAGTTCGGAAATTATGAATTTTTTGGCAAAATCTATAAATTAAAGATGGCGACTTCAGGATAGTGGACGAGTTTTGTGATTATGGTCAGATTCCATTCAAAATTGGTGTGTGGGAGATTTTGGGGTCGGAGATCATAATTTTTTCCCGCTCAAAACAGGAAAGAGACCTTGTGATTGTAATTCAGGCGAACTAACTAAAAATCATAAAATAAAATAACTAATAAAAAACCTTTTTGAATTAAAAAGGCAATTTTTTATTTAAGCCTTGTACTAAAACGTATAAAATACGTTTAAGTCATCGCTGACAATGATTTAATTATTTTTTGTTGAATTATTTGGTTTCAAAAAGCTTGTCGCTTGAATTGTAATAAAATTAATGCTTCGACAAGTTTTTACTTACCAAGCAATCATTGTCCGATGAAATTAATTGGTACCTACTTTTATGAACTCTTCGCGCGACAAGCTTTTTAAAACCAAATAATTCAACAAAAAATAACTAAATCATTGTCAGCGATGACTTAAACATATTTTATACGTTTTAGTACATGGCTTGAATAAAAGCTTGTCTTTTGAAAGGTTTTTTATTAGTTGTTTTATTGATACTCCGATTTTCTCAACCCACACAGTCGGTGTTTCGTTTTCAATGGCCCACTCCGAATATAAAACACTCACGATAAGTATGGCGAGGCTTGAGAAAGGAAGTGATTTTCACTTAGGATTTCGACTCTTGGCGAAGATCTCTTCTCTTGAAGGAATAGTTGGAATGAGACGTCAGAGAGAACTAGTTTTGAGACCTGGGAAGTAGGCTTATTGAGACCTCGGCGTAAAGTCATGAAATCCTAACTCTATCTGAGTAAGTACACCTGAGGAGGGAACAGATTGAGGTCTTAGTGTGAAATCACTCTCCTTCCTTCTCGAATTACAACACTAAAGTTCATAAGTGCTATTCAAATGAACAGCCAATCGTTTTATCTTCAATTGAAAATGGAAGATCGTATGACATGAACAATTTTACCCATAAAATCTCAAGATCATCCCGTAAGACTTGAATACTGTTAGTTGCTTCTAAATCGAATATTTTCAAAATACGAATATTATAACCGCAAGATCATCCCGCAAGAGTTGACTATTGCTAGTGCCTTCTGACAATGACAAACACACACGAAATTTAATAAATAATTTCCATAATACACTTGTTTGGTAGTAGAAAATTATCATGCTGTGTGTATGGGTGATTCTGGATGAAATTATGTATTTTGACGAATTCTACACCATGTTGGGAAAATGCACCTTTTAACAACACCCTGTATATGTATAATCAAAGAAAGTAATCTGAAACACGTATTTGTTATACGTAATCGACAAATCAACAAAAGCAAAATATCATCATGTGTAAACGAGCTTCTGATATGACCAGGGACAGATGCTCTGGCTTTACATGGTACTTATAAGACCCATAACAACATGGTTCACTTCTGTGGTAGCCGAAAATAAACCGAAGCAGGCAATTAATAAATTCAGAGGCTTGCCTGTCTGTAAATTACGGGTAATCAGAAAAGTACCCTAACCACTTCTTCCTTCTCCCTTCACATAATAGTCATGGACGAGGTCACAATGAATTCATACAGACTCACACAAACAAAACATTTGAGAAAACGATATGTGTTTAAAATTTCATAACTTTATATGACATCGGTGTAGATGTTGAATCTATACTCCTGAAGATAGTCAAAACTAGTTTGGGAATATCTACTGAGTCAACTGGTGAAATTAACAACGTCACACTTGCAAGGGTTTCGTGTCGATGAGAAAACAAACTAATCAACTAGACATTTGTCGGCATTCACCAGTCCAGAAGCAATATTCAACAAAACCCAATGTGGAAACTCGATCAAAATTGGATGAAAGGAAGACAATTTCGAGATAACATTGAATATACTGCAAAGTCACCGTAGCCTAACACTGAAATCAGTGAAAGCCACGGGAATAAAAAGAAAAATCCTGAATTCCAAACTATGTCCATAAGAGAAGAAAACGCCTTCCCCTATTATCTTTGAATAAGACGATCTGAAAAATCTCTCTGAAATTGGAATCATTCATCAGCATTAAACCAACCGTTCAAGAGATTGTCAAAAAAATGAGCAAGAAATATCCACTTACCAAAGAATTATTTGGTAGAATGCCGTACGAGGTTTCATCAATAATAACATACATTCGCTTAAAGATTCAATCTCTGGTCCGCAACATTTATCATCACAGAACAAACTGATTACATGTCTAGAGTATTATTATCTATTTTTTTCCAAGTTAAATATAATAGGTGAACGTCAAAAGTAGGAAGATAACAAGTTTATTTGATCTTCAACTATCTATCTTAATAATTACCCTATCTAATCTATTATGTCAATTATAAGTGAATTTCATTTCGTGTCGTTCTTGCTTTTTTTTCCATAAACATCGAAGAATACTTCACAATGATGTTTTAGGCTCTTTTGACATTTATTAATGGGGTGTAAAGGGGGGTTAAAGTACGGAAGTTCCATTAATTTTGAAGTTAGAGTTATGGAAATTGGTATGTGGGCTCTACTTTTCAAATAAAGGAACATGTATGTCGAGGTTTTTGAAAATTCAACCCTAAAGGGGGTAAAATGTTGAAAGTTTGTATAGAGGAACCGTTAGTTTTCAAGTCAGGGTCATAAAAATTGGTATTTGGGGTCTTTGTTACAAACAGAGGAATACATATTCCAGTGTTTTTGTATATTCAACCACTAAAGGGGTGAAATGGGAAGGAGTTTGTATGGGAGTTGTTCCGTTATTTTTTAAGTTAGAGTTATGGAAATTGGTATTGAAGCTCTTCTTTTCAAAGGAAAAGTTTTTTAAAATTCAACCTTAAGGGGAGTAAAAGAGAATTGGAAGTTTGTATAGGAGTACCGTTAGTTTTCAAGTAAGGGTCATAAAAATTGGTATTTGAACAAACAAACTTTCAAACCTTTGAAATTGTGTATGAGGGTTCCGTAGTTTTGAAGATAGAGTAATGAAAATTGGTATTTGAGGTCTTTGTTACAACTAAGAAAAAGGTTCCGGTGTTTTCGGATATTGGATAGGATGGAATGGAAGTGAAATTTTTTATGGGGGTTCCGTTAGTTTTAAAAAAAATTGGTGTTTTGGCTTTCTGTTACAAATGAATTAATCGTGTTTAACTCTATTTGAAAATTCCGTCCCTAAAGGGGTGAAAACGGGTTAGTGAATTGCTAAATAGTCGTCACAAAGCTGTCAAATGCTACCCAAACGGGATAACGGGATAATGGAATGTGTATGACTACGACCATATAAATGAGACTATTTGTGAAAATAACAAAAATCTGGCAAAGGTGGTGCACAACACTTTTTCTAGTTCTGAAAAAGTCTTAGAATGCAATAATATACTCCGGAAAACAAAGTATGGCCACATATTGAAGAAAATTGGCAAGTGGTACTTGAGCAAGGAAATAAAATATTTTCTGCTTCTGCTTCTTCTGTGCACATGGTGGGCTGGTTCCGGAGAACCCGTGCACATAGGCCTCTTTACTTGGGCCAATTGTGCGCCCACATGATCTGAGAATCAGCTGGGCATGCCGATTTCTCTGACGAAACTCAGCAGTTTCCTCAGCTGAATCTCTTTGACATCTTCTGGGTTCAGAATTATGCTACCCAGATTGATCTCCCTCTGGTGCACCAGAGTCATCTTCCAGGCACCATCTGCATAAGGGATCATCTGTGATCCCGATAAGTTCCATGTGCCTGTTCAGGTGATTGTGTCCCGTTGGAAGCCCAGTCACAGTCCTGATATCCCGTCTGTTGAGTGACAGTATCTCTCTTGACAGTTTCTTCGAAGGCCCCTTCATTTGGAGATTCGATTGCCTCATGCATGGCACCTCCTTTTTTGATGAACTGCTTCTGCAGCAGTCCCTCCATGCTTGAGATGGGTATTCCCAAGATTGGTTCCAGTCCGACCGGAGTCTTTCCCAATCTTGGCTACTCTGTCTGCCTCTTCGTTCCCAGGAACACCTGTGTGTCGTGATACCCATTTGAGGCTGACTTTCCTTGTTTTTTGCAAACTTCCTATGGCGTTTCTTCACTCGGACACCAATTTGGATGTGATCTTGTTTGATCCTATCGCCATGATTGCTGCCTTGCTGTCCGAGTAGATGTGAATAGATCCTCGACTTCTGTTGTCGAGGCTTTCCTGAACGCAGGTTAGTATAGATATTATAAACACCTCTAAATTAGATACAACACCAGTGGAGTGCACTAGTGAAATCAGCATTGATGTCAGCATCGCAAAGGGAATTGAAGATGCCATTATAAAAACTCTACTTAATAAATCAATTCATTCAGTTAGCACCAGTAACAGTCATTCAGATAGATACCATTCGAACGCTTTTTTAGAATGGGTGATAGTAAAAACTATTTATCAAGTATATTACCTAATATTCAATCAATTCGAAATGAAACAGACGAACTCTTTATTCTAAGAACAACAAAACCTACCAAATATTGTTCTTCTGACAGAGCATTGGTTGAAAGATGACGCACCTCTTCATATTTCTGAGTACGATATAATTTCAAAATATTGTCGAAAGAATTCAATACATGGAGGAACTATGATAATGGTCAGAAGCAGTTTTTAGAATGTTTTCCTTTCGTCAATATTTGTAAATATGACAACCTGATTGTAGAAAAATAGTTTGGATTTTCTATAAGTCACTCGCAAATGTATAATATTTACATACTGTGTATTTATACACCTCCTTCAGAAGATCTCAAAATCTTTATAGAACGACTAGAATTCTTATTATCACAATTACCCCCACTCGCATCTAATATTTTAACCAGGGACATCAATATGAATTTTATAAATAAAGCGTCTACTGATACCCAAATGATGATTAATCTGCTAGTGTTTCAATTTAGTAATGCATGTAGATGAACCCACTCGTGTCTCTAAATTCTCCAACCACTATTATAGAGTATGTCTGCACGAACATAAGTGATGTAGTATGCTTCATTACCAATCCTGGACTATCTGACCATGAAGCAAGTTACTTACCTGTTTCATCCCAAATATATTTGATAAAAAAACCGCACATAAGGGCAAGATATAAGGGCAAATTTTCAGCAAAAGAAATTATACCAAATTCCGACTTCTTTGTAAAAATGGATTGGAATTCTATACAAGAGGCTGAAGATCCAGTCAACGCGTTTCAGAATTATGTTGTCGAAATATTCAATGAAGCATTTCCACTACAGACAATATGTAATAGACTTTATTTTAGGAATCCTAATATACAATATATAGTTATAAACATAAACATATACCTAGTTATAAACATATAGTTGAGCGTAAACATATAAATAATTTATATAAATAAATATTTTTTTTCACAATACATCAATCATGTATTAGGATTTTATATAATCTAGTAATAACTTTTTGAATACTTTTAAGGAACTTACATTTTTGATCTCATCAGGTATCTTATTGAAGCTATCTAGGCCTTTAAAGAACAATGAATTCATTCCACTCTTGTAGTTGGTTCGGGATATATAAAATGTATTACATGTTCTTGTATTGTATGAATGAAGATCACTATTTTTGACTAAGATAGGTTGGTTGTATCCCACTTGTAATTTTGAAAATAAAAATCATGCTCAAGTAATATAGTCTCTTTTGTACTGGCTGCCATTCAACATAAATTCAATAGGGGTATATTGGTTACATCTTAAAATAATTCTCATTCCTCTATTTTGTAATTTCTGCAATTGTCCCATTTGATTTTGGTTGAGTAGATACATCAGTGTAGCACAGTAGTCAAAGTAAGGTCTTATTATGCAATTGTAACATGTTAATCTAGCAAAAGTTGATAAGAGATTTTGCGATTCTGGAGAAAAAATACATTTTCTTACATATCTTTCTAATGGTATATTCGGCATGCTTATTTAAAGTTAACTGATGGTCTATTATAAATCCTAGATACTTAATTTCATTTACAATTGTGAGCTGGCTATTACATATGCTGATATCAATAGAGTTAATATCAATCATTCTTTGGTTCAAATTTGAAGCAACAATCATTGCCTTAGATTTATTGATATTCAGTTTGAGATTATTCACCTGTAGATATATTTCGATATTTTTTAAAGATATATTGATATTTTGTACAGCTTCTTCTAAATCACAGTTTTTTGTATATACAAGGGTAATATCTGCAAATAGATTCAAATGGTGCAAACCAGATACATATTTGATATCATTTAGATAAATGATGAAAAGTAATGGTTCCAAAACACTGTCTCGTTTATGATTTGCTCTGACATTATGTCACAGATTTTAGTTCTTTGGCCCTATGCTCAAAATAGCTATCTACCAGTTCAAAGCTTTTCCATTTACACCATAGTACTTCAGCTTATTGATTAAAGTTTTTCTGTTGATTGTTTCAAAGGCACGTTTGAAATCTAGAAATACCGCAACACTGTTTCTTTTTTATCAATACTTTTTTTCCACTCTGTGACTGTGAGCTGTAACGCTGTTTCGCATGAGTGATTTTTGCGAAAACCTGACTGATTGTCAATGAACAAATTGTCTTCGTTAAAGTATGTAACTAGTTGTTCCAGTACTTTATCAAGGATCGGGAGACTATCAATTGGGCGAAAATTACTTGCATCATTTGTACTATTTATTTTCGGTATAGGAGTGACTGTACTAACTTTGTACTGCTCAGGAAACAGTCCTTTAGACAATGCAGTGTTTATGAAGTTTAATATTATATGCCCAAATACATCAAAAGTTTCTTTTAGAAATTTGCTATTGATAATTTCACTTTTATTTACTTTATCTAGAGAAAAAATTATTTTCGTAAAGTTATCATGCTTATTTCTTTGAATTGACTCAAACTACTGTTAATGGGTTCGTAGTTATTCGGTGTCCATATCTCATCACATATACTATTTTGATCTCAATTACACTTTTACAAAATATTCATTGAAATTATGTGAATCTCTATTGGGTTATCACAGATTTTTTTTCCTTGTTATTTTCAAAAATAATTCTCTTTATATCATTGGGATCTACTGGTTTGACTAGTTGTTTCAGATGTTTCCACATAATTTTAGGATCATTCTTATTTTCATCAATTTTATCTTCAAAATATAGTTTTTATTTTTCTTTTAGCATATTTACATAGGTATTTCGTGAGAATTTTTAATATCTTTTTTTTTGATAATGTTTTCAGTTCACTGTACTGTACTTGATTTGACTTAATTTCTATTTTCTTTTTAGGTGATACTTTATCCATAATTATGTTACAGTTTCTTTCTATTTCATCCAATATTTCATTTACATTGGTTGTATTCAAGTTCCAATTAACAGAGAGAAGTTCTAAATTGAATTCCTTATATGTACGTTCATTTATGGTTCTTAAATGAATACATTTGTTCAAAATTTCTTTACTACAATGAAAAATATTAACTGTTATCATGGAATGATCAGATATTTTTGATTCATCATGTACAGCAGTTCTTATATTTGATTCATTAGTGATCACATAATCAATGAGAGTTTTGCTATTATTTGTTACCCTTGTGTAATCAGTAACAAGTTGATCAATTCCAAATAAATTGAATATATTTATGATTTTTTTTTGTATAAAAACTGTCTTTTTTCAAATTAATATTGGAATCTCCAATCAGAGTACATTTTTTATTATAGAAATAATTTTCAAGAATGCTTTCCAAACTGTCTAGAAACCTAGAATGGCTCTCATTAGGCGAATGATAAATACCCATTTTTTGCCATTAATTTTTATTTCAACAAACTGAATCCAATAGTTTGGCTCATTTACTAAATATTTTTTTACTTTGTATTCTATGTTGTGCCTTATATATATGACAATCCCTCCAGTGTGCCTGCTGCTACTATCGCATCGAATTATATTATAATTATTTATATATATTTCAGCATTGTTAACATTTGGAGTTCTTCTTGCTTCACTTAAAACTATCACAGCTGAGTTATAGCTTACAATATTCATAATAACATCAGACTTATGAGCTACTAAACTTCCAACATTCACATAAACAATATCCTGATTGAAATGTATATTAGGAATCACAGATTTTTTTCTCCACTTCCACCTTGTTGTTCTACTATTGTAGGGATAGAATTGATATAGTTGATAGTTTTCGAATTGTCTCCTGCATCCATAATTTCTTGAAGCCTTTTCTTCACTTCCTTATAATATTCCCTTTGTTTTACCGTTTGATCTCTAAATATGTTTACCGATCTTTAGTGTTTCCTTGCATCAGCTGGATTTTTGATGAATTTTTCATGAATAAGGATAGATTTTTGATGAATAAGGAAAAATAAATCGAAACTTGGATTACAAGAAGACTAAAAAACTCTTCCTGTAATTTACGTTGTCTTCACACCATTAGAAAATTCCAAAGCAATGACATTTTCTTCATGTCTTACTTCAATAACTACCGTCATACCTACCAACAAACTATCAAACTATCTTAAAGATTTGTACTACAGAAATAGATTAAATCAAGCAGTTAACAAATAAAAAGAAATGTGGACAATAATCAATGATTTGAGGGACAAAACAAAAAATTGGAGTAATCCAGAAGTAAATGTTGACATAAACTCTTTGAACCAATACTATTGTTCTATAGCAAACAAATTAACCCACAAAAATTCTACGACAGTTGATCCTCTCGATCATCTGAAAAATGTAGCCTCTCCGATGCACTCTCTTGTTTGAGCTTAAATCAGTATTAAATGCTATAAAAAACAAGAACTCCTCAGGCGAAGACCACTTATCAGCCAAACTGTTGCCACAATTACCTGATGAGGCCCTAAGTGCCCTTGCCGTGGCCATGAATAAGTCTTTTGCTACAGGTACTTTTCCTTCTAGCCTTAAGACAGCAATAGTTGTACCCCTTCACAAAGGAGGTGCCACTGATGCTCCAAACATCTTCAGGCCTATCTCACTATTATCAATAGAGAAACTAGTAACATGATGAATGATGGATTTCTTGCAGAGACACAATATATTGGCACCTGAACAGTTCGATTTTCAAAACAACAAGGGTTCAAACGATGCAATCTTTGATTTTCTTGAAATAGTGTACATTATCCTTAATAAGAAAGAGACAGTCGCAGCATATTCCTTGATCTTTCTAAGGCTTTCGACTATGTAAGTCATGAAATACTATTGAAAAATCTCTTACATTATGGTTTTCGCGGAACAGCACTAGGCTGGATCAGATCTTACGTTACTGATCGAAACCAAAGAATTATACTAGGCAACAATACCTCTGAGTTAGACAAAATAGTACGAGGAGTCCCACAGGGCTCAGTTCTAGGTACCATTCTCTTTCTGCTATACATAAACGATATAGCCAAGCTAGATATCTCTGGACACCTCACACTGTTTGCTGACGATACCACAATTCTCTGGAAAAATGAAGATCGTACTGTTTTGACTCAAACTATTCCTGCAGATGTGGAAAAAAACAAATTATGGTGCGAAGCAAATATACTGACATTGAACATCACAAAAACAAATTTGGTCAAGTTCAAGTTCGATTTAGAAGAAGTACCCTTAGGTCTTGAACGGATTAAAAGCAAGCCTGAAACAAAATTTCTTGGCGTACTCATTGATAACAATCTGAAGTTCGAGTCTCATGTTATGGCTCTAAAAAAAAGCTGTTCTTCGGTTGCTACGTTGTCAATGTAATATCCCGCGAACTTGGAATGTCGGCTTCTCTAACGGCATACTTCTCATTCATTGAGTCTCACTTACGGTATGGAATTCCATTCTGGGGTTCTTGCAGTCAGGTTCTATTTCAAAGTATATTTGTCCTCCAGAAACGAGCTTTTAAATTAATTTTCAAAGCAAAGACGCGTGATTCTTGCAGGCAGATTTTTTCAAATAACAAACAAATTATATGAAAGTTTCATTTTAGAGACAGCTTGCATGATACACAAATACACGGAAAAATTCACTTACTCCAACTCTAACCGATATACATGTCAGGAAAAAAACTTGCTCTACCCCTTCCCACTTCTACTCTCACGAAACAGTTTTTGATTTACAGAAGCAAGCAGATTTGTAATCATTTACCGAATCAAATCAGAGAAATTAACGATATGAAAGGTTTCCGAAAGTCACTTAAAATGGGGAAATGCCTCTACAATTTGGAGGAATATCTTGCATACGCATTCTAGTCATTCTATATTCTGTGATATACCTTACATTTCACTTTGTTTTTGTGCTCTTTGTAATTTTAGAATTGACTATTAGAATTAGTGTTTTTATCTACATGTGAGCGTTTTCTCGTAATGTATTGAAATATCTATGTACATTTTATATTCATTATCATTAGAACACATTGTGATATGTTTTCATTTAGACAATAAAGCTTATCAAGTAGGTATTTCAACATGTATGTTATAGTGATATTCACTAAAAGGACTTTTTAAAAACAGACTTTATTTTATACTTAAGTTACAAAAATTGATTATGAATATGACGACTATTCGAATAGAAGTGCGAAATAGAAGTTCGAAATAGAAGTGACGCTCTTCGGTTCTTGGGATCCTTCCATAGATGACTTAGAACTGCGCCTTGTTTACGGCTTCTGGAAGTTCTTTGGAGCCCAAGTGGATAAATGCTGACTTGGCTTGTCCTATTTGCTCTTGCAACAATGTTGCAAGTGCGTTGTGGAATTACTGCGAGAATGCCTGGATTTTTGGATATAACAGCTCCCATCTTTTTGAAAAAGTTGATGCTATTGGATGCAGCAACTTTTAGACTGAAGTTTTGCTTGGGCCGGAATTCAATACTATTCTTTCTTCTTCCTCGACGTCTTCGCTGATGTGAATACTAGGTCTTCTTCTTGAAGGTAAGAACCTAGAAAGGGCTCTAAAGGGTTGACGTTGGCCTGGAGATCTTAGGGGTTGATCATCTCCTCTTGATGTCAAAATTCTAATTTTTATGGGATAACGTTTTTTGCATTTATAGGAATATATAAAATTATTAAACATATTATCAATGCAATGATAAAATATATAAACCAGGATATATGTTTCGTGATAAATGGTTCATTAATAATTTTGTCAATATCTTCAGATTTAATTTATGTTAAGCAATATTCAAATCATCAACATTTAATTTACTCAATTTTAATGGTTTCGAAATTGGCATATTGTGTTTTTTAGGCAAATGGTCACAGCATTCGAATGGAATTAAAATAGCATGACTGTTATAAGTTACATTCTTTTCAATATTATTTATATGTTTTGAATGTACTCTGGTATTCCCAATAAAAGCGTTATATTCTAGTTGAAGTTTTAAAATCGAATTCAATTGAATAATTTTGGTAAACGATTCAATGTTTGAACAGGTAATTGTTAAAGGTAAAGGATCTGATGAAGTTATTAGCCAAATATTTGTGTCTAAATCGGAAACATTATAATCTTTAGCAAAAAGTAAAGACATTTGATAGGTTTTCGGTAATTCAATAAAATGTCTGGAGAGTTAAGCATCACATATAGCATCTTTGTCTCTAGGGTAAGGTAAAATATCTTAACAAGTTCTCATATTGATTCCTAAAGGTTTACAATCATCTGAATTTTGCAATATAAAATACAACATAGAATCATCATCTCTCGCAATATATTTTGAATTGGTTGGTAGAATGTGTGAAAGTCCGGTCCTGTTAACAAGGATGGAGATTGGATATAATTAAAAGGATGTGTAAAATTTTGGATGAGGAATTTTCAGAACAAAAATAACTAGGTTTTCTGAGATATTGAGCAATAGACGAGGTTTTTGCAGGAAGGGGTAAATTATTCTTTTTTATTCATTGGGAAATGTCCTGAATAGCATATTCCAAAACTCTGGGGGTAATAATTGATGTATGAAGTATTTTGAGTCTTGCGAAAGTGATTGAATTTGAAATATCATCCAAATAGGATTCAATGTATAAATAACTTTCCACGAGAGTTTCACAAATTTCTGAAGCTCATAGTTTCGCTTCAATGATTGCCATAACATCTAAAATCTGAAAAATTGAATTTTCAATCTCTTCAATATCCTTGTTGAATGTCTCTTCATCTATTTGTAATTTTTGTATAGTAGAATTAAAACTTCTAATTACTGAAGTAGTAACTGAAATTTGGTTTTTCAAAAGATTTTCTAATTGATATTCGTCCCTGGTTATTTTATTAATGCATTCATAAAATATTCGCCGTCACTACTATCCAAATGACCAGTAATGGCTTTCCAAAAAGTACCAATACCATTGATTAATCCTCTTTTAACTCTTTTATTTATTGATTTAGTATCCACGTATATTTCTCCTAATTTTAGATCTGAAGAATCAGCAATTTGCGTTAGCAAACTGATATGTTTCAACTTCTGCATAAAAATAGTTCATTCTTGGATTATCTGTTGCTAAAAATATCATTAGATTCTTAAGCATATTATGATTACGTTCTAATTCACTACTGATTAGGGACGTATCCTTAAAGGATAACAATGTCCACTTATCGTTTGATAGCTTCAAATAGGAACGTTCGTGATAGTACACTCCAATAGTGTTGTTGATCGGGGTAACTGCAAACTGGCCTAAGGCTGCCGTCGCAAGTGTTATCAAAGCCCCGATTAATAGCATTTCGATCTGAAATGAATTATTCGAAATAAGGTTTCATTCTATCAAAATTAATTATAGAGTGTTGATTTGTTTCAAGATTTTCAAGAAGGGCAGAATTTTGGAAAATTTCAAACATTTTATAAGGACCATTAAATTTATTTTGTAATTTGTTTCCTATTTGAGACTCTTTTACGTATACTTTATCTCCAACTTTATAGTCTGGGGGTTTATGTTTTATGTCTTCGTCAAATCGTATTTTGGTTTTTTCTTTATTTCGGTTGGTTTTCTCTCGCGTAATTTTATAATAATACGAGATTCTGTTATTTAAATCTCGAACATATTTGGTGATTAAATCTTTTTGATTATATAGGATTTCTGGAGGTCGTGTTATTATAACATACATTTAAAGGGTGTTCATGGGATCTAATCATTTCCATTAGTGTAGCATGGAATCTTTCTAGACTTCCATTACTCTGGGGGTGATTTATGCTTGAAAAGGTTAATTTGATGTCATATAAAGTACATAGGTCTTTCATGGTATGGTTGTTAAATTCTTTTCCACTGTCACAATGTATTCGTAACAGGGTTACATAATGTTGGAAACATAATAAAAAGGTATTGACTACTGATTTGGCGGTTTTATCTTCCGTTGGATAAGGTTGTGTAAACTTTGTAAGTTCGTCTCTAATAGTCAAGGCATAATTTTTTTTGGGATTTCTAAAAGATCAATGTCAATTCTTTCGAAAGGGGTTTTCGGAGTTTAAGTAATGACTAAAGGGTTACTCAAATTTTGTCTACAAATTTTGGTTTTTTGACATGTTTCACATTCTTTTATGTATTTTTCTACGTCTTTGGTAATACCAGTCCAGTTATATTTTTCTCTAATTCTTCGTAACGTTTCGTTAATACCACGGTGTAAATTTGCTTTACCATTGTGATATTGATCTAATATTAAAGGAATTATCTTGATATGGGGTTTGAACTACATTCTGACAAATTTGAAATTTAATTCCATCATTGTCTGCAAGAATGTATGATAGCATTTCTTGAATGGGAAGATCTGAATTATTTTCGACATAGTAATTTTGTCTTGGTTCGAAAACATGTTGATCTCTATATAGAGAGCTGGAAATATATTCTATGGCATTTTCAGGGTCGTATGGTATATGAATTATAAAGTATTTCCTATTTTTGATCGTTTTGCTGGTTGAAAGATTTATTTTATTATAACGAAAATCTGGTTCGTCTTCAATAGTATCCTCAACAATTTTATCATATTTGTCTGTCGTTTTGTTTCACTGTGGAAATATTATTATATTTTTATGGCTTTTGTCCAAAAGTTGTTCGTTTGCGAATACAAATTTGGAATAATCAATTGATGATTTTTCCTAAAAAAAGTCTCGATTTTTTTTTTATTCTTCCAAGATGGTTTCAGGGGCTATTTCTGTTTCAGTATCGGATAGTACTTCATTTTCTCCATTTGCCAATAACACTTTAGAATGGAACTTTTTTTTGAAATGATTAATTTTGATGCGAGATAGAGCATCTGCATTTTCATTTATTTTGACAGGTTTGTAAATTATTTTATAGGAATATTCTTCGAGTTTTCGCCGCCATCGAACTAATCGGCTGCCAGGATCTTTTATGGAAAATAACCAAGTTGAAGGTCTGTGGTCAGTGATCAAGATGAATTTTCTACCAAATAAATAAGGTCTGTCCAAGTTGGTCAAGTAGATCGGTTATGTTTGGAAGGGGGTATTTGTCATCAACTGTTACTTCGTAATTTGATTTTTAACTTCATTTTTATGCACATAAGGATAACGACAGGATTTTGTGAAAATTGGTTTGGAATCTTCCTATATCGATTGAATGTTTGATTTCATTCGTAAAAGATAATTGATCTCCTCCTAAATAAAATATGTCAGAAAATTTAAGACATACCTCAGTTATAAGTTCCTTTTCTTCTTCATTCAAATGATCAAGTCACAATTGTTTTTCTATTTCTGGTATCTGTCTGTCTGTATATTTATCTGTTCAAAATCTGAAATAATATAATTCAGTATATTTTCAGAGTCGGTTGCAGGTTCTTATTTCAGGCCTGAGAAATCAATTGTTTTTGAAATACAATTAATATTTACAATTGTTGTAAAAAATTCTCCTTTTTCATTTATCTTTACCAAAGCATTTGGAAGTCGAACTTTCTCCTTTTCTTGAGCGACCAGTATAGCTTCAGTATTCTTCAAATTACTTTTTAATTTAAATATTTGTTCTGTACTTGGTTCGATTGAAATAATATTTTTAATTTCTTCTGGAATTTTTTGATCTTCAATTGGGATATTTTTTCCAATTTTGAAAAGAGTTCCTTAAAATTCGTTATAAATTTTTAATTTTTGATATTAACTACGCCATCGTAGTGTTCGAGAAAATCTGAACCTAGGAGTCCGTCGAATTCGATATCTAAATCGTGGATGTAAATTTTATGTAGGTCTGTATCATTAAAAGGAATCATGACAGATTCTTGTATCGTGATTTTTTCATTAAAAATTCGGGAGAACGGTATAAAGGGCAATGTGCAATTATTTGGGGTTTGAAAATAGAAATTCCTGCTCCAGTATCTATTAATATTTTGAATTTTCCTGTACTATCAAATATGTAATATAAATTATTAGCATTTACTGTATTTAAACGAATTTTGAAGGGATTTTGGGATTGTGGTGTCATTAGGTTGGTGCAATTGACTTTCCGGGAGTTTGTCTTCTATCTGAAGTAAATTCTTTTGGTCGACAAGGCTGTTTATTTCCTTCTCATTCAGACAAATGGGAGGACTGTCTATAGCTAAACGTGAATAAAAATCCGATATGTCAGGATCTTCGTCAAAGTAATCATTATACGTTTCGAAATATTCGTCATAATGTTGTGATAAATTGCAATCATAAGATACAAAATTATTGTTATCAAGTTCTAGAAACTGAGAGTCGTTTTGAAAGTAAAAGTCATTTGACTGATATTGAGGTATATTGTTATCCTCATTGAAATGATGAGTTCTCTGATTCGAAAAGTTTGATGGTAATTCGGATTTCTTTGAGTCTTATTTAATTTTGATTCGAATTTATTAGTCTGGGTTGGAATTGATTTTGTTGAAATGTATTCCTTTGGAATTGACTTTGCTGTGAGTTTGGATTAATTGCATTCGAGGTTTGGGAATCGTTGTTGGAAATTTTGGAATCTCGGAAAATTTTTATTAGGATTCCTGTTGAAGTTTGGGTTTTGATTTGGATAAAATCGGAAATTTTGTGGATTCTGACTAGCATATGATGAAACGTTTGTGTTTTTATTTTTAAATTGATCGTGTCTCGTCATGTTTGGTTGATTCATGTTACTAATTTTTCTTGGTTGAAATGACGTTCAAGGACCATTTGATTGATTAAGTTTTTGATTTTCAAAATATGATAATTGAAGTTCTCGTTTTATTCATATTGATGCTTCCAGCATGTTAACTGGATCGCTTGCTCGAATTATCTGAGCTAATTTGTATTCAAGACCAGTTAATAATATGTTAATCTTGGAATAATGAGGTGAGATCTTTTGAATCTCCAAAATGAGCATTAAGAAGAGTTTTGATTCCGCCATATGTTTCGGGATTTCGAGAGTTTATCAATTGGGCTGCTTTTTATTTCAATTTATTTCTAATGTGAATCGTTAGCAAAAGATTTTGTTTACCGACTGCCATTTGTTGGGCATGGTGACAGGCATTCAAGAAAGTATTTAAAGAGATTGAATCATCGTACTGAGGGACGATAGAAAAAATTTCAGATAATTTGTACGGTTCGAGTTCGGGATTGTTTCCTACATCAGCATCAAGATGTTCGCCATCGTCGGGAACAGACGGGTTTTTTTCAAAATGGGTAAAATTGTCAAAATAGGGTATAATAGGTCAAAATTGCGACAACTGGGTCGTAATTGGAACAAACCTCCCAATTTACTATTAACAAAACAGGACTTTTTCTAAGATTGAAATCGAAAAAGAATAGTGAATAGTTTCAATGAGTGAATTGAATAATTTAAACTGGATGATTTTATGTCACTTACAGTTATTTACAGGTCAGATTTCTGAAGTTCTCTGTCAGGGGCTTCACTAGGTGTTCCTATCCACAAAACTTCAGGGGTGCTGGGATGATTTCTTACTTGCTATTTTCTTGTTTCTTCCTACTTGCTAATTTCTTTCTTGTTTCTTCTTGGCGTGTTCTTTTTTCTTTCGCTGGGTGACGGAAGATGAAATCCGGCTGGATGAGAGTTGCTACCTTGGGATGGGCCTCGTTTTGCGTGTTTCCTCAAGGTTCCAGAGACCGTCTTCGTCTTGCGTAGGGTTCTTCTCACAAGGGTTTGGAAAACCTCCACTCTGGTATATCAGGGTGTTGAAAAATCCTACCGACTGCGCCAATTTGTTATAGTGATATTCACTAAAAGGACTTTTTGAAAACAGACTTTATTTTATACTCTAGTTGATTATGAATATGACGACTATTCGAATAGAAGTGCGAAATAGAAGTTCAAAATAGAAGTTCGGAATAGAAGTGACGCTCTTCGGTTCTTGGAATCCTTTTATAGATGCTGTGGTGCTGAGTCAGAACTGCGCCTTGTTTACGACTTCTGGAAGTTCTTTGGAGCCCAGGTGGATAGATGCTGACTTGGCTTGTCCTATTTGCTCTTGCAACAATGTTGCAACTGCGTTGTGAAATTACTGCGTAGAATGCCTGGATTTTCGGATATAACAAGCATTTATAAGTTGAAAGAATTAAGTAAATTATCTGGTAATTTTTCAAAATGTGTAATTTGTATAATCAATATTGAAATCACCGGTTGAATGAATTGACGCATTAAGGCCCCCACAGTCGATGAGATCGGTATCGCTACATGTTGTATGATACGTAGTGGCGGTACAAATCACATCGTGTGTGTGGATATATCAGTATCTCGGTATCAGTATCGGTTTGTATCACCGTCTCAATCGCTGTCGTGAAACGGCGATACCACGTGCGTGCGACTGATGTTTCACGGTTCCATCTCAGCGTGTGTGGAGACGTTGTTACTTGATACAAATCTCATATACAGGGTGTTTTATAATTGAATGCTGATCCCAAAGGGCGATAATCCTTGAACGATTTTAAGAAAAATTCTTCATATGAACATAGGTCCGCAACCGCTTTATTTCTGAGATACAGGATGTTGAAATTTAACAAAAAAATCAGTTCTTCCCCAATAACCTGAAACCGCTTTGGCTTTTCTTTTCAATTTTGGTACATGCAAAGTACGCATAAAAATAATTTTTTTCCATGATAAAGGATTTCTTAATTTTCATCAGTGGCGTCCCTGCCATATTTTTGATCAAAATAATGATACGCCACTGTCTTTTTTCAAAATAAATATTATTTTTGTAATTGTCCTCTATTTTCTCATAAAAATGGTCTCTGCCTTTTTTTCGTCCGGCGAACGGTTTTTGAGTTGAAAATAAAATGCATTCATTTGCTTGTCCCTATGCGAAATCAGCCGTTGAAGAGTAGTAGGATTATCTTGTGAGCTAGAAACATCTAGTATGCTAAGAACACATTTCGTTGTTTTCAACATAAACAATTTCGACACTTCTTTATCTAGATACGTGATATTATTTACTTTATAAAAACTTGTTAATTAATCTTTTTTTTAATTTTACAAATACCGAATTAGCAGACATGCATTACTTGTATGGGCTTGCTGACGGGAACGCATATGAAGCCAGGCGACTGTATCAAGAGCGCTTCCCAAATATAGTAGTTCCTGATGCTCAAACGATTCCAAGCATCCTCAGAAGGGTATGTGAAACAAGAAGTTTTGAGTCGAATCATCACTTGAAAGGAGCACATCGGACTACAAGAACTCCAGAAATTGAGGTAGCTGTTTTAAATTCAGTTTTTTTTTTATGTTCTGGTTCCCACGAAAAGGGATATCCTGTAATGTTCAGAGAACATCGTGGGAACCAAGGGAAAGAAGGTAGGAGTTGGTGTTCTTCTTAAATTTCTAGAGGTTATATGCCTCGGGGAACACCTCCCTAGGCAATGAGTTCCAAAGCCTCGCTGTTCGTTGGATGAACGAGTCTTTGGAAAGTGATGTTCTGCAGAGTGACCACGAAGGGGTGTGATGACTGAACTTGACGTGTTAGTCTCGAAGAGACTGCCAAAGCAGGAACGATTGTTGATATTTCAGAAGAGCATCGCCCATGAAAATATCTATAAAATAGAGACAAATCGCCAACTTTTCTACGGTGTTCCAGACAAGTGAGCGAGTTTGTAAGCGAGGCATCACCGACGAGACGAATTGCCCTTTTTTGGACAGAATGTAATAGCCTCAGGATATGTTTAGGTGCCGCGCTCCAAATATGGGAATAGTATTCCAGGACAGGTCGGATCTGTGCCTTATAGATCATAAGCAGCTGGGTGGGGGTGAAATAGCTCTTGGCACGAAACAAAAAACCAAGTTTTTGGGATGCACTTTTGGCAATGGACCTCACGTGATTTTCCCAGGAAAGGTTATTGCTGATAGTAATACCAAGCATCGATATGGATGACTTTAGTGGTATGGTTACTCCTGACAAAGTTATGTTAGGCACAGTGAGATCGGCTTTTCTAGAGAAAAGACATGCTTGTGTTTTGTTTGCATTGAATTCTACCAAGTTATTAGATCCCCACTCGAAATTGTTGCTAAGTCCATATTTATATTATTAACATTTCTTCCTCGTTCATTTCTGGTTTCACGGGCTGATATAGGGGCCCTGAAAGAGAAAGCGGTATGGAGGGTACTATCATCGGCGAAGCTGTGTACTGGACATGAAGTTGCTTTCAACAGGTCGTTGATGTGAAGTAGAAATAGTGTTGGTGCGAGAATAGATCCTTGCGGAACACCAGCATTTATGACGAAAATCCTGAAATAAGTACGAGGCAAGTTGCTAATAATTTGAATATCGCCCATATTCTAGTATGGAGGATTCTTCATGATTATTTATTATATCCCTATCACATTCAACGGGTTCAGGCTCTACTTCCTCGAGACTTTCCATTACGAGTGAATTTCTGCCAATGGTTTCTCCAAAAAGTTACCGAAAACCCTGTATTTGAAAGGGAAATTTTATTCATGGACGAAGCTAGTTTTACTGAAAACAGGATCAGAAATTTTCATAATAATCATTTTTGGGCCGAGGAAAATCCGCATGCAATCGTGGAATCTCATCACCAGGAGCAGTTCTCATTAAATATCTGGGCTGGAATTATTGGAGATCACCTAATTGGACCTTTTTTTACCAAGCATAATTATCGCCGATTTCATGAAGATAATTTGCCAATTCTGTTGGAAGATGTTCCTATTTTAATGCGAAATCGCATGTGGTTTATGCACGATGGTACACCTGCTCATTTTAGTGCTCTGGTACGCGAATATTTAATAAACCAAAACTTTCATAATCGCTGGATAGGTCGTGGGGGAACAGAGTCATGCCAGCTAGATCCCAGACTCAAACAGTCTTGATTATTTTCTTTGGGGACATCTTGAGACTTTGGTGTACAGTCAACCAATTCTAACTGAGGAAGAATTGCGAAACCACGTAATAGTTTCCTGTGAAGCAATAAGGAATACTCCAGGAATTTTCCAAAGAGTACGCGAGTCAATGAGAAGGAGGGCTGAAGCGTGCATACTTGCAGGAGGCGGACATTTTGAACAGTTAGTTTGATTTTGATATTTTTTGTTCATAATAGTTGTTTTTAAAAATAAAAAAAATATTTTTATGCGTACTCATTACAAAAACTAAATAATAGTTACCATAAAATTATGAAAATCTTGCCTAGTTCCTTTGATTACCACAATTGTGAAATCAAGTGAAACAATCGAATAGAGACAAGCAAATGAATGTATTTAATTTTCTAAATCGAAAACCGTCCGCCGGACGAAAAAATGGCAGGAGACCATTTTCATGAGAAGATAGAGGACAATTATAAAAATAATATTTATTTGGAAAAAAGATAGTGGCGTATCATTATTTTGATCAAAAATATGACAGGGCATGTTAACAGGGACGCCACTGATGAAAATTAAGAAGTCCTTTATAATGGAAAAAATGTATTTTTATGCGTACTTTGCATGTAAATTAAAAAAAAAAAGCCAAAGCAGTTTCAGAGATATTGGGGTAGAACATATTTTTTTGTTTAATTTCAACATCCTGTATCTCAGAAATACAGCGGTTGCGGACCTATGTTCATATGAAGAATTTTTCTTGAAATCATCCAATGATTATCGCCCTTTAGGATCAGCATTCAACACCCTGTATTTGTATCGCGACATGTAGTGATCTGATCACAAAGTCTGTGCTGGTCTTTAAAAGAGATAAAAGTGTTTCCAACCTGAATAAGAAGAGCTCAGTATTTGTAGATGGAGATCTGTATAAACAACTAATAAAAAGGTTCATTTCATGGCTGAAAACTATTGAAAATCAAATTCTTTCTCAATCAGTAGATCGTTGTGATTATCGAAATTTGGTAGGTAGTATATTCACTTCTACAATATTTGAATGATAAAATATAATGTGTTGAGAATAAAGGCTGAGAAAATTGGTTCCAACGTATGCAAAGGTGTATCAGTATCAGATTATTTCAAGATAAATATTTGCTTTGTCTATTTGTTGCAATACATGAAAGGCAACCCTCGTAGTAATATGTATGTAAGTTGTTTTCAACTTTGACGTTCAAATTTGGTGAATATATCCATTTCATGTTAGTCGGATTTTATTTTATTTATATGAGTCAATCTGCTAAGTCCATGAACCGTAAATTGTTTTATTTGTCAATTTAACCAATTACTTACATATATATGTTATATTATTTTTTGTTAAGTGATATTATGTACGATATCTCGAATAGTAGTTTGTTGAAAGTTTCATTTATCGTTTACCTGTTGTGGTCACGATGTAATAACCTTATTGGTGATTATTTATTTTATTACTTCCCATTCATTACTAAGAACCGCGAGGCAGCCGTACATTCCAAATTCAAAGGTATTTTGTTCCCATACATGGTGAAAAATGAACGTTCCTGCTACTCTAGTCATGAGAACATGAAAGAGGTATAAGACCTGACAACCTAATGAAAACAAGAAATTAAACAGGCCTTGTAGAACACTCGGACAAAACTTTACGCAGATTCGATTCTATAAAAACAGAAATTGTTGGTAAACAACAAATTTACAAAGAAAAGAAGCCTACAAGAGATGATCAACATAAAAACAATAGAAATAAAAACATAGATACCCAATATTTACCCAACTCTCATTCATATCGGATAAGTAAATTAAAAGTACCACAATAATCGAATTATGCATTCAATTTTATCGAATCATATACGTCTATGGTAGCGTATTACGTTTCAATTCCAACAGTATCTGAAAAACATCGTGATCTCTTAATAAACTCTCCTTACGCCGTTAATATCCATAAATAAATATTCATTTATATCTTAAGTACCAAAAAAAATCAGACTGTATGTCAGTTTAATTGTATACTGTCCCAGGAATAAGTTTTCCATTTATATATAGTGAGTATAGAGCGGTCACTGCTTTTGCTTTAAGCCGGGTACTGACTTGAATGTGCATGCGTTGAGTCGAGGCGCATGCATATGCGTGTGTATCGACTCGGTACATTTGTTCAAATATATTTCCCCGCACGCATGTGTATTGTTTCAGTCCTTTCCGGTCATTCGTGTGTTTAAGTAATTGCAGAAGTTATTATTGCTGGTGCTGCAGATTTCGAATATTCAATTAATAGCATTGAACCGAAAATTGTAAAATAGACACCAAACTCAGGCATGCTGTTCCGTTCAAGAATGTGTAGAAATAACACTTCGCTTTTTAGCAACTGGAGTCTCATACTCTATTACAGTAATTAGAGTATCGAAGCAATTGAGACGTGAAAGGAATGCTTTGCGTTCCACAAAACGGGATGTTGTTCGTACAAATCAATTGATTGCAATGTTACGCCACTGGTCTATTATATAATTTTATAATAAGATGCTTAAATACCTCCCTGACTGCCCATGGTAAGCTGCAGTATGTATACAGTGGGTACCAATAATAAATACCCCTCTGAGTTCTCCAGCTACGCCACTGGCTGGGAGAAATACTCACAATAATAAATCACTAGCGCTAAGGAGGCCTCAAAAATAGGGTTCCTATATTCGATTAACCCTTTTTTGTATAGTTGCTCGTCAAAGTAACAACTTTGAGGTATAGGGAGCATCAATTATTTGGGAATAATTGAACCGGGATTATTTTTCGAGAGCGGCTTCGAGGAATCATCCCTGTCTCTCAATACTGGGGAGTATGGAGCTTTTATTCAGGAGTACTACCGATCTCAGAATTTTATACTGATAATGGACTCGGAATCATAAGAAATATATTTATACGAAATAAGTAGATGCAAGTACATATAATGTCAATCATTTCTCAACTCGAAATAAACAACACTACTAAACAGATTTGGTAAGCTATAAAGAAAACAAATAGAAAATATTCCTTATGAATAGTTTTCGACATAATAAGGAATCGGAAACCTGATTGATATCAACAAACAAGTCAATATGAGAATATAGGGGAAACCAGATTATAGAAATATCATAAGGTTATGAACTATGTATGCCAAAATACTAAAATGACAGTCATGTTAACTCAGGTGACCCAAAACATAAGTTCAGACAAAAAAACAATTACCTTACTCCGTTACTATCAACTGTCATCACTGGATTCACTCGATTTTTATATTTTACGCGATATAACTTTATTGGAATGCTCATCACGGTATTTCACGAAAATTTTAAGTGTTAAATTATTATTTCGCACCGTGTATTAAAAAAAATATTTTGGGTTATAATCTTATGCCGGATGATATCTTGTTTTAGCAACCTCAGGAGGGTTGTTTTCGATTTGCCTGTCGTGATTATGATTTTCATTTGCTATTGCGAAACTGACTAGAAACTTTGTGGCTTTGATTTATTGGACATTACTATCATTTAGTTGACTTATCACTTGACTTTTCACTTTCTTAGTAAAATATCATGACCGTCGGAATAACCATGGTATATAGACTTTTCTCTATTGTACTATGAACTGAGTGAACATGTTACTGGTATGACTTCTGTTTTCAGAATAATCCTTTCTTTATCGCGGAGTCGCGTTTTTATAGTAATCTTCCCGTGGCTTTGATTGTTCGCGGAGGGGTACAACTGTTTGTTACCGTAGTTACCTTTTTCTTGTCATAATAAATCACTTTCTTAGTAATTAATGGCTCTCTACGTTAGCGGTCACGAAAAAAAAAATGGAATGATTTATTTAGTTCGTGGTTGAGTTGCATTTAATGAGCTGTCAAAACCTATGATTTATATCGTATTTGTTTACTCTTGAAATTCCTTAGATATGCCTAACATCGGAAGTGATGATTTGTTTATGACTCATTTGTAAAAGGGGGATTTTTTTCATATGCATTCCTTGTCTGGCGGTTGACAAAATATTTTTATCCGGCTTTGTGTATCAGTTTGGTCGCGTATTTGATTTCAAACTTTATTTTTATTCCCAGTGAATTCGTTTTCTGGCTACAGAGTTCCTGTTTATTTATAACTTGTTTTTCCTGATGTTCGAAATTTTTCTGTACTTATGGGATATGACAGCAAGCAGTCTTCGTTAGACCACTCCATTTTGTCGTTTTTGAAACCGTTATTCAGGAATCTCTTCACTGCTATTCGCTCGACAGACTATTGCAGACTAAAAATCGGTAGGCCACTGAGCACACACACATGATATTTTTCCTTTGAGCGGGAGCAAAAACCGACAGCCAAGGGCTTAGGTAATGTGCATTCGCGGTGACTCGCGAGAAGTAAACATGCATGCGAATGACACGTCCAGAATTGAATGTACATATGCATGCGCCTCGATTCAACGCATGCACATTCAAGTCATACGCGGATTTTTATATAGTGATTTCAAATTTATTGAAAAAAAACAAAGCGATTCTGGATCCACGAAATATATAGAACCCGAAGATGTTCCGGGGGCTCTAAACTTTTACGGCAGTTGCATTCTGAACAGTTTCAAAACTTTGTTAGGATGTCGTCAGAGGATTTCGAATATTTGATTAATAGCATCGGACCAAACATTGTAAAAAAAGACACCAAATTCGGGCATGCTGTTCCGGTTCGAGAATGTCTAGCAATAACACTTCGCTTTTTAGCAACTGGAGTCTCATACACTAGGTTTGTTCGCGTTCCAAACTTTGGAAATTGTTCTAGGATTGCGCACAACCAGATGCGCAATAACTTGAATCCGAGATGGTTCTCGGGCAGTCCAGAAAAGAAATAAACGAAAACGCTATTTATGAATACGAATTACGATAAGGTTATGTCGAGGTGTCGAGCCATTTTACAAACGAACAATTACCTGCGGATTTTGAACAATAGATGTTCACATGTGCAGTAAGTAACACTGAAAAAAAAATGGAAAATAATGTTTTATTGTCATCCGAAATTTTTTCTTTGTAGGTGAATTCTTAGTGTGGAAGGATCATGAAGAGAATAATTATTTTGATAGAGAGAAAACATCTATGTTGATTAATTTATACAAACATAACAAGCCCAAAGTTGCTTCTGGTGATATCAAAACTATGAAAAAGTTATGGGAATGATGGCAAGGGAAATGTCAAATGCATTCAAAATAACTATTAGGAACAAAGAGAAAAAGGAGGAATGTCACTAGGGATGGACCATTCTACAAAAAGAGAAATGATATCCTTATTGAAATGAAGAATGACCTCAAATCATATTATGAAAAAGAAATGAGAATTAAAAATAAAAACTAGATATTAACAAGAAAAAGTTGGAAGATATAGTGAAGAGAACAAGTTTATTGGAGCAAAGAGCCAATATCCAACAAAGCAATTCCTTCGACTCATGAGGATATCATTTATTTTTCTGTTCAGTGTTGTTAGACCAATGGTGTACCTGCAAGCCTTAAAGGTTGTAATGATATTTATTTTCTATGATTCGAGTTGATAGAAAACTTTTGTTTTGTTCGGTTTCACTGAATATATACTTACCTGAAAGTTTCAAATGTGATATTACCTTTATGTTCCAGTTGATGAGAGAATCTATTTTGTTTTTGTTTTGTTGATCACTGGTCAAGCTGAAGGCATCTAAGGTGATAATGTGTTCAAAGTTTATGAATAAAAATGTGTCAAAAGCAAGAGTTGCATTTTTATACTGCATATATATATGTTATATCTCACTTTTCACTAAAGACTTTTTAAAAACAATTACTACTTCAAAAAGGAGTATAGTAGACTCCTTTGGACTTTATTTGGAAAATATAATAATACAATTAAAACTACTTGACTGAGTGTCTGAAAACAACTAGTTACCAATGATGCCTCGCAGGGCTATTTATAATATTAGAACAATGGTGACGCTGCTTAGATCAGCGAAATATTATCCTGTACTCAGTCTCTGAGAGCGGACGTGATGACCCTGGGATGATAGCAAGTCAGCAGTTTCTTGGAAGGTAACCTGATACTCCTGGGATGGCCACTGGTTATCTTGCATATAACAGCTCCCTCCATAAAGAAAAAGTTGATGCCATGCAGCAACTTTTAGGGTTGTGAGGTGATCATGCGTCGCCTTCCAGATGGATGGATTCTTCCTGCATTTCTTCACGAAGAATTGGTCTTCTTCTTGGGAAAATGCTGGAGATTCTTCTCAATGGTTTGAATGGTCTGTGCGGTGGAGGCGGTGAATCGTCAGGTCCTGTCAGAGCCAGTCTTGTCGTTCTCTTTCTACACTTGCAGAATAGGTAGAGTGCCAACAGGGATAAGACGAGTGAGATGGTGAAGAAGGTGAACCATGATATGTTCTTCTCGACGAAAGGTTGTTGAATCAGGTCATCTAGGCTCTTTGAATATGTGTCCAGCTTGTGTTTGGCAACGTCCAAGTCATCAATATTCAGATCGTTCGATTTGAGGGGCTTCAGTTTCGGCAGTTTCGATTTTTCTGGAATATCCACACAACACTCGTATGGTATTACAACTGGATGTGTGCCGTGAGTGACGTTCGATGTTTTCGATCCTTGGGAACTTGACTGGATCTTTGTTATTCCAATAAACGCACTACATTCAATCTGGAGTTCCACGATTGAATTCTTATAAATAATTTCAGTCTTAGTGTTCATATTGGGACAATTCACGGTCACTTGTAAAGGTTCAGAAAGGATCACTAGCCATAGATTGGTTTCGAGTTTTTGAATGTTATAACCTTGGCTGAAAATCAAAGAACTTTGACAGTTTCGCGGAATGTTTTTGAAACTTTTGAAAATTTGGGCTTCACAAATGGAGTTATAGTCTATTGGATATGCGAACATATCGGAGCACAATTCAGTTCTATGAAAAAGCGGTTTACACGTTTTCAAGTCTGTCACAGGTATGAACATTAAAGAATCATCATGTTTCGTGATTAATTTTTGAGAAATCGAGAGAATGTGATGGAGTCCAGTTCTATTATCATAATATGGAATTGGGTACAGTTGGTACAGGGTGTAAATTTGTGGTTCTGTAAGAGGAATTTTTAGGATAAAGACTAAGTTCTAATTGGTTTGGAACGCTTCTAATTCTATGATTTCAAGGTATTGTGCTATTTTGGAAAGTTTTGGTTGGAGTGGGAGATTGTTTTTCCGTAGGTTTTGAGAAATTTCCTGTAAGGCGGTAATCAAATGGTCGGGTGTAATGATTGAAGAATGAATTATATTCAAACGTGCAAAGGTAATTGAATCTAACATATCATCAATATTTTCTTCGAGGAATAGAAAGCTTCCCATTAGTTTTTCGCAGATATTTATAAATTTCAGTTTTGTTTCAACGTGAGTAATTCTATCGCTCCATCGATTGATAGTATTTTCTATAATTTTAATATCGTCATTGAAAGTCTTCTCATCGACTTGCAATTTGCGGATGGTGGTATTGAAATTTTGGATAACTGATGTGGTTACTGAAATTTGGTTCTTTAATAAGTTCTCCAATTGGTGTTCATCGTTATTCAACCTGTTAATACAGTTGGTATAGTATTCGCCGTCAGCGGCATCTAAATTGCCAGTGATTGTTTTGAATATACTTCCTATACCGTCGATCAGGCCTCTTTTATATCGTTTAGTATCTGAAATAGTTTCTCCCAATTTCTGTTCAATAGAATTTGAAATTTGGGTGAGAAGGCTAATATGGGTTTTTACCTCGGATCGAAATTCGTTCATTCTATGTCCTGTGAATTGTATTGTGTTTGTGAGAGTTTCTAGAATTCTACGGTTATTTTCGTACGCATTTTTGAATACGGAAATGTCTTTATTTACAATTATAGTCCATTTATCGTTAGTGAGTACGATATTTCCATTTTCATGGTAATATACGCCAATAGTATTATTTATTGGTTTGATTTGGTATTGAGACTCTACTGATCCGACCAGCAGCAGCAACCTGAAAATAAATTAATCTTCAGTATACGGCTTCATGCGATCGAAGTTAACTTTTGATCTTTGATTGGTTCGAGGATTCAGAAGTATCGCGGAATTTAGAAGAATTTGTTCTATTATGAAAGGACCATTGAATTTGTTGTGTAATTTATTCTTTATTTGGAATTCCTTGACATATACTTTGTCCATGACTTTATATTCTGGGGTTTCCTTTTTTATGTTGCGATCAAAACGGACTTTGGCTTTTTCTTTTTGTTTTAGGGTACGTTCGCGGGCAATTTTATAGAAGTGAGAAATTTTATTATTTAGGTCGCGTATATACTTGGTTATTAACTGTTCTTGATTGTAGAGAGTTTCGGGTGGTCTACTGGCTGTGTGACCAAAGACTAGTTCATGGGGAGTAAACCCATGTGTTTTATTCACAGAGTTATTATAGCAAATAACTGCGTATGGGAGGATATTGAATGGATGTTCGTTGGGATGTTCGGCCATATGTATCCGAATCATTTCGAGAAGGGTTGCGTGAAATCGTTCGACTGAACCGTTTGATTGTGGGTGATGCACACTGGAATATGTGAGTTTAATGTCATGAGAACACAAAGGTCTCTAAGTGGATTGTCAAATTCTCTGCCGTAGTCGCAGTGAATTCTCAGAGGTGTTCCAAAATGTTGGAAGTATAAAAGTAGGGTATTGACTATACTTCGTGCGGTTTTGTCATCTAATGTGTAAACTTGCGTGAATTTCGTTAGTTCGTCTCGTATGCTCAGTGCGTAATTTTTCGTTGGAATTTCTACTATGTCCATGTTGATTCTTTCGAATGGTGTTCTAGGGGTTTCGGTTATGACAAGGGGGTTGTCGAGGTTTTTTCTATATATTTTAGTTCTTTGGCAAATTTGGCATGTTTTTATATAATTCTCAATACTTTTTGTGAGTCCGGGCCAATTGTATTTTTCTTTAATTCTTCGAATGGTTTCATTGATTCCTCTATGGAGGTTGTTTTTTCCATTGTGGTATTGGTCGATAATTATTGGAATTTGGTCTGGGTTTGGATAAGTTATCAAATTTTGGCATACCTTGAATTCATTTTCTTTTTCTGAGAAAATGAAACAAAGTATCTCAAGAATCGGGAGTTCTAAGTTATTCTCAACGCAATAGGTGTTCGAGAGATCGATTTCGTTTTGATGTCTATACAGGGTTAGAAATAAATGTTCTACTACTGTATCAACGTCAAATGGTAGAGGGACAATATAGTATTTTCGATTTTTGATCGTTTTACTCGATACGATATTGATTTTTAAATTCCTAAAGTCATAATTCTGTTCGAATATATCGTCGAAGATTTTGTAATGAAAATCTTTGAGGTTCTTCTGTTGTGGGAATATTAAAATGTGTTTGTTTTCTTTGTCAAGTAATTGGCAGTTCGAGTATTGAACTTTCGAGTGGTCAAGGAGTGATTTCGTTTGATATAAATTTATGAAAGTTCGGAATTCTTGTTCGATATGTTCAGCAGAAAATGTTTCTTGTTGATTTTCCGGGGTTTCCTCTGTTTCAGAAATATTTTCCGTGTCAGGGGGTTCTTCTTTCAGTTCTGGTTTAGGTTCGTGCTGTTCTTCTTCACTGTCAGCTAATTGTTTGTATGTCAGAGTCTTCGTTTGCGGGTAATATCAATGTACAGGGAGAGAAAATTTTTGAATTTAGAATGAAACATCTTTTCGGTGGGTCAATCTTGATCCTGGAAAGTGCATCGGCATTTTTGTTGATCTTGCCTGGTTTATAAATGATTTCGTAATCGTATTCCTCAGTTTAAAGGCGCCATCTGGCAAGTCTGCTACCAGGGTCCTTGATAGAAAATAGCCACGTGAGGGGCCGATGATCAGTGATTAGCTTGAACTTTCTACCAAACAGGTATGGCCTGAAATGTTTGACAGCCCATACTATGGCTAAAAGTTCCCGTTCTATTGTGGAATATTTGGATTCGGCAGAACAGAGCGTCCTTGAGGCATATGCGATTGGTAAGTCTTCACCAATCGGGCCTTGGGAGAGCACCGCACCAATGGCAAATGCACTCGCATCTGTCGTAAGCAGAAATGTCTCTTCGAAATTAGGGTATATGAGAATGGGTGTCGAAATGAGTGTCTGTTTCAATTCTTGGAAGGAATTTTGGCATTCGTTTCCAAAAATGAATGGGGTATCCTTTTGGAGTAATTTCGTGAGTGCTTTTGAAATCTTAGCGAAATTAGGGATGAAGCGTCTATAATAGCCAGCCAATCCAAGAAAGGATTTAATCTCTTTCTGATTTTTTGGTTCAGGGAAATTTATTATACAGTCGACTTTGCTCGGATTTGGTTTCACTCCATCTTTGGTAATGAGATGACCAAGATAGGCTACTTCCTTCCTGAGGAATTCACACTTGTCCGGCTGTATCTTTAGATTTGCTTGTCTGAGTCTTTTGAAGACTTCGTTCAAACGAGATATATGTTCATGAATCGTGGGGGAATAAATGATGATGTCGTCCATATAGACTAGACATCGCTCATTCTGGATTCCGAGTAAGATATTATCCATTACTCTTTGGAAGGTAGATGGAGCGTTCTTCAGCCCGAATGGCATACGAATAAATTCATAGTGACCATTCTCGACTGTGAAAGCAGTTTTCGAAATGTCTTTGGTATCTATTTCTATCTGGTGAAAACCAGAGGCTAGATCCAAAGTCGTGAAATATTGGCATTTGCCAAGTTGGTCAAGGAGGTCAGCTATCATCGGTAGTGGGTATTTGTCGTCTATGGTAAGTTCATTCAACTTCCGGTAATCGACAACAACTCGCCATTTCTGTTTACCAGAAGCGTCGATTTTTTTGGGGACGACCCACACAGGGGACGACCATGGGGAGATAGAAGGGCGTATGATGCCATCTTCTAGCATTTTGTTCATCTGTCTTTTCACCTCCTCTTTATGAATCTGAGGATAGCGATACGATTTCGTGAACACGGGTTTTGCGTCTTTAGTATCAATAGAATGTTTTATTTCATTGGTGAACGTCAATCGATCACCTTCTAAATAAAATATATCCGAATATTCAAGGCAAACGTTTGTAATGAGTTCAGTTTCTTCTTCGTTCAGATGTTCCAAACGAAGTTGATTTTGAATTTCAAAATTTCTGTCTGTCTGTGTGTCAGAATTTTCATTTTCGTTGAAATTATTAATAGAGTAATTTTGAATTGGTTCGATTTTTATATCGGGAAAATTGATAGTTTTTGACATTGTTACATTAATCACAGAGGTGAGAAATTCTCCTTTATGATTGATTTTCACTAATGCATTGGGTAATCTAACATTTTCTTTCACTTGGGCTAACAGTATAGCTTCGGTTTTAGTTTGAAAATCTGTTCCATACGGGGTTCAATAGAAATTGTATTCGGTATGTTGTTCATAGACGTTTCAACTACATTTTCAGAGGGGTTCTCAGAGTCCGTTACTTTGATTAGGGGAATCGTTTTGAAGTCGGTTATAAGTTGCTTATTTTTCAAATCGACAATACAATGATAGTGTTCCAAGAAATCGGATCCTAGAAGACCATCAAAATCTATATCTAAATTGTAAATGAATACTTTATGAGGATTACCTATACAAAAGGGTATCATTACTGTTTCAGAAATGATGATTTTTTTATCTGTGATACCTTGTATCACCACATTTTCATGGGATCTATTAGAATAATTTTGGACTGTTTTTGGCTTGAAGATTGATATACCAGCTCCGGTATCGATAAGTATTTTATAGGTATTGGTTGCGTACATGATATAATACAAGTTTTTGGAATTGATTGTGAGTGATTTAGTTATAGGAATATTTGTTCGGGGAAGTTCAAGTTTGGGTTGAGATTGTCTGATATATTCAGGGCTTGCACTTGGGCTTGGAGCTCTGAAGTGGGATCTATCGATTGATTGATCGGTGGATCGAAAGATATTGGGCCTATTGGAAAATCCTGAAAATTTTCGTATTGATTCGGTTGGGTATCCGAATATCCAAAATCATACTGATCATTAGCATGATCGGAAATATTTGACTGGTGTTCCTGATAATTATCGGTATAACTTTCAGCACCAAAATTTTGGGAATCTTGATAATCATCTGTGTAATTATCGTTTGTGGAATATTGGTATTCTTTATAATTATCGGTATAATTATCAGCACTGGGGTTTCGTGTATTCAGGTGGTGAGTTCGCTGAGAACCGAATTTGTAAAAATTCGGGTTTTGTTGGATGGCTGAAGGCCTTTGTTGATTGAAATTAGGATTTGGCCTAATTATTGGTGGTCTGAATTGGGATTGATTCTGGTTGTTCGATTGATTTGGTTGATTTGATTGGTTTGGTTGATTTGATTGATTTGGTTGATTAGGTCTGAAGTTTTGATAGAATCTGGGATTTTGTTGGAAGTTCGTATTTTGTTGGGGAAAATTTTGTTGCGGTTGTTGAGATTGTCTTGTACGACATTCATTTAAAACATGGCCTTGACGTTTACAGTAAGAGCAAAATTTCTGTTGATTGGGATTTGAATTCATTTTTCTCGGTTGGTTAGAATGCGTATTTGGGTTTCTATTCAATGCAGATTTTTGCTGTTGAAAATAATTCAATTGCATTTCCCTTCGTACTCTCTGTGTTGCAGTTAGTATGTCCGTAGGGTTACCTGCTCTAATAAGTTGTCCAATTTGAGGTTCTAAACCAGCCAAAAGGCTATTCAATGTCATGGTTTCAATGAGTGAACTTTGAGATGTTTTTTGATCGGGAGTAAGATTTTGTTTCTGAATTGTAGCGTGCATTTTTGCATAATGTGTTTGTAATCTATTTATGAAAGTCAGAGGTGATTCGCCAGGTAGTTGGTGAATTCTTTGGAGATCTTGTATCAATGAGGTTAAATCACGAGTATCACCAAAGTATTGATTTAACAGTAACTTAATTTCATCCCAGGTTTGGGGATTTCGAGAACTTATTAATTCTGCCGCTTTCCCTTTTAAATTATTTTTGATGTGCAAGATTACCAATGTTCTTTGATCTTGTATGGCCATACGGTAAGCAGTGTTACACGCATGGATAAAAGTATTTAAAAATATTTTATCACCGTCATACTCCGGAATTATTGAAAATATTTCATTTAATCTATAGGGTTCAACTTCAGTTGTGGTATTTGGAGGCGTTGTAGGCATAGTGGATGAGTTGATAATAGAACTGGTTCAAATTGAAATCAATTGAATATTGAAATTGAACGAGATGATTCTTATATTTTCTTACCAAAGAATGTCCATGCGGAGGATGCAATCCGGCTTCACAAGCGTTGCTCCGAAGGAAGTTAGCGTTCGCGTGTTCTTCTTTCGTTGAAGAGACCGTCCTTCTGTGGTCCTTTGGTGTTGTTTGTTGCTTGGAGTGTTCAATGAGCTTCGTGCAGGTTCTTTTTCCTTTGAAGGATTGGGATCCACCTATTTCGGTTAGGTTTTCCGTGTTCCGCAGGAGTTGAAGGATCCTACGGACTGCGCCAATTGTTATATCTCACTTTTCACTAAAGACTTTTTAAAAACAATTACTACTTCAAAAAGGAGTATAGTAGACTCCTTTGGACTTTATTTGGAAAATATAATAATACAATTAAAACTACTTGACTGAGTGTCTGAAAACAACTAGTTACTAATGATGCCTCGCAGGGCTATTTATAATATTAGAACAATGGTGACGCTGCTTAGATCAGCGAAATATTATCCTGTACTCAGTCTCTGAGAGCGGACGTGATGACCCTGGGATGATAGCAAGTCAGCAGTTTCCTGGAAGGTAACCTGATACTCCTGGGATGGCCACTGGTTATCTTGCATATAACAGCTCCCTCCATAAAGAAAAAGTTGATGCCATGCAGCAACTTTTAGGGTTGTGAGGTGATCATGCGTCGCCTTCCAGATGGATGGATTCTTCCTGCATTTCTTCACGAAGAATTGGTCTTCTTCTTGGGAAAATGCTGGAGATTCTTCTCAATGGTTTGAATGGTCTGTGCGGTGGAGGCGGTGAATCGTCAGGTCCTGTCAGAGCCAGTCTTGTCGTTCTCTTTCTACACTTGCAGAATAGGTAGAGTGCCAACAGGGATAAGACGAGTGAGATGGTGAAGAAGGTGAACCATGATATGTTCTTCTCGACGAAAGGTTGTTGAATCAGGTCATCTAGGCTTTTTGAATATGTGTCCAGCTTGTGTTTGGCAACGTCCAAGTCATCAATATTCAGATCGTTCGATTTGAGGGGCTTCAGTTTCGGCAGTTTCGATTTTTCTGGAATATCCACACAACACTCGTATGGTATTACAACTGGATGTGTGCCGTGAGTGACGTTCGATGTTTTCGATCCTTGGGAACTTGCCTGGATCTTTGTTATTCCAATAAACGCACTACATTCAATCTGGAGTTTCACGATTGAATTCTTATAAATAATTTCAGTCTTAGTGTTCATATTGGGACAATTCACGGTCACTTGTAAAGGTTCAGAAAGGATCACTAGCCATAGATTGGTTTCGAGTT
Source organism: Gonioctena quinquepunctata (assembly GCA_018342105.1). NCBI lineage: Eukaryota > Metazoa > Arthropoda > Insecta > Coleoptera > Chrysomelidae > Gonioctena > Gonioctena quinquepunctata. Next base: position 78,642 of record JAFIRS010001467.1, on the reverse strand, counting down.
TTTGAATGTTATAACCTTGGCTAAAAATCAAAGAACTTTGACAGTTTCGCGGAATGTTTTTGAAACTTTTGAAAATTTGGGCTTCACAAATGGAGTTATAGTCTATTGGATATGCGAACATATCGGAGCACAATTCAGTTCTATGAAAATAAATATATATATATATATATATATATATATATATATATATATATATATTTTTCTTGGGGATGAGGTTCGTTATCGTTTTTCTTAAAAAATTACAAAAAGTTCTGCTATGGTTTCATTTATTAGTTGACGTTACGACGGGAGTCTGTTTCATTGAACAAATAATTTTTTAATATATTTTTTTTTATCGAAACAGTGATAGGAAAAAACGTTGTGAACAAGGTTTGGAGCATCAAACATAAGTTCGAAAAACTCTGTTTAGTGTTGGGAAAATTGTTAATATGGGTTCCATGGTTTGACAATCCTTATTTGCTTTCTCAATAAGAAGTCGGTTTGATGCATGGTGGGTTTCTTGGTTAAGTCGTCCAACTTGAACCGAGAAAATTATTCTTTCCACAAATTCTTCTAGTTTGATTTGGTCCGATAGCATTTGCAAGGCAGCGTGGTTTGTTTTTTCAAACTAGAAGAATTTGTGGAAAGAATAATTTTCTCGGTTCAAGTTGGACGACATAACCAAAAAAACCACCATGCATCAAACCGACTTCTTATTGAGAAAGCAAATAAGGATTGTCAAACCATGGAACCCATATTAACAATTTTCCCAGCACTAAAACGAGCCTTTTTCGAACTCATGTTTGATGCTCACATACCTTGTTCACAACATTTTTTCCTATCACTGTTTCGATAAGAAAAAATATATTAAAAAATTATTTGTTCAATGAAGAAGACGAGAAAAGCTTTATGGTGTCCTCGAAATATCCAACATTGTTGGGATGTGTTTTGAGGACTTCCGGCAACACGGTATTTAGAAATGTTTCTTCTGCACCTGAACTTGAAGAGGACGATGAGCTGGATTCATATTTTTTATCCGAATCTTTGCGAACAAATTAATACTGTGCCAACAATGGAAATAAGTTACGATGCCAGAAGCATTGTACGTTGTACGCATGCGTACCCAAATAGTCCACACAAGGCAGAAACTGTTCTTACTAAGATGCTCGTACTATTTCGAACCGATTTGTAACTGTCCCGAACTAGTTCGAATGGAACGGAAACACAAAACCTATGGAATATATAACAGTCCTGAACAAACGCGAACACTTCTTTCACACTACGCATGCTCCTGATGGTTTCGGACCGTTTATTTTGTGAACGCGAACAAACCTAGTGTCTACACTGAGCACACACACACACACACTCATACAGGTATCAGCTACACTATGGCAACCCAAGCATATTCCGAACTTGTGGCACATTTGATAATACACTAGGTGGAGGTAGTGCTCTTTCTAAGAAATATTTAGCTATTTTTATTTCTTAAGTACACCCCGTTTGACAAGATATATTGATGTTCCACACTACGGCTACCTGAGCCACAATGTTGTGTGTACAAGTAATGTGTAAAGAGTTGTCATAGTGCAAAATTAGTAGCCATAGTGTCGAAAGTTCGTGAGGTGTGTGAGAGCGGTGTTGCCACATTTTATTTACTTTTTACCACGCCCACTTACTTACGTACACACGACTCTGTGGCTACTACCAACAAGTTTATTTTGCTTCTGCGCAGCGAGCAGTCATTTCGTTAGTCGGAACATAAGCGAAAATTTCTTCTCGTCGATACCAATGTTCATTATTGCGGCTGAATATCAGAAATTGGATGTTGACAATTGAATTTTAAATAATCAGAGTTGAATGTTAAAGGATGAAACATGAAGTTGAATGTTGAGAAAGTTGAATATGGAAAATTGTTGTAAGTTGAATATTGAAACTCATCTGTCAAAAATTGAAGGTTGTAGGTAGGTGTAATTTGAAAGTTGATGGTTGGAAATTAAATGATGACATTTTTAATGCTCAGAATATTGAAATTTTTAGTTAAAAAAAAATGAAAAAAAAATTTTAAAAAAGTCGAATTATTCTTGAAATGAAAAATTTCGTGGAATCAAACTGATGATTTCATGAATGAGCCCTGATTCCAAAACTGATTGTAAATTTTACATGAAACTTGGGGTAAAAAAGGAAAAATGTCGTTCGAAATAGCAGTTTGAGAAAGTTTTCGAAAGAAAAAACATCTACTGTCTTATATTGGGATTAAAATTCGAATAATTGAATAAAAGCGAATTTCATGGAAAACTGCTGTGGAATGTCAAATGAAAGCTTATGTGATGCAGAACCCATTCATATATATGAAAATTTTAAAATAAAAAATACATAAACTGCAAATATAGTTGTAACAAGTGTAATCACAAATAAATTCTTTTATATCTGTAATGTATCGAATTACTCCTTAAATTCGATTTTTATGGATAATGTATATCTACTAATATAGGAAATTTCGATTCAATCAGTTTTCTCATATTAGAAGTCTCAAGTCGTTAACACTGAGTGTTGGATGTTATGAGTTGAAATTCAAAGCTTAAATGTTGTAAAACGAAGATACAATAAAAGCATTTTGAAAAAGGTACATTTTGTGAAAAAAAAAATACTTTGAAATAAAAAATTCTACGTAAACATCAGGATACTATTAGAGATTGATTGGAAAAAAATTACGACACCTAATCTCGTGTAAGAGTCTTAAGTTCATTTATAATTATGGTAAGTTTGGTGATCCACAGATATGTTCTTCAAACGGTTTTGTTGGGATTAGAATCAATGTTATTAAAGAAAAACAATTGCTTTCTCGCCAACGTTACGAACTTCAATGAGTTCTTCATCAGGGCTCTGTAAAACTCATTGTTACAGAGCTCTGTTGATAAATTTATTATAGTTCGAAAAGTTGGTGAGAAACCAATAATTTTTCTTCAATAACATTGATCCTAATCCCAACTAAACCGTTTTAAGTTCATTTATAATGATAAGTTGGATATGGACTTTGGAATTAAAGAGAAACAAAGAGTTCCTTGAGAATGAGGTGTTTAAAAGAATGAGTTTTTTCGAGCAAAACTCCAAATTACGAATAAAATTTCGAAAAATTATAGAAAAAAAACGAATTTCGTGGGATGTCGAATCAAAGCGAGTATATCAAAAGTAAATTAATTTGCTGTAAATCCCCAAATGAATGAACTGAAGCCTCAAATTCCCAGTTCAACTTCGATACATGACACAATCACATTTATTGGTATAAAGATGTACAGTAAACTTCCTCTGGGTGTTGAAGAAGTAACAGCACTTAGTCCATTTAGAAGAAAAACAAGAAATTCAGTGAGTGATGAAGCCTACTATAATCTTGAAAAATATTTGGATGACACACTGTGATATCACTATTAATTGATTATATTTTATTTTTATAATATTCACTCACTACCTTAGACTTGTTTAATTCCTTGCAAAATCCTATCTGAGTGATACAATTTGAAATTTTGAATATTTCTAAAAATTTTATTAAATTGGGGTACCAAATTATCATTTTGCAATAAGTTTCAATAAGTTTTCTGTAAAACTACATGACAATTCAAAATACGCTACACGTATTTTGAAAATGTCAATCGAATTGATTTGTTTGAAAATATGAACAGGATGTTCATAAAATCAGATGTGAAATCATCTGCGACTGAAAGATAAACTTTAGTCATTATCTTCCATCGTTCAAGATAACCTCTTGTGAGGTATTCATGTTGAAAAGGGAAACATTCTCAATTGAATATTGAATAGAAAGATTTTTCTGTGAATTGAAAAATTTTTTTAATGTCTAGCAGAAAACAACTACTTTCCCGGCTAAAGCCACGCTGGACATTGAACTACATCTGATAGATATTCTAAAGGGACCCTAACTCAAAAAAAAAAATCTGAAATTGAAAATTTGCATTTTTATCAAGATAGTTATATGATTTTCTATTCCAGTCTTAGTTAAGAACTCATCTAGAAAATATTTCTATTCAATATTCAATTGAGAATGTTTCCCTTTTCAACGCCAATCGAATAAATAAAAATAAAAAATTGTTTGAACACGATAATTTTTAAGATATTTCTGAAATTAATCCATTATGTTTTTCATATTTGTTTGATTTTCGCAAATGAATGATTTGCTTCACAATATTTATTAATGAATAGTTTTTCTGTTTGAATTTTTGCATTAAATCAGAAAATATCGAGAAACGTTCATAAAAACAATAACCAAATTTTCAGAGATGTTTAACTTCAAAATGGTTCCAAATCGTTTTTCTGTTCACTGTCATCCGATCATTGCATCAATAGATATTTCAGGAGAATTGTCCACGAACCCTTTCAAATCTAATTTGAAATGTTACATAGCACCATAGGTAACTGTATAAATCCGTGAAATGTAAATTGCTTGAAAATATTGCTCATGACATATAGAGCCGAGAATGATAGAGAGCCGAGAATGATACTATAAACAACAGAATTAGAATTATAGAGTGGCGTTCTCTTCTAAATGTCTGACACACCTATAATTCCAATTTCTCCAGTATTGTTATATTTCACTTAACACAGGAATAAGATATTTTTGTAGAAATTTCAACAAAATAATTAGACTTTATAGAATTTGTAAATTAGTTTGAACCATCTCAACACATACTTGTGATAAAAGATTTGTTACGGGAATTCAATAAACGCATCAATAAATGTTTTGAAAAAAATTGTGGATATATTGAGGCTTCAGTGGATTGAAGAAAAATAAAAAAATTTGTATTTCCAATAATGTTTCTTGAGTTACTTTCTAGGTAACTTGTCATCTTCTGTTTAACTTTTCATTTGTCAAATATATCATTATTATATGCACGCATTAATTATACTAATTCAACTTACCAATGAACCCAAAGGTTATCATATTTTTTAATAATAATTTTTTATTTGAAAATAAATTATAAATTATTCATTCCCAAAAATTATTGAAGATCATTTTTTCATACATATACATATATATATATATATATATATATATATATATATATATATATATATTATGGATATATATATATATATGTATATATATATATAAAAATTTAGATATCACGACTGAAAATTGGTATGAACAGTGGGGAATAACGGGGATCTTCAGTCAGCGAAAGTGTTGAATTATGAAAAACTCTTTAATACGTTGGACCGAGCTTTCGTTTCAATTTTGAAACTTCTTCAGGGTCAGTGATCTGAGTGGTTGATTGATGAACATTAACTTGAAAAAAAAACGTAAAATATATGTAAACATTTGTCAAAGCTATAATACCATTCCGACAAATGTTTACATATATTTTACGTTTTTTTTTAAAGTTAATGTTTATCAATCAGCCACTCAGATTACTGACCCTGAGAAAGTTTCAAAATTGAAACGAAAGCTCAGTCCAACGTATTGAAGAGTTCTTCATATTTCAACACTTGTGCTGACTGAAGATCCCCGTTATTCCCCACTGCTTATATATATATATATATATATATATATATATATATATATATATAAGAAGGGTAGTCTCGTGACTGGACTAGTTGAAAATAACTATGAATTTGAAATAAACTTTGTAGAAAGGATATTCCTTGAGGTTGCAGTCAAATTTAATGGCCAATGAGAAAAGAAAAACTCTTTCTTATTTAGTCGAGCTTTCGAAAATGTTTATTTTCATTATCAAGACAGTAAGGTGGGGTTAAGTGAAGACAGCGATCTAATCACCATTTTGTGATTGAGGTAGTTTTCAAAATCATATCACTATGAAACACTACTAGTAATATATATAAAAATTAAACAATTGCAAACGCACATATTGTTTAAGAAACTTAATTTAAACAATTTAAAATTTGACAAGTACAAAAATTACCACATGGTTAAAGCATGACTGAAAAAGCTTTTATATATATATATATATATATATATATATATATATATATATATATGAGCGGCTGGCTTTTTTTCCTTTTTGTCAAAAATCATATACTTTCAAAAAAAATATTTTTTTGGAAATGGCTATATACGGTGAGTTCCGGGACATATGTTTTATTTTTCGTTGTGAGTAATTTTTTTTTTAAGGCCTTTTTTTGTAAATTATATTTTGAAGTTCATGAGAATATGGTATACATCCACATATGGCTTATAAATAACAAATTCCTTCTCATAAAAATTAGCAGAATATGAAATATTCATATATCTTGAAGTTCCGGTACATACAAATATAAAATTTTATATATCGCGAAGTTCCGGTACTAACACATTAATTTGAATCAAATTGGAATAATCATGTCAAAATATGATTGATTATTGTCTGGTATCTCGTTTGTTGTTTTAATTCATCAACCTCTATATAAAATGCTATTTTGGTGATGAGATAGTGATCAGCTATCGAACAAAATATATCTACTCTAGAATAGTTTCTATAATAGTTATGTACCGTTATGTTACTCAATTCGTGAGTACCATGTATGAAATAATTTTTTCTTCCCTGAATTCAGTATAATCAGATTGTCAAATTAAAACATGTTTAGGAACCAGAGACCATCCAATTTCTAATTTCAACAATTAGTGAATTTAGAAACTCAAATAAAATATTATTCTAAAATAAATTTGAAACCTTACATTTGGAAGGTTCAACCAAAATATCAAGGGTTATAGTTGAATATATGCATTTCAGTTTTATGTTATTATTTATAAGACACAGGTTGTCTATAAAGATTATTTTTGGACGCAATAGAATGAAAACTGAAAACGTAATAGGCAGAAAACTATTTCTTAATCTAGCTTCAGGAAGGTTCTCTCAAAACTATTATTCATTCCCACTAGGACAACTTTCATAGGTTCCAATTAATCTCTGGTTGAGTTAACTATTGGTTAGAATAGAAATGATGCTCGTTTTATGATCGGCCGAAGGCACATTCTAACCACTAGTTAACTCAACCAGAGGTTAACTGGAACCTATAAGAGTGGGCCTTAGTCACATAAATATCAATATAATTTCTTTGATACCTGTAGACGGAAGTACCCAATAATCATCATGACTGTCACTCTTGAGAGCATATATATATATTCAACCATTAACAATGGAAAACAGTAAAAACAATGCTTATTGATGATTACAAGAATTTTCGGAGGGAACTACGTTATTGGTGATGCATAATGACACGAAACGTCTGATAATGCAGTGGAGTTATTTATTTTGTTGATTTTGATTCAGAAACATTACTGCATTATGATCCAAAATATATGAAGAAAGGTTTTGGGTAATTTATTGTAATGAAATATTCAGAAATCTGTTTGATATTTGTCAGGAATCGTTTATACCGTTAATACAGTTTATGCGTAATAGTCATGATAATTGCTGATTATTTGCGATGCGAGCTTACATGCTAAGTTTAAACTCAGTAGAATTTGAATACGTGAAAATAGAGTCCCTCTATGCAATTCGGTAATAATCAAGTATAAAATTGCAAACAGATTGGAAAATAATAGCGCCCGTTCTTGGGGTTTTTGAGTGACATGAACGGACAAGTTCGGAAATAACATAAATAACATTCTCTTTTCGATATTCTGCCATAAAATATTTTGGCTAAAACAATTCCATTGAAATATTTTAGCTCAAGTAGAAATCCAATGAAATTAGTTGTTTTGCGGTCATCTGATTGAACACAACCAATCAGATTATACTGAGAACAGATTCCATGGGCTGTTTTCACTCTATTACGTTGCTATGGATACATTTTGATTTATTTCTATTCTGACGTTTCAAATATTTCATAATTTCAAAATGTCATGATTTGGTTGTAATACTAATGTGAAGATCAATGGAATTATTAAACGAAATAAATTGAAAAATACTGATTTCTATGGTAAGCAAAATTTTATATCCGAATAACCCTCGAACATTGATAAATGCTCAAAAATTGTATATCAACTTGATCTCAAGTTTGTTGCTTATAAGAAACAGACCTCCGCCTACGGCGTCGGTCTGTTTCCAAGTAACATGCTTTCGAAATCTGTTATAATTTTTTTTCGAACAATTAATAATGTCCTTGGGTTATTACTACTGAGAACAGATTATCGTCTCCAATTTCGAAAACTTGAAAAAACTATTCGAATGTAGTTTTCTCCAATGCTCAGTTGACATCATTATGCATTTGCAACATGTTTCTCATATTCTGTAATAGATGGATTTTCCCATATACAGGGTGTCCCAGATGCGGAAAAATACCAGGAAATTCAAAAGAAATGTCAATATTCTGTGAGAGCGGATAAATTACAAAATGTAATACGTTGACACCGACACTATAATTTTCTAATGGCACCAAATGTGTTTCAATGCTTTGAATGGTTCTACGTCATATAAAGTCATTTGAAATACTGATGCAAAAGGGCCATTTAATTAGTCAAGGTGTCTATCGAGATTCGAATTCTACATTAGGTTTCGTAATGATTACATGGGTGCTTTACTGAAGTGGTGCAGATAAAATGAGCTGAGGTGATTGGTCCTAGAAAGTATTTAAGTTTTTTCGTTATTTGAGGAAATCTGAAATAAAATGATGGAGGGACGTATACATTTCTTATAACACTCACATAAAAATGTATTTTTCGCATTGACATTTTTTTCCTGCAATTGTCATTGTAGCAGTTGTTTGAAATGAGGATGTAGCAGGACAGTTTTCTCATTTTATAATTGGAAAAAAAACAATGATTATTGATCAGAAATGATTATTCAGTCCAGGGATGAACCATTTCGACTATTGAATCCGTCCTAATCTCCAGAATTTTTCGTTAAAAAGTTTCGACTTACGGTTTTCTCAAGCTAGCCGAATTAAAGATCGAAGAAAATTCGTTAAACTGGCATGAACCATACAAACATATCCAAAGCTTGGGAAATACGAGTTGTTTGCCATCCTTCCATTCATATATTCTCAGTTTCATTGTGAGTCTTCCAACTTATTCTTCTGAATCATTGTCATTTTCAGCCATGTTCTATAATTCTCAACTAGTAACCAAGAAATACCCGAATAATTTCCAACTTATGCCCACTGATTTCCTATTTATACCACCAATTTCTAACCAATATCAACTAATTCTCGGTAATATTACGTCTGATGCCCAACTAATACGTCTAATACCCGACTAATACTCAAGTTATGCCACTAATACCTTTCAAATTATACATGGCTGAAATTGGGATTTTCAGCTATATTCTATAATTTCCAACTAGTGCCATATAATACCCGTAATTCCCGGCTAATTCCTAACTGATACCAGTAATTTCTAACTAATACCTACTTATCCAGTAACCTGCAATTCCGGCTAATTCCTAACTGATACCAGTAATTGCACTGCAAAAACTATTAACGTTCGAATATTTCAATGAAAGATCAAAAAATACCAAAATAAAAGACAAAGAGAAGTATTTCCAAAACTTCCATTGACATACATGGCCCTTGAATGCCATCGAGGTTAGATGATGTCATCGAAGCATTCTCAAAATTATGTCCGTACTTAAAGATTTGGGTGGCACAGGCCAAACAATAACCCGTACATATAGTGATATATCCCAAAAAGTCCAATAGCACAGTGCAATCAGTTTTTTGTTTACTCTTAAAATTGAGCATATACTAGCAAAAAAAATTTCGTTTTTTTTCCGTATGTCACCTGAACCAGGATGTTTAGATCCAATTTCTCGATTTCATATCATTAGGCTCCGTAATACGTAATTTTGCCTTGAGTTTAACCAACTCAATCTCCTACTGTTTACGAGATCCCCATGCATACACTCGAATTTTAATCACTCTATATATCAAGGATAGCAGATTACTGGTTACGAGTTGAACAATAGGATCGATAGGATTTCGAAGGATTGAGTTTTTCCTCATGTAATGATGGAATTGTCCTCTTATTGAGAAAGACCCGTATCAAATTTCACTCTTCCCTGAAAACAACTCGGGGAAGACATAAACTTCAGTGCATCCGTTCACTGAGAACTTCCAGTACTTCGTTCTCTCTCACGCAATATTAATTTGTATATCGGCCTATAGAAAACATCCGGTACTCTCTCGACCATATAGAATCACGTGTACTTTTGTATATGTATGTAAGGAGTTTTTTCCCGCAAATATATGCTATTTCGATGTTTCCGTTATTATTACGACGTAGTTTCCTTTTGTGTACTTTTGTATATGTTTCAATCCGTGGAATGAGCTTTTTTTGAGATTTCATTTAACTCGCTTCGTTATCTAGTTGTCTGTCAGCTACAAATCTTGCGATACAAAATCCGACTAATTCTAATTGAGATAGAGATATGAAATTTGGCAGGTCTACACCATCCTGGTGACAATGTATGATGACATTTATACATGGGAAAAAACACGATGACGGCTCCAAAATGCCCAAGTTTTGTTATTAATGATCCGATTCCATTTAAAATTGGTATATAGGGGAGATCATGTCAAAATTCATGAATTCAATATGGCTGATCCAAAATGGCGATTCTATCCAAAATATCTATTTATATAGATGAATGATATACTAAATCCAATATCCATTCAGAGTAAGAAGAAAAAAAAATACTTATTCTTGTAGTTTTTGAATTTTATGTTGATAAATTTCGGGAAATATATAAGTGAAGTACTGTCCCATTTCATACTGAAATTCTACACATGTGTTTCTTTTCTTTCCTTTTTTACTAAAATTCGTATGTATTCACATTACTATTATACAGTGTGACCCATTCAAAATGGAAGCACCCTTATAAAACATGTATTTCTCAACCGATTGGATGGATATTTTTTTCATTAAGTCGGCATTCAGAAAGTCCACTAGAACACCAAATTTGATAAAAGGGTCTTAATTTGCAAGGCTTTGAAATTCAATTGAAATATTTTTCACAAAATTGGACTGGATTAAGAAAGTTTTGCAATATCAGTGAACGGAATTTCATCGAAATCTATTCATCAATAAAAAAGTTATGAGGGAATGTTAATTAAAAAACATGTCATTTAATGGAAAATTAGCAAAATTCTGACTACACCACTGGATTTGGAATAATATTTTCCAAAATATAAATCAAATAACTTCAGAATTCAGTGGTGTACTCAGAATTTTTATGAAAGTTCCAAAATTGAATTGGTGGAATAATTAATAATTTTATTCCCTAATAACTTTTAATAATGAACATAATTTTTACATAAACCATTTTAAAACCTCGTGAATCTAGTGGTACAGTCAGACTTTTTCTGAAAAAAGGGTGCTTCCATTCTAAATGGGGTCACACAGTATGAGTTTATTTTTAGGGTGCTTCCATTTTAAACAGAGTCACACAGTATAAGTTTATTTTTATTTCCATACCAATTTTATTTATTACGCGGAACGTTCATAACATTATATATTATCATTCTCCTAGATTTATCTATCTATTAAAATTATATTCATATGTGTATTGATCAACGTTTAAGATGTGAACTATTTCCATTTTTACTTTTTGGAACAAGTTGTTACAACTCGTCAACTACCACATTACTCACTCACTTATATGAACTATTCTGTATATTTGTTGTTTTAACTAATAAGTGAATAAAGTTTATCAATAATTATTATTATATTATTAGGCTCCGTAATATGCAACTTTGCTGTAGTTGAATCGGCTCTCTTACCGTTCACGAAATCCCTATGCATATACTCGAATTTGAATCACCCTGTATATCAAGAATTCACGTGACAATATTTGTATATCTGCCTACAGAAAACATCCGGTACTCTCTCGGCCATATAGAATCACGTGTACTTTTTTTGTATATGTATGTAATGAGTTTTTCCGGTACTCCCGCGTTTTCAGAAATCTCAAATCACATGTATATGTATGTAATGAGTTTTTCCGGTACTCCCGCGTTTTCAGAAATCTCAAATCACAACTTTTTTCAACGGTCCTGCAATTATTTTAATCACATGAAATAATGGATAATTTGATACGAATAATCCAATGGGAGCAACTAGAAAACTCTAGATTGTTGGTTCTCTGAGATATCACGTTATTTATCTCGATCACTTGAATTTTGATATTATTTTCGCTTTTTCCAAGTTTTAAACATTTTGGTGAAAAACGAATGGCATCATCGTTCTTCTCGAGTCGGAACACCCTCCATCCAGAATTTGGGTCCGATCCGAAAAACGAAAATTATTCTCTTCGCCAGGAAGTGCATAAATAATACTGTAATATCAAATCAAAACTTTTCTCAATTGGACCTGGAATTATTTCAATCATATGGAATACGGTAGATGATCGAGTTTCCGAAGTATCACGTCATTTATCTGGGTTACATGGGATGTTTCTATTATTCTTACTTTTTTCAATTTTTAGACGTCTCAGCAAAAAATTAATGGAACCATCGTTTCAGTCGTCTAGAAATATCCTTCAATCCGATATTTGATTCCGATCTGACAAAACAAAAATGATTCACTCCTGCCAGAAAATGCAAAAATACTCCTGAAATCTTGAATCACAACTTTTCTCACTTGAACCTGGAATTATTTCAATCATATGAAATAAGGGATAATTTGATAGGAATAAGCTAATGGAAGCAGCTAGAAAATGCTTAATTGTTGGTTTTCCGAGATATCACGTCACTTATCTGGGTTATTCGGAATTTTTCTATTATTTTCATTTTTTCCAATTTCCGGATATTTTAGTAAAAAACGTGGTTGCATGAATAATCCTGAAATCTTAAATAAAAACAAATTTTCAATGTATTCAGACCATAAATCACATTGATCCTTATGAATTCTTGAATTTTTACCAGAAATTTGTTAATTCCGACCCCAAAGAGCCCTTGATAACAATATTGAACAGAATCGGATATCCAATAATTGTCCGCCACATTGAATTTTCCAATAAAAAAATCTACCCCAAAAACACCCAGATACATTTTTTCAAGAATCGCATCATAAAACCCAAAATATTGTAATCGCTATTTAAGTTAATTGAATTTTGACGAAAAATTATAACCTCCGACTACAAAACCCCCAAATATCAGTTTTGAATAGAATCACACTATAAATGGGAAAAAATGCGTTCGCCACTTTGCATCCGCCATATCGGATTCTTGAATGTTGACAAAAAATCATAATTTTTTGACCCCAAGAACCCATAAATACTAATTTTGAATATAATCACCATTTTTGATCAGTCATATTGAATTCGTGAATTTTGATCAAAAAAACTCAGGATCTCGACTCCAAAATTCCCTATATAAATGGAATCGGACTATTAATCAAAAAACTTGTCTGCCAGTTTGGAGCCGCCATCTCATTCTTTCTCATATGAAAATGTCATAACGCATTGTCTTCGGAATGATGCACATCTGCCAAATTTCAAAGCTGTATCTCAATTAGAAATAGTTGAATTTTTTATTGCAAGATTTGCAGCTAGAGAACGAATGAGTTAAATGAAATCTCCTGAAAAAGCCCATTCTACGGTTTGACTACTTAAGCATTGCAAATTGGAAATGGTGCTGATAAACCAAGAAGATTATGACAATAATAACGGAAACATCCAAATATCATATATCTTGGGGGAGTACTGGAAAATCTCATTGCATACATATACAAAAGTGCACGTGATTCTATATGGTCGAGAGAGTACCGGATGTTTTCTGTAGGCAGATATACAAATTAATATCGGGAATCTAAGGGAGAAGAAAGTACTGGAAGTTCTCAGTGAACGGATGTACTAAACTTTATGTCGGCTCCGAGTTGTTTTCAGGAAAAAGTGGAATCTGATACTGGTCTTTCTCAACCAAAGGGCAATTCCATCATTATATGAGGAAATCTTTGAAAGCAGCACTAAACGCTCTGAAGTCACACCCTTGTGAGACTAGACTAACTTGGGACTGCAAACTCTCCCTAGGCAACTGGCTACGAACAATCAGGTTACTCTGTTTGTGGGTGCCAGGTCACAAGGGAATCAAAGGCAATGGAAAAGCGGACAGCCTTGCCAAACAAGGCACAAACACTCAATTTTCTGGCCCGGAACCCTTTTGTGGTCTTTTCAAAGCCCACATCAACGAAGAGTTTCGGCTCTGGGAAGCTGACCAAATCAAAACCCATTGGAGTAAGGTTCCAGGGCAAAGACAAGCGACAAAGGAAGCTGAACAGCTTCTCGAGTTAAACAAGAAAGACGTGAAACTAGTACCGGGACCGCTCACTGGACATTGTCCTCTGAGATATCACCTAAAAAATATGGATAGATCAGACAGTGAACTGTGCAGTTACTGGGAAAACTTCGCTGAAACTGCAGAACACCTGCTTTGCGACTGCCAAGCAATGTTCTGCAGGAGGCTTAAGTTCCTCGAAGGGCTTTCACTAACGCCCTCATACATCAGGAACTTAGCTCCCAGAAACTGATACGCTTCGCAAGGAGTTTCGGAATCCCGGGTCTTGAATAGATGAAGGGTAATGTACAAAAGACCTTATAGGTCGAGGTACGGAGAGGCTGAAGAGCCATATCGTCCCCCTACAATCTACAGAGAGATAGAGGGGGAGAGAGAGAGAGAGAGAGAGAGAGAGAGAGAGAAAGTCGTATGGAGGGAACATAACGCTTTTTCCTTAGGTGATGATAAATCTCCAAATCGAATTTTATTCGGAGTTGAAGATAGGTTAAACGGTTTTATTGAAAAGATAATAATGATGTGTACTGAACGCTAACAAATAATTCGGTAGGTCTCAGGTACCAGTCAACAAAAAAATAAAATCGTGGGGCGAGTGAAATTTGTATCAACAGTTAAACGCTCATATCATTATAAATGCTATTTACATATTTACTCAGGTTACGATACGCCCCACGATCTTATTTTTGTCTGATCAATGCCCTAGATTGATGAGGAGAGTGGTGTGTTGACTGGTACCTAAGACCTACCGAATTACATTACATTATCCACATCATTATTATCTTTTTTCAATGAAACCGTTTAACTTGAAAACTTTTTTAGTGATTTTATTTTCAAGCTTTTATTTAATTACTTAATATTTCTCATTCTATTGAGTTCATTTAGTGCCTCATTATTACAAGGTTTCTTTCCTGACAATTTGTTGCAATCTAACTCTTCAATACATAATTACGTGAGCGTAACCAGCTCTGCGTTGTGGTTGAGCTCACGTTGGTTATTTAATCTGACTTTGCGTTGCTCAGATGTTTCGGACGATAATCGCTGACGTAGTTCTTAGTTCTGAATAGATGCCTAGAATTCAGTTTCAATGTGAATATAGACTGTCTAAACTCTATGATCCGCCATGCACTGTGTTCTGCTTGTGAAGCCTTTTCATTTGATACCCATTACCCATATTGAAACAATATGAAATCTGGCATTTTGTGCCGTCGGACATCTTAGATTTGAAATTTGGCGTAGTGTACAGTATTCTACGAGTCAAGCCCTTCCATTTAATACCCATATTTAGAGGGTTGTGAGAAAGATATTTAATATGCCATTTTGTTGGCGGCCATATTGAATTTGCAATTTTTTTCAATGTGTACTCTATCCTACTGTTCAAGTCCTTTCATTTGATACTCATACTGAGGGAGTTGTGAAAAAATATGTAATCCGTCATTTTGTGGCGGCGGCCATCTTGGATTTACAATGATACTGAATATATTGAATTCTATTGTCATCAGAATTAAACGTGTGTACCAAATATCAGACCAATTTTTCAACAGGAAGGGGGTAAAATTTCAATTAATAAATTTGACCCAAACAAACAAAACACAACCAGGGCAAGCTGAATAAAACCGTTTAAAAAACCGTAAGGAACTTCGTTCCTGACGGGGGTCCCCCGACCGCACACGATTTTTGTGTTTATTTCAATTGTTAATAAAAACTTGATTGCACTGTGCTATTGGACCTTTTTGAGACCATCTCATAATATGAATGAATATTATGTACGGGGTGTTGCTTGGCCTGCCACCCAATTCTTACAATTTTTAAACGGATTAGATTTTTTAAATGCTTGAATGACATTTAAATGCCTTTTATTTCAGTGGAAGTTGTGGAAATAAGAAAGCATTTTATCAGTCCTCATTTGAATCCGCTACAGATGGCACTTGGTATAAATATGTGGTTGGCTGAATTGGCAAGACTTTTTCATCCATTGAAAAAAATCATCTGCTCAAATTTCATAAGACGATATGCTGAATAATATTTTCATCATCATTGTTTTTCTCGTGTCAAAATGCCCCTCAATCCGACGACAAAAGAGAAATGATTACCTTCAGCCAGGAAATGCACAAATACTTCTAAAATTCCAAATGACAATTTTTCAAAATCAAAATTCCTAGATATTACGCCATTTATCACACACACTCGGGATTTTTCTATAAATATATTTTTTCAATTTCTAGTCCTCGGAAAACAAATGCAATAATACAAAAATTGTTTTAAATACGCGTCAATCCGAAATTTAGTTCCGATCCGACAAAATAAAAACGATTAATTTTAGCCACAAAAAACGTATGAAATATGAAATCACAACATTTTACAATTTGACCAAGAATATATTCAATCATATGAAGTATACTTCTTTTTGCAGTCTCCTGAAACCATAATAATTACATACTATATATACGTTCCTACATTTCAGGTGCATACTGAAAATTTTCTTGTTTAATGATATCTAACTGATTTAACCAAAATTTTCCACGGTTGTTCTTGAACAGTGCCGCGTGTCACGGTTTTTGTAAGGAAGATTTATTTCAGGAGTGCTTTCTTCATTTTCGTTGGACATTTCACTTGGCTGACAATTTTCTTTATTTTTGGCATTAACTACTAGCAATTCATCTTGAGTTTGTACTAAAACTCGATTTGAAGTTCAAAATCAACGAGCGATGTCTTTTTAAACTTAGATTTTCCTTCCTGTCTGGCTACGGCTCCAATTCTTTTCACGTCGGGGTTTACTTCTTTCTTCACTTTCGTATCCATCAAAATTTTTGGGGTTAAAAAATTTTTGAATTCACGTAATTTCTATCTTCGGGTTCACTATACTTTTTGCTTGAAATTCACATTTATCAAAAATCAGGGCGGTAAAAATTTGTCCTTAGACAAGAAATTTTCATCCTTGTGATTTTCGACTATAGAAAAAGTCTTATCTTTGGCGACTGTCATTCCTAGGTGCTTGGCAGATTCCAACTTCCTGGTGGATAGAATCTCCCTTGGGTGATTCATATCTATCTCCTAGACTATCTTTCCTTGATTTACTATTTTCTACATCGATCATCTTCCTTCGATTCCGTGATGCATTAACTGTTGCAATTTCCGTTCTCCCTGAATATGTCTTGCTAGTTTCGGGAATATTTTCATTCTCAAAAACTTTCCTATTATCTTTTCCCGTTTTTCCAATATAATTTTCTTCATTCTCGCTGTGGTGCTGCATGGGCAATGTTCCGTTACATCTCTCTGTTTCTTCAGGCAGGAAATGCTCGTACCTATACGTATGCATTCCCACTTGTCGACTGTCACGTGTGACTATCTGTCCTAATGTACAGGGTGCGTCGGTTTTCCCCTTTTACACATGTGGCACTCTTCTACATTCATCTCTTCTCTCTTGTTTCAGAAATAAAGTCACCATTGAATCCTTATCTCCTTGTTGCTCGTTTAAACGCTTGTTTCACTTTTCGCTTTTTTCCAGACGATTTCCCATATTCTTCATTTGAAACTGTTTTTTCGAAACCTGGTGTCACACTTAAATCACCAGTCCTTGATATCACTATTTGATTCGAGTCTGCCGATATCGTTTCATGGCATGAAAATCTGTTGATAAACACTTCGCGGATTGCTTTGGGCGCGCTTTCCTTCTTCAATCCTAATTTTTCTCCAGAATTCATCCAATCGTTCATCATGATAGTGACATCTCTCAATCGTTTTTCTACCTCTTCAAATCTATTTTGCAACTCCCTCTGTTCGTCTTCCCGATTTGTTTGTCCTATGTGTTGGATTTTCTTTTTCAACTCGATAATTTCCCCTACTAAATACATTTGATTTTTGCTCCAATCAATTTGCACGTTATATTTTCGTAAAACCTCTAATCCCAGTGTTATTTCAGTACAACGGTGATCATTTTCAACTATTAAGAATTCATGTTCCAGAATTTTTCCTTCCTATCCTTTGATTGGCAGTATAACCGAGTCAATATAATGAGTGAAGTTTCATTGTCCATTTCTGAGGTGATACGGCAAATCATAATTTAATTTCATACCTCTAACAATATTAATATGAGCCACTGACACTTGGGATCTCCTATCTATGGATATATGCCTCAAAATTCCTGATACTTCTGAATTAATTACATTTTTCTGTTCATCGTCGGTTAGTATATTTTCTCCTGACAGGAACTGACAGGACTTTGAGATAAAACTTTTTTTCTAACAGGATCTAACAATCCCATGGCAAATTGAACCAGAATATCCTGCTCATACTTTTGGTTTAATACATTGTCAATTCTATTATTTCCTGTGAGGTGCCTTATATTTGCTGCACATATCTTTAATCTTATGAAAAAATGCCTAACTGATTCATTCTTTTTCTGATAACAATTCAAAAATTATTTTTGTTCTTTTCCAGGTACTTTAAATTTGCTAAACTGCTTCAATAATTCCTTTTTAATTAATTGCCAGTTATCGGTATTTTGTAAGCTATCTTCTGCTTCAATAAATAATCTAGCGATGCCTTCCAGTTTCAATCTAACTATGGAACTTATTTGACTGTCTGTCCATTTTGCTACAGCTGCCAAATCCTCAATTTCACGAATAAAATCTGTTATTTCTATAGTACCATCGTAAAAAGGTATAATATCCAAAGTGATAGTGATTGACGGTTCATATCTAACCCTATCAGTCCACGGCACTGTTGTCCGAGTTTCCATGGTTTTATAATTCAATAAAAATCTCCATTGATTGAAAATAAAATTTCAATTGCCTTTTCGAATACTTCCTGAGTTTTTGATCGGCATAAACGCTCTATATATTTATTTTCCCAATATCGTGTTTGCAAAATAACAACGATATTATACTAAACTATTTCCACAATTTTCCCACTAGTTCTCTTCTGTTCAATTGTCTTCTTCTCACTGACAATTATTTGTAAAAAAAAATTTTTATATTTCCCAAAAAAAATTTTAACTCCAATTTTAGTTTGACACTCTTTTTCTGTGGAAAATATCATATATGCGTTCATGTACTCCTAAAATACTACTCTCGGACCTGACATCAATGTTGATACTGGCCTATACAGGGTGTGTCAAAACCCTACACCTGACACCAATGTTATAGCTGGGGAGAGTTGGGGAAGTAAATACCCCATATCTGACCAACAATGTTAAAGCCCAGACTACAGGGTGTTATGACTTAACACACCACTCCTGTAATACCAGACATTATTCGTTAGATTGCGAAAAACAGTATTGAGAGCATCGACTATCTGAAGACGGTCGAACTGGAACTATGTCTCTGGAGCGGCTACGGAACAAATCTCATTTCTTTCTAATACTGGAGCGTTGGGTTGTTTATTCAGGAAGTACTACCGTTCAGAAGGATTCGAAAACCAATAATTAAACAAGAAAAAATAATGCACCCATAAAATAGTAAGAATGTACATATATATTTAGCAAATAAAAGTTGACACAATTATTTCATTCGTTCTATAGACGGATGATATGTTTTGGCAAAAAATTAATAAAATATGGAATATTTTACAGACACATGCACATTATAAAGGGTTCGGTTTGCAATAAACATAAATATAGAAAAACATACATAGGACTCACCCTGTTTCAAATTTATTCACTGGAGTAGGTTTTTAAACGACAATTAGTTTTATTATTATTTCGAGTAATCTCGCGTCAATGGGTTATTTTATTTTATTCGCCCGGTAGATTAGTATAGCGCGATATGGCTATGGTTTTTCTAAGAGACCACGAACTATCGAATTTTGTTGTTCCGTTGACTCATCTCGGTTCGGGAAGCGGTGACAAAAATAGGCAATTTTTGAAAAAAACTACTGTTCACTCGTGCTTTCACTGGAGCGTTCAATACTTGGTTTGACTTGGTTTGCAGTTGCTTAGTTTAAGGGTTTCTGAAGTTCACTACATTGACGATTTTACTGGTACACTTCTCCTCATTATTTTACGATACTGTGATTCGACGGACTTCTTAACCTCACTTTTGAGAGGAACATATTACCGGAGTAACTACTATGATATAACTAGCTTGGCTACTGTTCTAAGACTGATTATTTGCTGGTTCGCGTTTCATGCTTTTATAATATTCAACCCTAGCTCGCGTCATGCGTTATTTTCATTCCCATACCCGTTATCTTCAACTGGTCATAATAATCAATAATTAATGGGTTTGTTTTGTTCCTCTGCGCATGAATTATCATTACTTGTTTTCCGTTGTTATGATTCCATAAACGGAGTTTTATGATATTTCATATCGCTATGCAATGTCGAAGATATTGGAATTACTATTCTTGTTTACACCATCGTTAATTTTTCCTAGATGAGTTATTCATGAATCCGGTGTACAAGGGTTATTTCTTGATAATTATTTTTATGTGCATTCAATTGTCTTCCAATAACGACGTATTTTTAACTGGCATGCTTATCAGCGTTTGTCGCTTACTCGGATTTAGAACCTATGTTCATACCCATGGAATTTATTTTCGGGCTATAAAGTTCGTATGCAGTAATTAATGTTGCTTTTTTAGAAATGAGAGTTTTTCTGTAATTATGGGGCTTGACATGTTGTGCGTTAAAACTTCCAACACTTTTTTGTAAAATAACTGTCGAAATTTTTAAGTGTACGGAATTTGGTACCGATCTGACAAAATAAAAATTATTCTCCACAGTCAGAAAGTGCATGAATACTTCTGAAATCTTAGATCAGCACTATACTCAATCGGACCTAGAATCATTCTAATATGAAATAAGAAATTCGATCCGAAAAATCCAATGGAAACAACGATGCTAGATGGTCAGTTTTCCGAGGTATCACGTCTTTCATCTGGGTCATATGGGATTTTTATATAATTTTCACAGTATCCCAACTTCTAGATTATTTTCATTTCGGATTTCACTTTTTATTATTCTATACCAGTCACAATTACATGAAAACATATAATCGAAATATTTTCATAGAACGAACGAATATATGTAATTATAATGTCGTTGGAAATTATCTCTATCTTTTTATTGATCGGATACTAACTGGATCATCAATTTATGAATACTTGAAAAATATTCCTTTAATATCTTTTTTGCTTCTTTATACTTGAATGCTGATCCTAAAGAGCGATAATCCTCAGATGATTTTAAGAAAAATTCTTCAAAGGAACATAGGTCCGCAAGCGACTTATTTCTGAGATACATGATGTTGAAATTTAACAAAAAACAATTTCTTTCCCAATATCTCTAAAACCACTTTGTTTTTTTTTCAATTTTGTTACATGCAAAGTACGCATAAAAATACATTCAGCACCCACAGAAGGTTATGTGAAACAGGAAGTTTTGAGCCAAATCATCACTTGAAAGGAGCACATCGGACTCAAGAACTCCTGAAATAAGTGAGAGGCAAGTTGCCAATAATTTGAATATCGCCCATATTCTAGTATGGAAGATTCTTTATGATAATTGATTATATCCCTATCACATTCAACGGGTTCAGGCTCTTCTTCCTCGAGACTTTCCATTACGAGTGAATTTCAGGGAAATTTTATTCACGGATGAAGCTAGTTTTACTAAAAACAGGATAAGAAATTTTCATAATATTCATTTTTGGTCCGAGGAAAATCCGCATGCAATCGTGGAATCTCATCACCACGAGTAGTTCTCATTAAATGTCTGGGCTGGAATTATTGGAGATTACCTAATTGGGCCTTTTTTTTACCACGCAGATTAAATGGACATAATTATCGCCGATTTCTTGAAGATAATTTGCCAATTCGTTCCTTTTTTTTACCACGCAGATTAAATGGACATATTATCATCTTAAGACTTTCATAATCGCTGGATAGGTCGTGGGGGAACAGAGTCATGGCCAGCCAGATCCCCAGACTTAAACAGTCTTGATTATTTTTTTTGAAATATCTTAAGACTTTGGTGTTCAGTCAACCAATTCTAACTGAGGAAGAATTGCGAAACTGCGTAATGGTTTCCTGTGAAGCAATAAGGAATACTCCAGGAATTTTCCAAAGAGTACGCGAGTCAATGAAAAGGAGGGCTGAAGCGTGCACACTTGCGGGAGGCGAACATTTTGAACCCTTAATTATATTTTTACGCGAGTCAATGAAAAGGAAATTTGATTTATTGTTCAAAATAGTTATGTTTCTAAAATAAAAATGTATTTTTGTGCGTACTCATTACAAAACTAAATAATGGTTACCATGAAATTATAAAAATCTTGCCTAGATCTTTTGGTTACCACAATTGTGAAATTAAGACTAAGAGAAAAATCGAATAGGGACAAGCAAATGAATCCGCATGTATTAAAATTGGCAAGGAAAGCCGATTCGGTTTTAGAGATATTGGGGAAGAACTGATTTTTCTGTTAAATTTCAATATCCTGTATCTCAGAAATAAAGCGGTTGCGGACCTATGTTCATATAAATAATTCATCTTAAAATCATCCAATGATTATCGCACTTTAGGATCAGCATTCAATTATGAATCACCCTGAATATGCTCAGGATCAATAAAGGAGGTCCAATGCGTGACACATTCTGTTCTATGTGGTAGGATTCAATCAAAATACTTATGTCCTGGAAGTTATCATTCTACAAAATACATCAAAGTGAATTCCGGTACTGTCCTGAAGTATCATTAAACATATAAAAATTCGACGTCCCGGAAGTCACCAAATGTCCTGGAACTCATCGATTCGTCATTGAAAATGTCCTGAACTGATCGCTTGACATATATATATATATATATATATATATATATATATATATATATATATATATATATATATATATATATATATATATGTATATATATATATTTATATATATATATATGTCACCTCAAAAACGGAAACTGCTAAATTTGTCCAGAGGTCACTAGGACCCATTCCTACCCCTTCAAAAAGTTCAACCGTATATCACTGGCGCCATCGTCGCATTCATTTGAGTTTTCATTTTTGACATTGTCACCTCAGTTTATCGTAAATGACTTTCAGCCATTTTATTCAGGGCGGAATTTTTATTGCTTTTTTCTGGTGGTTTTAACTAATTTTTTGTTGCCAGTTTCCATAACATCGGAGTCAGGTGCAAGAGAAGGTGGAACTTTCTTTTGCAGTTGCCAATGGGATATTTTCCCGCAGATTCTCCTATGCACCTGTTATGTAAGGAAAGAGTCGTAATACAGTGTGCACCATATGTCATGAACAATTTTTTCAAATAATTTACTTTTTACAGATTCATACAGTCGCCTATGGTGCTATGTAACATTTCCAATTAGATTAAATAGGATTCAAGAACAATCATCCTTTGATATCTTCTGACGCATTGATCGGATGACAGTGAATGGGAAAACAATTTCGAACCATTTCGAAGTAAAGCATCTCTGGAATTTTGGTTACTGTTTTTTACGCACGTTTTTCTACAACTTCTGATTTGATGGATAAATCGAAACTGAAAAGACTATTCATCAATGAATACTGGGTGTAATAAATCCTTTATTTAACTTAACACAATAATGTGTTAAGTTAAATATGTCTCAAACTCCATATTTTTAATATCAGTGTTTCAACCTGATGATGACAAATTTTTGAGCATATTGGATTCCTTAATCTGAAGTTTAACCCACTGCTAGAGAATTTTGAATTTTATCCATTAAAATAACATTGAAAAATGATTTTTATAACGTTTTTCCTTCCGCTCACCCTGAAAATTTATTTTTTGGAATTTTGACTCATGGATTCTTGTTATAGGTACAATTTCTTACAAAAAGCTGATTGCGTCGAATTTGTAACTCCAACGGGTTCGGGAAAATGTGATTTAAGCTGAATTTTCATAAAAATAGCAGTAAATCGCGTTCATTTGCTAAACTATTGATATAGAAAGAAAATTTGTAGGGGGTCTTATGCCCTACAATTTTGCTGTGAGATATTTTTTTTGCTCTCATAGTTCAGCTGTTCAGCCACTTAAAACTTAAAATTAACGAAAAAATCAATTTTTTTCAATAAAAACTAATTTATGAAATTCAAGATAAAAAATTGAATGAACATTTTTTTTGCCATTGTATTTTTTGAAATTTTATGGCAGCAAAAATGTTTTGAATCAGTAATTCCACAACTATGACTACTTTCTGGAGTTTAAAACATAAAAAAAAATTATACGATTTTCACAGATTCATGTTAGACTTTATATTTATGTACAACTGAGTCATTATAATTTTTCAGTAATACGTATTGTTTATGCTTGTGATCTATACTATAATTATGTTCAGGAAAAAGCCTCTTTAGATTGGATAACGACATGTAATTTATTGAAATATGTTTTCAAACAATTTTTTAGAGGACTTAATTAATTATCAAAGAAAAGTTAAAAGTTTAAATGACATTTTTTGTCGAACCCATTGGAGTTACAAACTCGACGCAATGGGCTTTTTTGTAGAAAATTATACCTATAAAAAAAATCTACGAGTCAGAATTCCCAAAAAAAAAATTTTCTGGGTGAGCGGAAGGAAAAACGTATAAAAAATCATTTTTAATGTTATTTTAATGGATAAAATTCAAAATTCTCTAGCAGTGGGTTAAAATTCGAATTAAGGGTTCGCAATATGCTGAAAAATTTTGTTTTTCTATAAATTACAAGATTTTCAGGCAGGACTTGAAGAAAAAAATGTTGCTCAAAAATGAAGCACCCTAATATATATATATATATATATATATATATATATATATATATCATTGTAGTCCTCATGTGGACTGCAAGTGAAGCCTGTGTCATAGCTCTGTGTGTACGAACACAAGAATAATCCGAACTTATGGCAACTCTTTATGAAGAGCAATAACTTGGGTCTAGGAATAGAAGAAGTGAATTGATTGCCACCAGAATATATATATATATATATATATATATATATATATAAATGACAATTCCTTGGAAACATCTCATTTCCAAGGAATTCTTTAATTATCTTTAATTCCAAAGTCCATATATAACTCGTCATTAATATATGAGCTGGTGTCATAGTTCTGTGTGTACGAAAACAAGAATAATCCGAACTTATGGCAACTCTGTATGAGGAGTAATTACTCGGGTCTAGGAATAGAAGAAGTGGATGGCTGCCACCAAAATATTATAATATATATATATATATATTAAATAAGAATTCCTGGAAACATCTCCTCTCCAAGGAATTCTTTATTTATCTTTAATTCCAAAGTTCATATATAACTCGTCATTATATATGAACTTAAGGATTATATATATATATATATATATATATATATATATATATATATATATATATATATATATATATATAATTCCAGTCCTCATGTGGACTGCAAGGGAAGCTGGTGTCATAGTTCCGTGTGTACAAACACAAGAATAATCCGAACTTATGGCAACTCTGTATGAGGAGTAATTACTCGGGTCTAGGAATAGAAGAACTGGATTGCTTGCTACCATAATATAATATATATATATATATATATATATATATATATATATATATATATATATATATATATTATATATATATATATATATATATATATATCAAAAAATCAAAATGTGATACCCATATATATATATATATATATATATATATATATATATATATATATATATATATATATATATATATATATATAAATATATAAATATATAAATATATAAATATATATATATGTATAAACAAAAATATTCCGTTTTGATTTTATATCTTTGACTTGTGAATGTCAAGCAGTTGCCATAGATCAGGAATATGCACGCATACCGAACTCATGGTTCGAGGTCAAAGATCATGGCAACATTGCATTCTAGTTCTCATGTAGACCGCAAGGGGAGCTGATGTAGTTAAATGAAGAAAGTCATAGCTCTGTGTGTACATACACAAGAATAATCCGAACTTATGGCAACTCTGTAAAATGAGTAATAACTCTTGTCGAGGAATGGAATAAACGAAGTGGATTATGTGATACGGTAATCAATCTCCCAAAGAAGCTATATTTTCGAATTGTAATCAGAAATAGGACAAAATATCGTCACAATATACGAAAGACACTATGGCACGGAGTGCGAGTTGCCACAATGTTTAGCAGTTGCCACAGTTCAGGAATATGCACGCACACCGACGCCACAGTGTAGCCAATACAAACACACGATATATTTCGTTTGAGCGTCATGTGCATTCGCGAGGAGTTAAACATACGCTGAGTCGTTGCCAATGACACGTCCAGATTTGAATGTGCATATGCATGTGCCCCGATTCAATGCATGCACATCCAAGTCAGTACGCGGCTTTAAATGTTTGATTGACACCCACATCGATAAAATACTGGCAATATTTTTTGCGTCTTCTCGAAATCGATTTAATAAAAAAAATTGAAGTATTTTGCTGGAAATCCATTCAGTTCAGTATATTTTAATATGATGCTCGTAAAATAAAATAAAGATAAAGGATTATGAAGATAAAATGACACTAATAGAACATGCTGAAGGGTGAATTGGGAAACATTCTCAATTAAATATTGGAAAAAAGCTGGAAATAAAAAAATCTACTATTAAAAATGAATCTATTTTTTCGTAATATTTAACTGAAATCAACTGCCTCTGTGGCAAAATTCACATGTCGGAAGTTGAACTACGTTTGATAGATTTTATAAAAGGATCCTAACTCAGAAGAAAAAATATGTAGCTGAAAATATAACAAGTTTTATTCATATAGTTGTTTCATAATCGATCATTAGAGTGAAATTGCTTTCAGAAAATGTGTTCCTAGTCTTCCTGATAAAGATGGAAACCTGAAATATATTTTCGTCTCAACAAACGTTTTGGAGACCCAGTGAATGTGATCGATCTAACAAGTGATTTCTGCTGAGTACTTCTTTGTTAAACATTATTTTTTGCCAATCATCTTCATAATTTCTCGTAAATCCAAAACTTCAATTAAGTAGGTACCCAAAATATTCTTTATTCTAACGCGGATGGTAAACTATCATTTTATCGACTCTAAACTCGTTGTCAAAGTAACATTTTATTTAAAATAGTGAAATCAAACAATTTTTAGCCACCCAGATATCAATTTTACCCACTTATATTTCAATTTTACCCCCTATGGTCTTCTTTGTCTTACACCATATATTTTTTTCATACTTTAGACTTCTGCGGAAATAAACTGTTCTTCAGCTTCAATTTCTACATCTTTTGGCAAAGCATCATCAACACTATCTTCGTTTTCTTTATTAAAATCGCATATTTTTTAGGATAATTTCAACCAAAAGTCAATCAATCAATCAATCAATCAGTCTTTATTTCCATTTTTGACATGGTTAACATGTTTAGGAATTGTCAGTAAATAGATAAAACAAACGACAAGATAAAATAAATATGAACATAAAATTAATAAAATGAAACAGTGATTACAGAAACAATCGAAACTACAAGCAGATATATAAAAATACAGAAAGTTTGTCATAAATACGCTACATTTCTAGAAAATCGTTAACACTATAAAAACACTTCTCGATTAAAAAACATTTCAATTACTATTTAAAAGATGACATCTTAGTTATATCCTTCAGTTTTTGTGGTAGATTATTGAATAATTTAAGGCCAACATAATCAGGAGCATTGGAGATAATTTTTCTTTTAGCAAAAGGAACATGAAGGTGGTGCATTGTTCGTGTATGATATCCGTGAATATTAGAATTTCTTATGAATGCTTCTTTATGTTTGAATACATAAACACAATTTCAAAGATGAAAAGACTGGGACGTGTCATACCATTGAAACTTTTGAGAATTGTTTTGCAAGTTTCCCTATTGGATATTCCAAATATACATCTTAAGATCCGTTTTTGAACCAGCCGAGTTGCCCCAGAGCCAAATGCCATATCTCAGTCTCGATTCGACTTGACCGTAATACACGTTCATCATCTGATCCAGTTCTAACACCGATCGTAAATTGACGAATAGAAATTTCAGAGAATTCAATTTGGAAGACAGTTGTCGACAATGGGATTTCCAGCATAGGTGTTCGTCCAGTGATATTCCTAAAAATCTAATCTCAATGTGTGTATCGGACAAAATATTTCCATTAAATGAAATATCAATGTCTTCAATATTTTTTTGTCGACAGTGCATTCGCAACATTTGTGTGTTTTGGATATTGAAAAATAAGTTCCTGGAGTTGAAGAAAGATGACACCCTTTGAATTGTTTCAGTGCATTTTGTCTGTAAACTTTTAGTTTCGGAGGCGGATAGAACTAACGAAAAGTCGTCTGCAATATCGGCTATTTTCCTCATCATTTTTGAACCAATCAAATGACCGAAATTTCAAACAGAGAAGATAGTTTTTCAGTGAGAATTACCATCAGTTATAATTATTAAGTTTTGTTGATATTGAAACATACAAGATGAGTCGTTTTCGTAAAGTTTCGACTCAAGAAATAAAAAAATAATATAGAAAAACCTATACCGCAACCCACAAAAAAAACTTAAGCGTCAATATGGAGTTTTGTCAAGTCCAAAATTACGAACTGCTGTTGGAAATAACTCCGTTACAAGAAGTAGCAGATATATTGAAGGATTGGGCCTATAATATGAAAAAGAGAAATGTAGAAGATTATAAAGAATATGCAGTTGAATCAATTTGGAATTCGAGTACGAAGATGATTCAAGAAAAATATTTCAGTGAGTACAATATTAAATTTGGTCCTTTTGTCGACATAACTTTTAAAAAAGCTATTGATGCGAGAAATAGTAAGCGGAAAGAATCACAGATATTCCAGAGGAAAGGAAGGTAAGTTCTGTAGCATTGGTCAATAAAGATATACTAATAATGGCAAAATTGTGTAACTTCTTATGAATTAGCTTGGAGGGAAGGAGAAACTGTAAACTGTGAAATATACCTTTTTAAAGAGGGAAAAAATCAAGGTGGGTCGAAAAAATTGGCGGAAAGCAAATGGACAACAAAAAATGAAATAGATGAATGTGTTTGACTCGTTAGATTTGCTTAAATTACTCTTACAAAAAAGAAATGAAAACATAACATGTGAACGACTTTTTTTAACTCCAAATCCTTTTTGGAAAAATACAAATTCTAAAGGTTGTAAAATGTTCCACTGGGTAACAATACGATTTCCCAAAAATTCTGCAACTGAAATTGGACTCGGCATCACAAATAATAAAATTACCAATCATTCAAACCGTGCTAGTACAGTTTCTCATTTAGCCAAAACAGGAGTAAGTGATCAACAACTGATGAAGATAACGGGACATTCATCATTATCTTTTCTGAACCCTACCTTCAAATTGACCCTAAACCTCACGACAATCTTGTTAGTTCCAGTATTTTCACGAGAAAAACTGATGTGTCAGTTTGCATGTCAGTTTGCTGATTGGCAAATTATTTCGTTACAAAGAGAAATGTATCCGACTATTTTCCACATTATTTTTGAGCCAATCAAATGGGCCAAATTATAGTGATGAAACGTTTTCCCCCCTGTTTTAAACTGACAAAACCACCAGTAGACTCGATTGTTTTGCGACAAAACCACACTATGTCCTGTCATTATATGTCAACGCATTCAATTAATATATTATGTATAATTAAATTCCTATAAGGAAACAGAAAATGCAAAATTGATTAAATAAGGAATTTTGAGCTCACTACATACAGTGATTTTATATTGGAATTGAAATATATACCTTTTTCAACCTGTTAAATGAGCCAAGTGAAGCAATGAATGATTTAACTCCAATATT
This sequence comes from Gonioctena quinquepunctata, assembly GCA_018342105.1. Taxonomy (NCBI): domain Eukaryota; kingdom Metazoa; phylum Arthropoda; class Insecta; order Coleoptera; family Chrysomelidae; genus Gonioctena; species Gonioctena quinquepunctata. The sequence goes on along the minus strand of JAFIRS010001467.1, from coordinate 48,619 downwards.
CTCAGACAATCAATGCATGTTGTGGAGTATATTTCTCCTCAAGAATAAAATATAATATTACACACGACGATAAAAGGCTTTACCTGCTCGTGGAATTGATCCACTCGTTCCTGGTGGATCACCATTTTCTATTAACAGGTAAAGCATCTTTTTACCGTCTTATACAGTGCGGCTTTTTATAGCCCCCCCCCTCTCTGTTAAACTTTTGAACGGTGCGACATAGAACAATGGGACGAAAACCATTTTGAATGATATCACCGATACTACTTTTTGAAATGAAAGCCATTATGATTGTTCGATAGATGGCGCGGAGGGGCACATCAACTTAAAATTTCAAATAGCATGGGGGTCAAGTAGCACATTGTTGAAAAGATAACTCAATTCTCTTTTCAACCATATAGTTTTTTTCAATGTCGTCAATACATTTTTTTACAATATGCATTCGAAATGTCTAGAATAAATTTTTTTAAAATACATATTGTGAAAAAACAAATTGAAAAATAAAATAAAAATTTATGGCTGAAAAAATAATTGAATTATGTTTTCAACGATATGCCACTTGACCCCCTGTGCTATTTGAAATTTTCAAATTGATGTGCCCCTCCGCGTCATCTATCGAGCAATTACGATCTCTTCTATTTCAAAGAGTAGTATCGATGATATCATTCAAAATAATTTTGCTCCCGTTGTTCTATGTCGAACCATTCAAAAGTTAACAGGGAGGGGTGGACCATTAAAAAACCGCATTCGCAATTGTGATTACGTAGAACAACCATGGTTGAGAGCAAAATTGAAATACCTCTTCAACGATGTGCAACTCGACCTCTATGCCTATCGAAATTTTCAAGTTGCTATGCCCCCAGCGCCCTCTGTCGAGTAATTGTAATGTATCTTCTCTCAAAAAGTAGGACCGGTAATACCATTCAATATATTTCATGTCTCATTGTTTCACATCAAACCGTTCAAAAGTCATCCTATGGTACCATTCAGATCCGCACTTATACTTGACATTTCAGATGCAAACACGAATCCGGTGGTCTCATACCGTCCCCGAAATAGAGCACTCTTTTTTTTAACCTCTTTTTTAAGCACCGTTTTTCCTCACAAAAATCACTCAAAATGCTTCCTTCCTTTCACCAGCATAAACAATACACCCTAAATCATTTATTTTCGGCTCAACTTCGAACAAAATGAAAGTTTTCATAGAAAAATTCCTACTTACATAGATAAACAAGCTTCACACATCTGACAGATGAAATTTAGTAACTTTCCCTTTTTTTCATGTTGGTAATAAATGAATCACCGCCAACTCTTCGAATTCAAATATGATTGATAGTTTCCCCTTCATTTATTTTTGCAATTGATTTTTGTAACCATTTTGTCATTTTGGCAGTGGTTCATTTATTACTAACATGAAAAATAGGGAAAGTTAATAAATTCCATCTGTGTATTTGGAACTATTTAAGAAGAAGGATTTTTTCGACAAAAACGGTAATATTTTGTGCGAAGTTGTACCAAAAATTAGTGATTTAGGGTTTATTGTTTATGCTGGTGGAAAGAAGAAGGCATTTTGAGTGATTTTTGTACGAGAAAACGGTGCTTGAAAATGACGTTAAAAAAAATGAAAAGTGCTCTAACTCGGGAACGGTATGAGACCGCCGCACTTTTCTTCGGATTCGTGTTCAGGAGGCAAAAAAACGTAAGAAAAGTTTTTTACCTATAGTCAGAGACCCTAACTTTATATGTACCGATTTCGCGCCCAAAAATCAATTAAAATGTCTTCTTTTTTTACCAGCTCAAACTATGAACACCAAATCACTCATTTTCGGTACAACTTCGCACAAAATATATCCAGTTTTTCGAAATAATACTCCTTCTTAAACAGTTACAAATGAACAAACTTCACATATCTGACAGATGAAATTTAGTAATTTTGGTAAATATCTAGTTACATAACACATGCACTCTGAATATGGGGAAAATACTTTTCTTACGTGTTTTTGCCTCCTGAACACGAATCCGGAAAAATGCGGCGGTCTCATACCGTTCCCGAGTTGCAGAACTTTTTTAAAATGAAACTAACCTCATTTTCAAGCACCGTTTTCTCGCACAAAAATTACTCAAAATGCCTCCTTCTTTTAACCAGCATAAACAATACACCCTAAATCACTTATTTTCGGCACAACTTTGCACAAAATATCATCGTTTTTATCGAAAAAATCCTCCTTCGTACAAAGTTGCAAATGAACAATTTTCGTTCCTTTGACACAAGACATTTAGTAACTTTGCCTCATTTTTCATGTTGGTAATAGATGAATCACCTTCAACTTTTCGAATTCAAATGTGAGCAATAGTTTCCCCTTCATTTATGTGTGCAATTATTGTGGGCGGTGATTCACTTATTGCCAACATGAAAAATGAGGCAAAGTTACTAAATGTCTTGTGTCAAAGGAACGAAAATTGTTCATTTGCAACTTTGTAAGAAGTAGGATTTTTCCTATAAAAACGACGATATTTTGTGCAGAGTTGTGCCGAAAATAAGTGATTTAGGGTGTATTGTTCATGCTGGTTAAAAGAAGGAGGCATTTTCAGTGATTTCTGTGCGAGAAAACGGTGCTTGAAAATGAGGTTAGTTTCATTTAAAAAAAGTGCTGTAACTCGGGAACGGTATGAGACCGCCGCATTTTTCTTTCGGATTCGTGTTCAGGAGGCAAAAACACGTAAGAAAAGTATTTTCCCCATATTCAGAGTGCATGTGTGATGTAACTAGATATTTACCGTAATTTTCACTTTTCTGCATGTTGGTAATGACAAATAAATCACCGCCAACTTTTCAAATTCAAATATAAACAATGCGAATATGAATGAAGGGGAAATTTGTTACTCGAAAGGTGAAATTTACTAAATTTCATCTGTCAAACGTGATAAGTTTGTTTATTTGTAACTGTTTAGGAAGGAGTATTTTTTCGATAAAACCGGCTATATTTTGTGCAAAGTTGTACAGAAAATGAGTGATTTGGTGTGTTTAGTTCAAGCTGGTAAAAAAAAGAGGCATTTTGCATGATTTTTGTACGCGAAAACAGTGCCTAAAAATGACCTCTTGAAGAAGGAGAAAGTCATTATATCTCGGAAACGGTATGAGACCGCCGCAAAAACGTAAGAAAACAAACTATTTTCAGAGAGCAAGAGCACGATATCTAGATATTTACCCGTTTGAGTTATATTCGATCCGATTTTTGGCTAACCAGAAGCCACAACTTTTTCGTATCGGATATATGAAACCCAAAATTATACATTCCAACCCTGTGTTGAAACAGCCGTTCACATATTTGTTTAATGCTAGAATGCGTGGTATCAATGAATACATTTCCATAGCAACAAAAACATTGAATAACAATTCGCTCTGTGTCCGGAAATAGCGTGACAGAAATAGACAAGAAAACAAGTTCGGCACGTTTTACCAGCCCATGAAATCTCCATCTGATATCGACGTTTGCGTTATAAATGCATACTTGATAATAATGTGTGACGACCTCCAGCTCTTCGAATCACCAAAAAGACGGGCACATTTTGTCAACACGCGTCTGTATTCACTCACAGCACAACAAACACTGTGAGTGTGCGAATGTGGGACGGAGATATTAAACTTGAAATATAATAAAACCGAGATACTGATAAAACTAGTTATGCTCATGCATTTATGTATATTTTTTATCGTCATTTGGCAGATGAGTACGATAATTCCATCAGGGTTGGAATAACCGCAGAAAAATAAACGATTCAACGTTTTCGACTGAATGTCGCTGCTTATCGGCATTTTTTTGCTCGTCACATGACTATCTAATTATTCGGCGAGGAATAAAGAGGATAGGCGCCCGTGTCTAAACAAATGAATGGCACTCGTTCGAATTGAACCATGGAAATTGCCATAAAATTAAATTTATCAAAACAAATATTATAATGATGTGATGCAATTATGATATGTGAGTTGTGTTGTATACTATTACTTCAGAAATGAATGGTAATTTTTATAATATTCCCAGAATTCATATACCTAGATGACCTCTGTTTTTTTGTTGATCGGCCGGTATGAATGAAAATCCATATTAAAGTAAACAACAGGCACTCACTACACTAAATGATTTTCACCAACCTGCACAGAAAACACAAAGTATTGAATCAAACAAAATATATTCCAATCAAACAAGTTTGTTGTTCCAATATGGCGAAAGAAACATATTATTTCAAAGAAAACTATGGTTTATTTGGATTCCAAGACAAATATTTGTTTGATACAAGAAAACCTTTGATTAAGTCAAGTGGTATATTTCTCTATTTTTGGTTTATTTGATGCATGAATAATTTATTACATCTAAGAATGTATTGCACAATGGAACCAATGAAATAATTTTGTATATTCAAGAATATCAAATACTCAACTGAAACAAATGAATTTAGAATACATACAGTGCTTCTCAAAAGTCCCTCTCCCCTCTTATTTTTGGAACGATTATACATAAACAAGTGAAATTTGGAAACTGAATATTAAAGGTTGTAAACTAGTACTAGTGATGATAGATGACGAAATCGTCAAAGATGACGTCATAAGGCCATTGTGACCAATTATTTTAAATGGAACCCTACGGCAAGCGACACCTCTTTTACAAGGTATCGGAAAAACCTATTCAATGATACTAATTTTGTTTGTGTTTATGGCAGATTTGGCAACTCGCTTTTAAAAAACCCAAAGCTGTGATGAATTAAATCAGTTAATACTGAAATTCCAAATTCAAGCTCCGCCTCTGGATAGTTGTCAAATAAGCTGACGTTTTTGTTAGTCTCCCTAATTTGACGTTTTTGTAATTGTCCAAGTTTTTGTACATTTAATAATTTGTGTATTATTGATCGAACGTTTAACTGTTTCAGCAGCTTTGGTACTTTTAATATTTATGTACATTTTAATAATTCGTTAAACTGTTGTGAGCCGAACGTTTAAGTGCTTCAAAAAGCGAAATGGTACGTGCTCTAGGTGATAAAGTAGCAGCGATCCTAATTCTTGGTGAAACTGGACAAAATATTCATGCAGCAGAACGCATTTTTAATGAGAGATTGATGATAGATGACGAAATCGTCAAAGATGACGTCACAAGGCCATTGTGACCAATAATTTTAAATGGTACCCTACGCCAAGCGACACCTCTTTTAAAAGGTACCGAAAAAACGTATTAAATGATACTAATTTTGTTTGTGTTTATGGTAGTTTCAATGGCTCATTAGTAAACATTAAAATTTAAATTCCATTCAGTATGATATTAATTACAGATTTAAGAATCAGTATCTACTTACAGAAATTGCTCGAAGTGACCTCCATTTACTTCCTGACAGTAAAATATCCTATTTTTAAACTCTTCTCGTACTTTTGCAAATGTGTCTGCGGAAACAGCCTCACATTCTGCAACAATACGTTGTTTTAAAACGTCAATATTGTCAAGTTCAGTGGCGTTCACCTTCGATTTAAGGTACCCTCACAGAAAAAATCCAAAGGTGTGAGGTCCGGTGATCGAGCTGGCCATTCCGTTGAACCTCGTCGTCCAATCCATCTACCACGATACTCCTCATCCAAATACCGTCTTACTGCACCGTAATAGTGTGGAGGAGCACCATCCTGTTGGAATATTATTTCCAATTCGCCGAATTTATCTGGATTATCTTCCAAAATTTCAAGGATTAACGGTTCTATTGCGTTTTGCAACAGCTCCAGATAAACTTCACCAGTTGAATTAGTATTTAAAAAAAAACGCCCAACGATGTGGTTTCCCAGGATACCTGCCCAAACATTCACCTTCTGGGGATATTGAGAATGTGTTTCACGAAACAGGTGAGGATTTGCGTCACTCCAATACCTCACATTCTGTGTATTTACATTTCCATTTAGATAGAAAGTACTTCCGTCACTAAAACAAATTGTTTTGACATAGTCTGGCTGTTGGTTAATTTTAGTTTCCATATTTTCACAAATTTCTTTTCTTCGGTCTGGGTCGTCGTCTGAGAGTTGATGAACCATTTTTAATTTGTATGGATGAAATTTGTTTTTTTCCACACCCTGTGTACTGTACTTCGACTGACTTCACAGGTAGATGCAACGTGAGTTGTTGAAGAAGTAGGATTAACTATTACTTCTGCCAGTATATCAATTTTTTTCTCATCAGAAATTGGTGGTCTGCCAGATCGTTCCGCATCATTAATACTACCCGTTGTTTCAAACTTACGAAGAAGTTCCCTTAAATAAGTCCTCGAAACGAGGCGATCGGGAAACCTCTCATTAAAAATGCGTTCTGCTGCATGAATATTTTGTCCAGTTTCACCAAGAATTAGGATCGCTGCTACTTTATCACCTAGAGCACGTACCATTTCGCTTTTTGAAGCACTTAAACGTTCGGCTCACAACAGTTTAACAAATTATTAAAATGTACATAAATATTAAAAGTACCAAAGCTGCTGAAACAGTTAAACGTTCGATCAACAATACACAAATTATTAAATGTACAAAAACTTGGACAATTACAAAAACGTCGAATTAGGGAGACTAACAAAAACGTCAGCTTATTTGACAACTATCCAGAGGCGGAGCTTGAATTTGGAATTTCAGTATTAACTGATTTAATTCATCACAGGTTTGGGTTTTTTAAAAGCGAGTTGCCAAAACTGCAATAAACACAAACAAAATTAGTATCATTGAATAGGTTTTTTCGATACCTTTTAAAAGAGGTGTCGCTTGCCGTAGGGTTCCATTTAAAAAAAATTGTCACAATGGCCTTGTGTCGTCATCTTTGACGATTTCGTCATCTATCATCACTAGTAGGGAAGTTTACAACCTTTAATATTCAGTTTCCAAATTTCACTTGTTTATGTATAATCGTTCCAAAAATAAGAGGGGGGGAGGGGACTTTTGAGAAGCACTATTGTTTGGTCGAAGAAGTGACCATTAAATATTTATTTGATCTCAGAATATGTAGTATTGCTATTCGAAACAAATGAATAATCAAAGTGAATTAGGAATTGATAGAATTGGTTCAAAAATATGAAATTCTTGACTGAAGAATGTGAACAAATATTTTCTTTAACCCTTTGAGGCCGGATTAAATTGAATTGAAAAAATGAATATTTTTTTGCAAAAACTGCACTCAATAGACCTAAATAATAATAAAACACAATATTGTATCAATTTTTTTCAATTAAAAGCATACAAGAAATGGTGGTCTACGTGGGAAACCACCAGGCCAGATGAGTCTTAATTTTTTGAATGAAACAAGGAAAAACAATTTCAGTTTTTTTGCAAACATAAAGTTATCTTACAAGTTGCACAACTCCACATTGATCGTTTTGGCCACGTTTAGTGCTGCAAAAGTGGCATCGTCGTTTGGTGTTAACTTGTGGCATATGTGCAACTTTTATCCTATCGAGTTTCTGGTAACACATTTTTTTCATAAGGACAACTCTCAATCTCTTTGAATGGTCTTCCTCTTTTGGGGGGTGGATCCTGGATTAGCCCCAACTGCAACGGCAATTTTAAAATCTTTCAGGCTCGTAGTCGTCCCTGGTAGCCTATTTTTGAAATATTATGAACTCATTGACTATGGTCAAATCCAAAAAGTAAAAAAAATCCGATGCCACCATTCTTTACTCTTCCGATCAAGTTCATAAATGGATTTGAACATATCAGCTCTATCTATTCCGCCTATACAGTGCTAGTCAAAAGTCCCCTCCCCCCCCCGTATCTTTTGAACGGGTATACTTATAATAATGAAATTTGGAGGGTGGAAATAAACGGATGTAGGCTTCTCAACTGGTCATAACAGGTGACGCAATAGTCATAAATGACGTCACAAGGCCACTGTGACCAATAATTTTAAATGGGACCCTATGGCAAGTGACAGCTCGTTTGAAAGGTATTGAAAATACCTATTCAGTCATACCAATTTTGTTTGGGTTTCGGCTGATTTTGATTGATAAATTGAAGAAATACGAAAATTATAGTTTCGCATTTAATTAATAAAGATTTAAGAACCAGTTCTTATAATAAGTGTTCAAAATGTGCTCCATCTACTTCCTGGCAGTAATGCATCCTATTGCTAAACTCTTGTCGTACTCGTCCCAGTGTGTCAGCGGAAATTGCCTACATTCTTCAACAATTCGTTGTTTCAGAATGGCAATACTGTCAGGTGCTGTAGCGTAAACCTTAGATTTCAAGTACCCCCATAGAAAAAAATCTAATGGTGTAAGGTCCGGTGACCGAGCTGGCCATTCGATCGAACCTCGTCGTCCAATCCATCTACCACGATATTCTTCATCTAGGTAACGTCTTACTGCACCGTAATAGTGTGCAGGAGCACCATCTTGTTGAAACGTTATTTCCAAGTTGTCGAATTCATCTGGATTATCTTCTAGAATTTCAAGAATTAACGACTCAATATCATTTTGTAACATCTCCAGATACAATTCACCGGTTAAGTTAGCATTGAGAAAAGAGGCCCAACTATGTGGTTTCCCAAAATACCTGCCCAAACATTTACTTTTTCTGGAAATTGAGTATGTTTTCACGAAAGATGTGAGGATTTGTGTCACTCCAATACCTCACATTTTGAGTGTTAACATTCCATTGAGAAAGAAAGTACTTTCGTCACTAAAACAAATTGTCTGTATGTAGCCTGGTTGTTGGTTCATTTTATTGGACATAGTTTCACAGAATTCTAGTCTTCGGTCGGGGTCATCATCTGAAAGTTGGTGCACCATTTTTAATTTGTATGGATGAAATTTGTTTTAGCCAACACCCTATGTACTGTCCTTTGACTGACTTCACAGATAGACGCAACTTGGGCTGTGGAAGAAGTAGGGTTTACTACCATTTCTCCAATTATGTCAATTTTTTTGTCATCACTAATTGTTGGTCGACCAGATCGTTTGGCATCTTGAACACTACCGAAGAAGCTCCCTCAAATAAACCCTCGATATAGGGCGATCGGGGTACCTCTCATTAAACAGTCGTTCCGCTGCATGGAAATTGTTTCTACATTCACCAATTATTAAGATAGCTGCTACTTTGTCGGCTACAGTACGTACCATTTTGCCTATGTAAACACTTAAACGTCTCGTTAAACAATAGCTTAGGTAAATTTTCAAGGTATAAACACTTTTGACAAGTAGAGAATTCAAAAACGTCAACCTTTTTGACAATTAACCAGAGGCGTACTTTAAAATCTTTATTAATTAAATGCGAAACTATAATTTTCGTATTTCTTCAATTTATCAATCAAAATCAGCCGAAACCCAAACAAAATTGGTATGACTGAATAGGTATTGTCAATACCTTTCAAACGAGCTGTCACTTGCCATAGGGTCCTATTTAAAATTATTGGTCACAGTGGCCTTGTGACGTCATTTATGACTATTGCGTCACCTGTTATGACCAGTTGAGAAGCCTACATCCGTTTATTTCCACCCTCCAAATTTCATTATTATAAGTATACCCGTTCAAAAGATACGAGGGGGGGAGAGGACTTTTGACTAGCACTGTATATTGGTTGTAGTCCTTTATGATTTTGGGACACGTCACTTGGGTGACAATGACACCATTTGGCCCTTCATCCTTTCTCGTAACAGTTTCCACCATTGTGGGATCATGAAAATCACCAGCACACTCCGCTTATCCATCCAATTGAAACAAAGCACACCATTTTTCAATAACTTGTAATGCATATCCCCTCTTTTCATTTCTTTATCTAATGTCAATATGGAAAGGTTTACTCTATCTTTCCTGATTGTACCACACGCATAAATTCATTCGTTGAGGAGTTGATTCTTTACATTTACTGAACTGAAGTAATTATCAAAATAAACCCTATGGTTTTTACCAACTAGTTTGCGAGTCAAATCTTGAATCACACGGCTTCCCAGCTGTTTCTCGATCAGATTAGAGACTTTCCCAGTATGAATTTGGAATTCGTTCACATAGCCTGTGATACTGTCAGCTCTTACCCATACTTTGTATCCTCGTTTTATAGGTTTCTTTTGCATGTACGGTTTCAAAGTAGATCTTTGAATTTTATAATGCTTTCATCTATGGATTGATGTTCAGATGGTTTGTAACAATTTTGGAAACTAATACCCAAGTTATCAAGCAATGGACGTACTTTGTACAACTTATCAAAATTTGGTTCATTCCGATTTGGTACATTGGTACATTGACATGTAGATTTCCCAAATGCCAAGAGAATCTATCACGGGACATGACATTACTTATATAAGTATCACGCTCTTAGCCTTATAACTAGTCCTTATAACTAGGCAAAACTTCAATACCCCTAAGTAAATTAATTCCTAGAAACACTTTCAATTCATCAAGTGAGGTGTCAACATATTGTTTCCCAGATTGTGTCGCATAAAGATTTGTCTCGAATGCAATGCGTTCTATCAATTTAGTTGAAAATAATTCTAGGAATATATCTACCGGAGCTTCAGAATTATTCGAAATCGTTGGACCTGACTCCTCTTGAGTTTGAGCAGCGGGAAATTTTTTGCGCCATATACATTTTTCCGATACATCAGGAATCAAATTCATCAAAGGAACTTCAGCAGAGTCCACCGAACATGCATCATCATTTGAAGAACCTGGGTCTAAATTATTTACATCATTTAGATGTGAATGTTCTATTTCTTGACTTTCTTCAGGAATATTCGCTGGTATCCGAATACTAACACAATCCTGAATATTCTCCACGCCAGAATCTGTATTCTCCACGTCAGAATCTGTATAGTCTCCCAAATCAGATTCAATATCCTCAATGAGATTATCAAATTCATATTCTCAAGTTGATTCAAAGTCCATCTGGTTTGCTTGATATATTGCTTGCCTTTTGGTTTATTATCTGAAAATAAATTACTACAATCAATTAGCCGTCATTACCCGAACTTCACATGGAAAGCAGGTAACGAACATTATAAGAAGATAATATATTATAATTCTTCAATTATTTATAACTCACCTGCCAATATTTCCAGAATTCGGAGAACTATTGAAATAACTTGTTAGAACTTGACACAACGATACGCTCGCTAGATATTTCGACCGATAATGGCGCTATAATGTTATTGTTGAAGAACAGCTAAGAACTCATCTCTCTAAGTCCTCTTTACTACCGGAAACACAGTATGGGTTCCGCAAAGGTCATAGTTGCGCCAGTGCTCTGCTGCACATCGTGGACGACATTATTAGTGCTACAGATGGGGGCCTCTGTTCGGTTCTTGTACTTCTTGATTTCAGTCGAGCCTTTGATACTTTAAACTACGATCTACTTTTAGCGAGGAGTGCAATTAGACTTCTTGAATGTTATATCAAAAACAGGGAACAAAAAGTATGCCAGGATGGAATCTACTCGAACTATTTGAAACAAGTCAGGAGTGCCACAGGGTTCTATATTGGGTCCATTGTTGTCCACAATTTATTCATCAAATATGTTACGCTGTCTAAAACATTGTGAAATACACCTTTATACCGATGACACTTACCTCTATTACAGTTTTTCCCCTCAATGTATACAAAATGCATGCACACTTATGAATAATGATCTCGAGTCGTTCGTTGAGTCAGCAAGAGACCACTGTCTATCATTAAATGCCACTAAATCGAATATCATTATATTTGGATCAAAAGTTAATCGCCAAAAAGCAAGCGAATCACTCACAATTATGTTTGAAAATGTTTCACTACAACCCACAAATGAATCCAAATGTCTTGGAATCTTAATCAATTCCGACTTGCGGTTTGACAAACATATAAACAAACGAATACAACTTGCATATTCTTCTTTAAAACTTATATTCGGAAACAGACACGTACTCTCAAAACAGACGAAAACAACTCTCTGTGATGCACTAGTTTTATCACGTTTCAATTATTCGGATACCTTATATGGCCCATGTTTAACTAAACAGTATGCTCAGAGAATACAGAAAGTGCAGAACTCGTGTCTTCGGCTCATTCACGGTATCAGAAAATATTCAAAGAATATCTCATAAGTTACGTGAAACGGGTTGGCTTACAATGGAAAACAGACAAAAATTAAATGCTGCTAATTTATATCAAAAAATTATATCAACTAAAACACCGCCCTACCTGTACAGGAAAATCACTTTTTGTACTGATATTCATAATCTGAATATCAGATTTGAAGGTACTCTTACCCCACCTAGTTTCAAAACAGAATTTTTCAAGCGATCATTTAGTTATAATATATGCCAAGTGATTAAAAAAAATTCAAATCATTCTGTTAGAAAATCAACTTTTATTATAAATTACCATATAAATTTCTACTCATATCAACCAAAATAAGTTTCAGCAATGTACGTCTTTCCCAGCATCATGTAAATAATTGGTACCCCCTAAATTTTCCCTCTACTCTTCTCTGTTTTTTGTCTTTGAATAGGTAGAATATTTTTGAGGTTGAGTGGAAGAGCAACTTATTAGCACTTGTGTTACATAAGATGAACTTTGCCTTTTGTAGTTTCAGAAATTAAATTGTTTATTGAACCAAAATTGCATGTGCCTAGTACTGAAAAACAATAAAGACGATTATTATTATTATTATTATTTACTGTTGTATTTCGGTATCTGAGCAACGTATGGCATTGATTATCAACACTAATCAAGTTTTCTGATGATCTACAAGTTCTATGAAGAACGCATGTGCACTTTTGATAGGTGGTCCTTGAGAGGTACCACTAGGACGCAAAGGGTAAATTGAGAAAACATATTCTTTGGTTCAAAGGCAATATTTATTCAATCTCAGAATATGTAGTATTGATTGAAGAATATTGCTATTTGAACCAAACAAATCATTAGGAGAATTGATAGAACTGGTTTGAAATATGAAATATTTGACTGTAGAATGTGAGCCACACATTTGAAATAAATATTTTCCCGAACTGAGTAAAGATAACCCTAAGAATTCATTCATTTTTCCCGGAGAAGGCACTCTTTCGAAGTTATTTACCCCTGGATAGTGCGCCACGAAAATTTTTTTTTTGTGATAACTTTCCTACTCTATCAATTTCTATCGAATTTGATCAAAGTACCTCGTAATTTAGTGCTGTTAATAAATAGTTACCTCGACCACTCTATCTCATCAGTGAAGCCAATGGTGGACCAGCGTTTTTGTAATTTAGAAAGGAACAGAAAAATTGATGAGATTAATTGATAAATAAAAGTCATGTTGTCCACCCATGGCTTTCCAGGTGAAAAAACAAATCTATTTGTTATTTTTGTTAAACAATCAATTACTATGTACAATGAAGGAATTTCATAGAAGTTGACAAAGTTATTTGTAAATTAGCACCAAGTAGTTTTCATGAAGCTCTATTCAGGGGCAAATAATGTAGAAAAGTGGCGCTCTCCGGGAAAGATGTATAGGAACTCCAAGTGTCATTTTAACTAATATTGCCAATATTTCATATCGGACCATTCATATGGACAGAGGTTAAATAAAAAATCAATTGTTTGGAACATTTATTATATTTATAAAACGACAAATAAAAACCTATTTTGCAATTACGATACTGTTTTGAAATGTTCATGTCCGATGAATCTACAATATATTTTAGAGAAGTAGTGCATTCTTCTTTTTTTGCTTGGGGTGTCATCCATAAAAATAATTATTAATTATTTATCTACTCCCAAGCGACTTTTCTTTGAGAGAAAGTATTGTATTCGTAGTAAAATTATGTACACTCAAAGATGTTCACAAGCATTGAGGTAGTTTACATTATTTAAAGAAAATATCAATCCCTAGAATTCAGACATTTTTTCAACTGCCACACCGAACACTATCCAACTGAATATTTTTTTAGGGAAACCCCAAAACATATGTCGATTGTGATTGGAAGGGAAAAATACGTGACCACCCTCTAACCTCCAGTAACCCCAACTCCAAAATCTCAAATGGTACCTCTACCACTACGAGATATCTCAACTGAAAGATTGGGCGGCAAATACGATTATACAAATCGAACTATATCTTGGTCGTTTCACGAACTACAGCTTGTTAAATTCCCAAATTCCAAACGTTTGTGATTTAATTACATGATAAAGGGTGGAAATGGAATAAAATGTTATTCAAATTTTTTATTTGATATTATTCATACAAGTATCATCCAGGTAGATGAAAAGCCTTACAAAATCTCCAGCAGCTGTTTTGTTAAGATACCATCACCTTATGAAATTTCGGAAATTCAACAGGCTGTAACTCGGGAACCAACCAAATCACTGTCCCGGTTGTTACAAAGGAGGTAGCGCTATTTTGATATTTAAAAGTTGCTTAACATGGACGTGGTGATCAAAATATTTCCCCCTTCCAGTCATAGGAAAAGGTAACGAATATGAGATCACCCAGTATCTTCACGAAATTTTTACAGGTGCCTCAAAACATGGTAAAAACAGTATAGCAATCGAAAATTTTGCGCAGAAAAGATAATATTAGGAGATATGGGCCCTCGAAGGTCCATAAAGAGAGGTTATAGGATATCACTTTTGGAAATTATAAACTGATATAAACAATTTCTATTTACACTAAAATAGTAACTGCACACACGTTTTACCTTTTAGTAATATTAAAATCACTTAATTTTCGATAAAGACATAAAAAAAATCCGATTACTTTTCATATAATTTCACAGAAGAAATGTCAAAAATCAAATGTTATGATTTTCCGAATCTTGAAGTTTATTGATATGCGATGTTGCCTAGGTCTCCAAAAGGGGAAAAGAAAATACTGAAATTCAATGCGTCATACATATTGAGCATATAAATGATAAGTATTACAGCATGAAATAACGATCTGATATCTGTGTTTAAAATGCAAAGTATATTTCACAACGCTTCTTGATAGTGATTATAATTTTGAAAATTCATCATGAAGTTGATGTGCCGCATGTAGAAAGTTACCAAACCGCTCGCGAAAATTTCGATCCAATTAATTGCGAAAATCCGGATTGGCCAAATTCACTTGAATAGTTGGCAACGTGGCATGTCCATAAAACGCCAAGATCAATGCACAATGCAACCACCCATATTTGATTTTTGACAGTTCATGTGAAAAATTTAATGAAACATAATCGGAGTTTTTTCATGTCTATATTGATCATTAAGTGATTTTAATATTACTTAAACGTTAAATGAGTGTACAGTTAATAGTTTAGTGCAAAAAGCTATTCTTTATATCAGTTTGCAGTTTCCAAAAGTGATATTCCATAACCTCTATTTATGGACCTTATGGGGCCCATATCTCCTAAAATTATCTTTTCCGCGCTAAATTGTCGATTGCTATAGTGTTTTTATCGTCTTCTTAAGCTCCTGTGAAAATTTCGTGAAGATACTGGGTGATCTCATAACCTTTACCCAATTTGCTTTCATACAAACCAGATGGAATAGCAATGTTTTTTGTTTGAAAAATAAATTGACAGAAATAATTAATGATTTATATCCTAATGAGCTCTTCGACAATTTTTGTGGAAATTTATTATTGACAACATTAGTAGTGTTTTCAGAATTTCTAAAACAAAGAACACTATTCGACACAAATGGAATAATTACTTCATGTGAAAGAATTGACCGTATTATATGAAATTATCAATAGAATACTTAAAAATGAAATCCTAAGTCGAAAAAAATTAAATACTCAGTCGAAACAAATGAAATACTGAATCGAATAAAATTCTCAAATTCAAATGGAAACATTTGAAATAGACATATGATTGGAATATTCATAACAGCGTTGTTATGAATTCTATTCATTGGCACCCACATTATGAAAAAAAGTTCGAATAATTTTATTTATACTTCAAAAATACTCTGCCGATATTATATGTATTGCATATATTTTCAAAATTCAAATAATGGTATCTTAACAACAGAACATTAGACTAAAAATTATATTGAGAATCAACTAACCTTACCTCAGGAATTCTGTAACTTCTTTCATTTCCTGTTAGTAATAATGCACACACAGTACAGAGGAACGAACTTCTCAGAATCTGATAAATTCTGCAAGTAAACTCTACCCTTGATGACCAGCACGCATATCAATCTCAGACTGAAGGGAAATCTGAATAACGAACAACGACTAATGCCGCGAAACCGAGTGATGAATTGTCAAACTGAATAATTCAAATTAAATGACTGTTCGGTTAAAGAAATATAAAAAATACGAAATTATTCCAACTTATTCGTAATTATAATTTGATTACATAACATCATCAAATGTGAAAAGATATTCCTCAATACCATAGAAGTTATAAATACGTCGTTAATCAGGTTATTTTGATAAAATTTCTGCGATGGTGCGTGAAAAAATTCCAATGAATTTGGGCATGTACATTTTTTCAGCCCTCCTCAATCATGCACATATCAGTAATGAAAACTGTGTCATTCCAAAGAGAGGTCAGGCAGCAAAAATATTAATATTACATTCTGATGAAATAATCAACCAAATATACAGGGTGATTCAAAAGTACTTTGACAAACTTCAGGAGGTGATTCCTCACAATTTTCTAATATGAATTGTCCAAATAAATATATATCCGAAAACGCTTCGTTTCCAAGATACAGGGTGTTAAAATTTTATTTTTATTTTCGTTTTTTTTAAATAACTTTCGAAATACTGACCTGAACGAAAATTGGTATTGAGAGGTTTTTTGAGGTTTCAAATTCGTAGATCATCAGATTATTGCTCTTACTCGTAGGGAGCGCCACTTACACGTCTTTTTCTTTTTTGAAGATTCATAACTTTTTTCGCTCCTGCTAAATAAGTCTTGCTTCGCGCGCATTGCCATCCGCAAGGCCATAAACGAAATGCATATCAGCTATATGAGCATTATTGGTTGGATAATAATTTTTTTCAAAATTGGGGTTTTGAAACTTACAGAAACTTCAACAAAACAACAAAACGTTTAACTGTCACATACTATGTAATTACCAAAACTACTTACTTAATCGTCAAATTCATTTCTTATGCATTCTTGTGAGAAATGCAAAATAATGGTAATAACTTCAACACGCATCCATTATCAAATAATCGACATGAAATTTCCAAGTCCGAATATCTAGAAAACGGTTATTTATAGCGACTTGTAACAAGGGTAGCTTTTTTACGTAGATATGATAGAGAAATTGATTTTTTCACTGATAAATGTGCTAGAAGTACGCTTAAAAAAGTTATGAATCTTCAAAAAAGAAAAAGGCGTGTAGGTGGCGCCCCCTGCGAGTAACAACAATAATAACATCAGGTTAGAATTCGACACCTCAAAAAACTCCTCAATATCGATTTTCGTTTAATTGAGGTCAGTATTTCAAAAGTTATAAGAAAAAACTAAAATAAAAATAAAACTTTAACACCCTGTATCTTGGAAATGAAGCGTTTCCGGATATATATTTTTTTGGATAATTTATATTAGAATATTGTGAGGAATCACCTCCTGAAGTTTGTCAAAGTACTTTTGAATCACCCTGTATTTTTCTAGATCAAGCAATTGGAATTCTCGTTTGTCCCAGATTATAAACTCTTGAATCAATCAAATGATTACATTGCTTTGAATAATTGTCCAGATCAGAATTGAAACAAACCTATTTTTTTAGATAAAAAACCAATTTATTTCATTCAGAACAATTATGTTTGAGTGAAATGAATATTACTGAAACCATGTTTTTTTATTTCAAATAAATCGAAATACTACATTCAATCAAATATGAAATAAATTTTTTTAAAAATAATTTATGAAATGAATAAAAAATTATGTATTTTTAATTAAATAAATCGAAATACCACATTCAAACATTCCTTTTTTTCTGTGTGGGTTTACAAAACCACGATACGTGTTTCGCTATACAATAGCTTTTACAAATGGAGATAATACTCAACAATCACGATGTATCATATCAAATAGTAACGGCAGGTAGTAGCAGGTAAATGAATCTAATTAAGGATATCGAGGTTATTAAGGTTTATCCATTAGGTATTTATAAGGAAAGAGATCAAGTAGAACGGGGATTATATCCATACCTGTTTAACTTTCAATAAAACAAATTCAATAAAGTGGTATGCCACTGTCCTCCAAGAAAGACCAATAACGCTAAGGAATTTTCAAACATTATGAATAAATCACTTTACTTGATCACTCCTTTGTTGTTAGGTTTGCTCGTTGAAAGCTAAAAACTTTGATTAAAAAGAGATGGTCGAACTGAGATTATTTTTCTGGAGCGGCCTACAGGGAAAATATCTCTTTCTCTGGGGCGCTTAGATAGAAGAACGTACCGATCTTAGAAAGTAAGTTCAAATAATGCACTTGGAAAAGTATAAGAATATACATATATATTTATAATAGTTACATAGCATTGCCATCAGTTCTATATTCTGATAAAAGATAAAAATGGACAAAGAACAGTTGATATTTTACATTAGGTCAGTTTTTGGCATTCTCAAATTCAAGGGGACTGAATATAAGTAAAATAGCCATCAATTGTTAACTAGACTGTTGATAAATATAAAATATGGAGATACATATAAAAAACATATAAAATGAATATTGATTCAATTTTTGCCCGAACATAAATCCAGAAAAATATATGAACTTACTCCAGAGCATCAGGTTTCATCACTTATTCACTTGGTATTTTGTTTTACACGATTTCTATTTGGTTGAATTAGGAATTTCTTTATTTCCGCGAGGTTAGCGTATTCAACTGTTTAACTTTTAGTTGCTGTTATTGTTCTACGCGAGCATGAACTATCGGTTAGAGGTTTTCGGTGTCTTATCTCGTTCTTGATGTATAGATAACATAATTTTTATTTAGAGTGAATACTGTTTAACTGCGTAATCACTTTGTGAAGTCGTTACTCGTGCAGTTTTAGTTTGACTTGATTGGAATGATCTTTATTGATAATTTCGCCATTTCACTGCAAAATTATTACTTGTCACTGAACTCATGACTGATGAATGTCTAGTCAAGATCTGTTAACTGGTTGATAGCTACCGCACTTCTACATGTTACATTAATACATGTTTACTATGTGAAAGTTCGAGCACTTCTCATCAATGTTTCCCATCGTCTCGCGCTTTTATATCCCTTCCTCCAAATATTTTCCTTTGTTGACCCGCTGAATCACATTCCTAACGTTAGTTATCTTCTACTTGTTATAATAAATCACCTTCTGAGTAATTAATGGCTCGTTACGGTAGCCACAAAGGATGTGTGGAAAAAATTAATAATTTATCCATTGTTGTTGAAGCATTGTATTCAGCGAGGGGTAAATGAGCTGTCAAAACATATAATTTATTGAGTTATTATTTACGTAGGGAATTCTTAGACATGCATCATTAAAGAGGGTGACTTTTTTATGCATTCCAGAGCTGGGCTGTGTCTATCTATTTCTAACGTTCCCTTGTTTCATCAGTTGGGACCAGTATTCGATTCCATAATTTATTTCTTTCTCAGTGAATTATGTTTCTGGTCATGGCGTTCATATTTTATTAATAACTTGTTTTATCTTATGTTTGAAAATTTGTCTGTCGCTTATGCAGGGCATAACAGAAGGAGAATTATTTAAGATGATCTGGTCATTAAGCAGAAATTGCGTCAAGAGGTGTGTAGCAAACATTGAATTTGTTTTTCCATTGACGAAACAGTTCCTTTGTTCTGATAATCGTTTTTTGAAAGTTCTGCCTGTTAGGCCTATGTCAAAACTTGCACAAGAGCTACGAGTTGATTTATATACTACAGATTTATCAGATTTCTCATAGTTTTATCTTTATTGTTCTTAATAAATTTACTTAAATTATTATCTGTTTTATATGCGATATTAATGTTATTTTTACGCAAAAAAGTTGAAATTTTTTCGGTAGGATGGCCAAAAGATGTGATAACTTCGAAATTATGTTATACATTTTGCTTAGGAAACACTTCTATTATAGCTTTTTCATAAAGTTTTCTTGAAATAATATTATCCATAAAGCCTTGGTTTCCGCCAAAAGTCCTCCTCTTTTCCTTGGCCTCGCCGGTCGCCAGTAGCCATTCTGTTAGCTGGCTATTTTACAAACAGCTGTTTTTTTGTTTGCGAGTTTATGCCTTTCAATTAGTGTGAATATCTCTAAAAAGTCGATTCTTCTAATATTGCCCAATTATCTACAAAACCACAAAAAAGGAATTTTCAACTACAGACTCTCTCTCTCGAGCAAGAAGGCCCACTAAAAAATTGTTTTGGTATTTTATGCCATGTATTTCGAATTTTCTTAACTCCAATTATTAACTTCAAACCATCGAGTGGTTGACCTAGTTATTTGTGTTGTTGTTGTCTACACAACATGTTGCACAAAAAATATATTGTGAACAATCCAAGACGACAGTACAGAAGACACAAGTTACCCAATGTCGACTGAACATATGATTCCTTTGGCAGACACAGAGGGTTTCCATCGTGCCGAAGGTTTTCAGGAACGAAGTAGGTTCACAGACTACTTACTTTTCTAATGAAGGCACTGTAACTTGACAGGATGGAAGAATTTGATGATGTTTCTATTTTCATTTGTTCGCTCTGTGTACTGGTGTTTGTTACAATATATTTCCCAAAAAAATTTACCAACTGTATTGGAACGTAATATCCATCCATATCATTTGCTTCTCCGTATTGTAACTTATATGACTTTTTGTTCGAATCATACAGTACTAGGCTATGTGATGCACTAGTTGTTAATCATCTATTATTATTATAAAAAATCAAAATGCCAATAGTGTTATAACTGACAAGTACAAACTATTACATACCTGCCATAACCATAAACGTATTTCTACTCTGCTGTGGAAAAAATGCAGTAAATGATTTGTCACAGCGCAAAACCACTTGTTTCACCGTCAAATTCGTAACGAAATGGAAGGTCGTCTGCTCCCAGAGAAGTCAAGCGACCTAACTTTTTGGAGTATTTCTTTCTGACATCAGGTGCCGTTTCGAAGGTGATTTTAAAATTCACCTCGTTACTTGTACCCATTTTTTGACTGAATGTGTTGATGTTTAATTCAGTCTCGCTTCAGCCTGGGATCTTCGGATATTTGGTTGGGACTGCCCTATACTGATGAGGGCCAACAGCCCGAAACCGGTCTATAGGTGTCAGGCGAGACTGATTTGAGCTGAACATTTGCAATTAGTATTCATTTATATGAATTATTGCATAGATGTTGAGCAGATGTCATTCAACATTCTGCGTGGTATTAACCAGGAAAGTAGTTTTCTGCTCTTCATCTACCAACCTTCAGGTCAATTTATATTAAACTGTCCTGGAAAAGACTGTGGGAATTTTTTCTCTTTGTTGAATATTCCTCTCCATTCTGCGAAAACAGAGGCTTTCCTCTGTATATATATAATATATATATATATATATATATATATATATATCTGATTTTCAAATGTCACATTCAAAAATTATAAAAAACTATTTTTTCTCAAATGGCACCTGAATAGTTTTTGACACCATTATGTTTATGGAGTCAGCATTTTCGGCCTAGATTAGTCTTACTATAACATCGAGTAAAATGGAGATTTTTAGCACATCTGTGGAATAGGATAAGGAATATGTTTATCTTGTCCCATTGTTGCTTCTGCCATAAATGAATAAATCCCGCTTCTGCCACTTTGCCAAAACTTCAACAAAAGAGTGACTGTGGAAATAAATAAATAAATCCTGGTTCTACCACCCGGCCAACCTATTGACGTAAAGAGTGACCGTGGAAACTAACGGGTTTATGGTTACGGGTGCACCCAACTAGATTCTGGTCTGTCACGAGCCGTGGTCTCTAAAAACTCCTTGATGTGAGGCGAGAGATAGTGGACTATTCACACAAGTTGTCGGGAGTGAATTCTATGGAAATTTTGTTAAAATACAAATCTTATGAATGATAAAAAAATATCACAGATTTTGCTTATTGAATACGTAAGTTAACAACAACCTTTTATTTAGAATTTAAAGAATATGGTGAAGAAATCAAAAATTGACATATTGGGATGGTTTCCTGCTTTGAATCTGGAATACTTAATTTGAGGAATATATTTTTGGACCTATGAGTTGAATCATATCATTGTAGAATTACATGCCAAGGTAGAGATTGAGTTTAGTGAATAATTGAACCAAATTGTGACTATTTACTAGCTAAATTGAGAAATGTTCGTAATGAGTATGGTTTACAATGTTACTCTCTGCTAAGTCATGGATCCTGGCTCTACCGACGAATATAAATTTCCTATATTACATACATACTGTTTAAAGAGTGACCGAGGATGGTAACGGTTGATCGATTACATGTGCGCACAAAAAGATTTCGACCTCTTCTCTCACAAGGCGTGGTCCTCGACAACCCTTGGTTGGGTGGTGTAAATGTACCACAGGATTCATTTCCTCTATTGGCGAATATAGAGTTATGAACATCTACGCGGTTGATACCGACAATATAATTTGGGGATTACTTGAAATAGCCTATAAGATGTGGCTGTTGCCCATTAAAACGTCTAAAAAATCTCAAAATGATGAAATATGTATACTTTGAAACAGGAGAAAATGAAGGCTTGACTCCCATAATCCCAGTTATTGTCTTGTGAATAATTTGAATAACGAATACTTTTTCAAACACAAGTTGAGATTATATGGTTTCCTATACCTATTTATCTTTTATTTCTCTTTAGTTGAACAGAACTTTGTATCCTAAAGAATAGACAAAAAAATATACAACGTGGGAAAATGGAGGGTCTATACTTTCAGGGGTCTATCATATGAGGCTGGGTGCCGTAAAAAAAAACAAGCTGAGAGCAGATGGATTGTAGGCCCTCTACCAGAATTATGTTATCTGAGAAGTGGAGCTGACTGTCTAGACGATCACAAACACACACACAAAAAAGGTTAAAAAAATTGAAGATCAACTAGAAATGTTATGAGACCGGGATGGGTTCGGTTACAAAGGTATATATAAAGGTGTATTATTGTAATATTTAATTTAAAGGTGTACACATTGCTGGTGATGCTGGCGCATGTCGGCGGAAAGGGTTGAGAAATGTATTATTGATTGAGAATGTTAAAGACCAAGGAATATGCTACCAAGTTGTCATTCCAACTACTAAAACAAAGGTGTCACGAGAATTCTTTATAACACCTGGAAACACTGATGGTTTGAATTCAATAGAAGTGGTTAGGAAATTCTTGAAATTTAGACCTTTAAATTGTGATTATGAGCGTTTCTTTGTTGGATATAGAGCTGGAAAATATATAAAACAACCAATTGGCATAAAAAATGAATTGCCGATTTTCTCGAACTTCCCGATTCAAAATAATTGTTTCCAGCGATCTTCAACTACACTTCTGGCTATTTGTCTATTGTTATTGTTTATGGAATAAATAACTTTTCACGTAATTCTTGAGAGAAAAATAACGTTTTGTTGAATTCTTAGCGTTTTCTATTTGAATTTTCTTTGTATTCATTCAATTAACGATTCATTATGGTTGAATTTTATTTCTTAATTAATTACCGCACTAGTGCTATAATAGATTCAAAAAAGCACAAGTGCAGTAATAAACATCATTATGACATTAAAAAAGGGTCAAATCACAGTCATTACTTGGCAGTTATGGATAAAACTCTGTTAATTATCAGTTCAGTATGTTATGATGCTTTTGCTCCTAATAAACTGTTCTCAGATAGAAGAGTTATTGGTTTTGAGATGTCAGCGCTTTATGGCTGTTTTCAATTATTCGCTACGGCAGTGGTTATTCTTAATTATTTCCTGCTGTGGTGCCATGAATGCTATTATTAGAACTCCCTTTCAAACAGATTCCATTTTTGATTTGATTCTACACTTTTTGTTCCTATTAACTTAAATTCTTCCTAGCTATCGGTATTATACAGAGTGGACTTTACATGCTCTCGGGGTCTTTTCGTTACTTCCGACATAAACATCGGCAGTGGCAAACTGTATTCGTAACAATAGTAAGGTATTCGAATTGATTATGATCTGTCAAGTATTTACCATCAGATAGTGTGTAATGAGCATAGGCTCATTCGATATCTTTTCAAGTGACATTTGTTATGTGATGTTACCAAATTTGATGTTTATCGAACAATGATTTGTTAGCCAAATTTTTAACCGACCCTGTAATTGATTTCAACTGTTGTGGTGCTGTACATACAAATGGATAAATAGGATTAATGAATAAATTACGTACTGGAATTTTCGAAACTTCTCTCGAAACTTTTTGAAAATTTATTTGTATTTTCATTTTTCAAACTTTAAACAATTAAAGATACAAAACTATCTCCGTTAATCTAAGCATGTGCAAATCGTATATCTCATTCATAAATGAGATGAAACCGAAAAGTTTGTCGGTGATTAAGACTTACATCCTCAGGATTACACCAATTTTCACCATACTCCTTTGTTCCTGTTATTGGTGGATAGGAAAATCATTTTATGTATTGTTTTCATGTATCTGATTTTTTGTTTCCTGTGCGATATCCATATATAAATAAGGAAAAAGGAACAATATCGCAAAAATTGTTGAAAGATTAAGGATAGATGGAATAAAATAAAACAAATTGTTCTGTAGGATTAACAAATTGTATATTTCCTCGGTGATCTTACTAACTCCCTATAGTCCATTCACCATAAAATAGCGAATGGCAACAATGATTGAGACGTGATCATTGCGTTCAGCACACGTCATTGAAGAAAGTCGCTACGCTATTGGTCACAGGTACAGACTTGCGATAATGCATATTCGGGCATGTTTTGAATATTGCCTGGATTTATTTCCGTTGATTATAGTTTAATCGTTTGGTTAAGTATTATAATTTGTTGAATTTGCAGGATACAGGGTTTCATTTTTCCACTATTTAATTACACCATAACCCAAATTGGGAGTAATTTGGAAAAATGGTATTTTTCGAATTATACATTGCTGCTATTTCAGTTCACCGATTTTGATCACGCGCTAACGGCTTGCATTTGTTTTGTGCGACTTGTCTTAATTGTGAATGGACTATATGATATGTGTGAAAACATATCCTCATTTTGTAAAAGCATATGTACGGAGAAGACGGCCTTGATTGTGCAAAATGTGCTGCGATACATTCTCCAACAGAAATATGAGGAAACTGAAAATGTAGCCGACACACAATATACCAAAAGCTCCTTCCACATGAACCCATTTCAATTTAACTACGAAGTTTCGGTTTTTGTTGTTGTAGTTGTAGAATTTGACAGCCCTTTGTACATGAGAATCCATATATAGACTTGTTGCCTGAAAAAATAACAGAGAGTCCGGAAAAACACCTGGTCCATTTTATCTCCCACCTTGACAGTGGGGTATTGATTTGGTATTTGATGGATTTCACACCATAAAGAGAAATACTGGACCCATAGAGAAATTAAAAATAAAGAGAGTTGTCAAACCTGCAGAAAAAGTTGGCACCACGTTTAGACAGTGGCAACATATCTCGCAACTGGCCGAACTAAGTTAGTACAGGCGGGTTTTTTAAAAGAATTACTTTCATATGGTTGATATGGTATTTATTTTATAAGTGATCGATTTGCCATTCCTGTATTTCATATGAATGGTTGTATCATATGAATGGCAAATCGATCACTAATAAAATAGTTATACAGTAATCGATTCGTAGTTCGTGGTTAAAATAAAGTTTCAAAATAAATCTTTGTTTCATGATATCAAGAACAAAATTAAAGTTCTTATGAAATAAGAATAATAAGTTAAACACCATAAAAACATATTTTATTTTATCAAGGACAAGGTACAACTACAGACAAAACAATAATAAAACTCTGAAAAACAACAAAATTAAAAATATTCTTCAGTCTCATCATGAAATCAACCAAAATGAAAACAAATTACATTTACAACATACCTTCAATAATTTTGTTGATTTATTAGCACAAAGGAGAAGGAGTAGGTGTAACAAATACTCCAGTTTGATGATAATCATTAAGTAGACCATGTACTTCATACTTCCTCAAATGGTGATAGGAAATGTGAACTTTTGGATGGAAATAAGTATACCAATTTGTGAAAAAAATTCTGCAACTGATGGATGGAAATAAGTATCAGTTTGTGAAAAGCAGGTTATATTTTACCTTGTAAAAGAATATTTCCAGGAATTTCAGCGTCTACTCGAATAACAAAACATTCTATTTTCGACGTTGGGTTCCCAATTCAAGTCCATAGTATAATTTCTATCATTAATTTTCCGATGAAAATAACAGTAGAACTATTATGAAATTATTACGTGGTTTGTCATATTCTGACAAACGTCGAAATTGGAAAATAATCATGTCATCATTCGCCTGTCGATTGCGGGCAGCGCCTCCATGCGCGACTGGCCGTACCAAAAACTTGGTGGTCAAGATTGCCAATGTTTCAAACAGTCTCTTTATTTTTAATTTGTCTATGACTGGACCCTTATTACATAACTGTGAATTTTTGGCGGAACACCCACATTGGACCATTTTCAAAATTTTATATTTGAATACGAATCGTCCAATAATTTGAATACATGAATATAAGTGAAACACACATGCTAATATTCAAGGAGGTTATTTTTTGGTCCATTCTGAGAAAAAAACTTCATATGAACATATGTCCTAAAGTTCTTAACTTTTGAACTACAGGGTAAACAAGTTTGAAGAAAAAATTCTTTTTTTATAATAACTTTGGTTTGACCCAAGTAGTGAGCATCTTCCATGCATCAAAAGACAATTCCTGCTGTAAAAAATAATAATGTGTAACTTTAAACAGAAATTTATTTAAGATAATACTTTTTAAACGGCAAAATTATAAAATTAAAGTAATCTAAATACATTTCGGAATGGTAACCGAAAATTACCCTAAACGCACAAAGAAATAAATTAAAACAAATGTTCAAAATGTGAACCTCCTGCAAATATGCATGCCTCTGCTCTTTTTCTCATGGAGTTACGTACTCTTTGGAAAATGCCGTGACTGTTTCTAATAGTTTCGCAAGTAACTATGATGCGATTTCCCAACTGCTCCTCAGTATGAATTGGTTTACTGTAAACCAATATTTTAAGATGAGACCACAGGAAATAATCTGAACTATTTGAGTCCGGGGACATAGGTGTCCATGCCTGTGGTCCTTCGCAAACTATCCAGCGATTATTGTAATTTTGGTTTGAATATTCGCGCGCCAGAGCACTGAAGTGATTCCGTCTCACCCCTTCTTAACCTTATAACTTCACCCAATTATATTGTTCTGTCCGTTGCCAGACATGAACCTGATGTTTTCATTTCAATTCAATCCCGTAAGGGTTTTCGTTCATTTTATATGTACCAACCTTAACATATTTCAATAATTGTAATCCAGTTAGTGTTTTTTTATTCATGTTTTTAGTCAAATCTCAACAAAATGTTTTAAGAATTTTCTCGATGTCCTGAAGATGTGTCCAACGTGACGCGAAACATTTCGACAATAAATAAACCATATCATGAAGTTATTTTGTATTGGAACTAGACCACATGAATGTTTGAAAATATTCGTGCATCCGGAATATTTCTATTTGGAAAGCGGTCGTCATATTCAACCTAAACTCAATCCTACAGGAAGTAGACTGGGCTTTCGTTGATGACGATAATCTGAT
This sequence comes from Gonioctena quinquepunctata, assembly GCA_018342105.1. Lineage (NCBI taxonomy): Eukaryota > Metazoa > Arthropoda > Insecta > Coleoptera > Chrysomelidae > Gonioctena > Gonioctena quinquepunctata. The sequence goes on along the minus strand of JAFIRS010001467.1, from coordinate 20,873 downwards.
GGTAGAGCATCGTTTCGAAAAATTCATTAACATTATTGTATCTGCTACTGAACTTGTATTTCCGGAGAAATCAAAAATAGTCACAAATAGACCAAAAAAAAATTGAATGGTTCACACCTGAATTAAAACACGAAAGGGATACCTTCAACTTCTTGAGGGAACTGTACAGAAGCAATCCCACGCCTTTTCTCAAAGGTCAAATAAAACAACGAAAATATCTATATGACAAAAAATTATTATCGGCTAAAAAAGCACCACACGATAGATATATCACCGAGTCACCGTGCCCGCTAAAAGCTATGTGGAATATCATCAAAAACAAAAATAAAAACGAGCAAACTCCGTCAGATTGTCCGATCTCCTCTGATGAATTTAACGAATATTTTAGCAATGTTGCCAATGACCTACCAAACACGGACATATCCTTCGAACAGTTTTTACCGGAACCAGGTCATGATATAAAGACATTCTACTTCAGGCAAGTCAGCTTTATACATGTGAGAGATGTGATCAATAAATTGATAAAACTAATAGCAGAGACGCTTATTCCTTGAATCTCAAAGTTGTACTAGCAATCAAGGATATCATACTTATTCCTCTAACGAAATTATTAAATAAATGCATTCATCTAAAAAAGTTTCCCGATGTTCTGAAAATATCCAAAGTGGTGCCCATACATAAAAAAGAATCCCATACAGAGCCTTCAAATTTCAGACCAATTTCGATTATTACAATTTTTGCCAAATTATTCGAAGTTATCTTAAAAATCCAAATGAAATCTCATTTTGAATCAGAAAATCTCTTTTTTCAAGAACAATTTGGGTTCAGAAAAAAAACATTCAACCACATCGGCAATTGGCAGATTGACACAAATAGTGAACAAAGGCTTCGAAAACAATGATTTCATTTATGCAAATTACCTGACAAAGGCGTTTGATTGCGTTTCACACGATATTTTACTAAAAAAACTACAATATTATAATATCCACGAAGAAAGTATCAACCTGATAAAATCCTACCTAGAAAACCGAGTCCAGTTTGTCCTTTTCCAAAATAAAAAATCTCTACTCAATATACAATATGGCGTCCCTCAAGGATCCGTTTTAGGACCACTGCTTTTTCTAGTGTTTATAAACGACTTGCCCTATTCATCGCCACTATCAAAGTTTATACTATTTGCTGACGACAGCACGTTCATACATTCAGGAAAAAACTTGAGTACTCTGATTTCCACAGTAGAAACTGAAAAAGAACAAATAGAACGATGGTTCCAATCAAATAAACTGAAAGTCAATGAATCGAAAACAGAACATATGCTCTTCAGTATGAGAAATACTGGCGAAATTAGATTCACATCCAAGTGTACCAAATTTTTAGGAGTTTTCATTGACGAAAAATTGACCTGGCAAGAACACGGTGAATTTCTATGTAGGAGATTATCTAGCCTTACCTTCTCACTACGAAGTCTTTCGAAAAACGTGAACCTGAGTACTCTACTTACAGCCTTTCACGGCCTCATTCAGTCTACCATATCCTATGCTATATTAGTATGGGGACACTCAAGCCAATGCTCTCAAATCTTCAGTATGCAGAGAAGAGCATTGAGAGTTGTTTCTGGTTTGAAATACGGAGACGACTGTAGGGACAAATTCAAACAACATAAAGTATTAACGTTACCCTGTATATACATATTACAATGTCTATTATACATAAAAGAAAACTTACATGAATACACAAACCACTCCTAAATTCATGACTCTCCTACACAAAATCGTCAAAACATCCAAGACAATTATTTGAGACTGTCAAAAACACGCGATGGAATCTCCTGCGGAAGCCAAGGAACTAGAACTCCACAACTTCAGAATAAAACTCAAACATTTTCTACTACAACATGCCTTTTATGATGTCAATGAGTTTTTCAATGGTACTCTTACTTTTCAGAACAACTCAATTATACAAATTTTGACCTAATTTTAATGCCTATCAGACTTTTAATGTGCGATTTTATCTCCTTTTCTAAGCTTTACTGTACCTATATTTTATCTTTATTTTTTATTTTTGCAATTGATGTAAGTGCAACTTCAAATGACTTGTGTAAACACTCTTGTGTCCTAGCACCAATAAAGAATTGATTGATTGATTGATACCCGCCCGGCTTCCAGTGCGTTACTATCGACAAGCCCATACATGTAATTTGACTAGGAGGAATCGGCGCATGAGTACCGAAAACTATTCCACTTCAATTTTTTTATACGACCCTCTTCGAATTGCCCTACTGATGATATAAATGCATATTGCCATGGGGCAACCCCGTGCCATATTGTTTAAACCGAAATTGTTCAAACAATTGCAAGAAATTGTTATTTTCCAACCGGACAATTTTTTTATATTCTTTATTGAAATACAAATAAAAAAGTTCCTATGACTTTTCACGATAAAGTTAATATTTTTGGAGATATGAATTTTTAAAGGTTTGAAAAATCTCAAATTGGGGAACTTTTGACACATGAAAAATATATAAAAAAATAAAAAAAAATAAAAAACATATTTAGTTTTTTATTCTTTATACAATAGTTAATAATATCCTTAATTGAGATTTGAAAGAATTTCATTGTTTATACCTGTTTTTTAATTGTTTATTACGCGCGCTCACAAGTATGCGTCCCTTACCTTTAAGTATCGCCGTTTCTCTCTGACTCATACGCTGCATCGGCCACTCTATGTCCTGAATCATTATTTACCATTTATCTTAAAAACGATTAACTTTATCAAAATCAAAAGAGCAATGTTATTAATAAATAAATTAACTACATTTTGTTTTCAGAAAGTTGTTTCCAGAAATCAATTTTACAAAAGTTATTGAAGCTTGAAGCGGAATATGTGATTAAAAGTAATTTTTTATCGGTTTATTACTTACTTATTTGTTATTAGAACAGAAAAAACTCATATTGTATTGAATAATGATTCATGACACAGAGAGGCCGATAAAGCGTATGAGTCAGAGAGAGACGGCGATACTTAAAGGTAAGGGACGCATACTTGTGAGCGCGCGTAATAAACAATTAAAAAACAGGTATAAACAATGAAATTTTTTCAAATCTCAATTGAGGATATCATTGACTACTGTATGAAGAATAAAAAACGAAATATTTTTTATATTTCATTCTTTTTTTTTATATATTTTTCATGGGCCAAGAGTACCCAAATTTGAGATTTTTCAAACCTTTAAAAATTCATATCTCCAAAAATATTAACTTTGTCGTAAAAGTCATGAAACTCTTTTTTATTTGTATTTCAATAAAGAATATAAAAAAAATTGTCCGGTTGGAAAATAACAATTCCTTGCAATTGTTTGAACAATTTCGGTTTAAACAATATGGCATGGGGTTGCCCCATGGCAACATGCATTTATATCATCAGTAGGGCAATTTGAGGAGGATCGTATAAAAAAATTGAGGTGGAATAGTTTTCGGTACTCATGCGCCGATTCCTCCTAGTCTAAATGCATATCTGCAAACTCAGAATTCGTAAAATGGACCATGTTTTTTTAATAATATTGATAATTTGGATCACTTGAATAAGTGACAACTAGATTAGGTAGACTGTCAAAACTGTTTATGTTTACGAAACAAAATCTGCTTCCTATCTACTAGATACGTTATTAAACCGCACGTCAATGGAAAACAAATTAAGGGGACCAGATTTTCTCAAAAGAGAATGAGAATTGCTAAAATAATTTTAATTTAAGAAAAAGCAGTGGCGTATCACTTTTCTTTCAAAACGATTCAGTGCAAATCTCGCACGAACGCCAGTGGTAAGAATAAAAAATTATGCCGTACAGCAGAAAATGCCTTTTAATGCAAAGAAGATGCGTACTATGTTTCACAAAAATATCAAGGGTCATACCAAAGTTATAATAAAAAAAACTATTTTTTTCTTAAAATTTTTGCACCTTGTAGTTCAAAAGCTAAGACCTTTAGGACATATGTTCATATGACGTTTTTTTCTCCAAATGGACCCCAGAATAATATTGGCATGATATTAAAAAACACCCTGTATACTGGGTGAATTACCCTGAAAATGGAATGAACATTATTAATGAACTATTTGGGATTTTTAAGAATTTTAACTTTTTTGGATCATACTTGTGATGTTCAAAACATTTTCCCATAATTTATATTTAACCGTACATAAAACTATCACTGACAAAAATTACCTGAATTTCTTGTGGTTTTGCTAAAGCAATAGGAAATCATTAATCTTTCGTGAAATGACAAAATTGCAAATGTATTCGAAATAAATATTCTGTAAATAAAGTTCTGTATCGATCCGAAATCGAGTATCAGAAAACAACCATTTGAAGGATATTTCAATTCATAAAGCCTAATATTGATTGATTTATGCTGAGAATGTGAACACACTTAATTTTTTTGGGTGCATTTTTAAGTATATATTTTCTTTTTGATATCTGTGCTATCAACCATGATCTGGAACCGGATCTATTTATAGTATCATCTAGTGGTCCGCTAAAAAATCGATAATATGAATCACCTCGTTTTGCCAATATGAAATCAGCCCAGTTTCGAAAACTCTCAGAATGAACATATCCAGAAGAGGTAGCAATATTGAACTCTTTCTGGCCATCATGACACATTCCTCCCAGTAAAAATCCTCTTCCATCAAATGGTAGTTTCCAATGACGTCTTTCTGGATGTATGATCCTATGGCATAATTTTCTAAAACAACAGAATGATCACTGAAATTGGGACTGAATTTAATATTTAATGAATTGCTCACGATTCGGCAGGCGTTCTATGGAAAATGCAAAGTTAGGTGTCTTTGAAAAATCTCTCAGTTTTTCTTCATTCATTGCCACAAATCGGCTCACAATAGCTTTGTAGATTGGCTGAAATAAAAGGGTGAGAAAAATTGCAGCTTTGTGAATTGTACCGGGACTTAATAATAAGTATGGTTTCCTCATGAATAATTTAAACATACAACAGACAACTCGTGCATTGGACAACTACTGACATAACTAATTCCATAACTTTCTGTTGAAAGCTGATATGGTAACTCCCATTGGTAGGAATCAGAGAAAACACTTTTTTCTAAGAATGTTGTGAAATAATATAATGATTGAAACAAACCTTTTTGAGGACAAGCTTTTATTCAAATTCGTTAAAAAGTAAAAAATAATTGCTTTGGATGTGCGGCATAGGTTATTCCGTGAGTTATAGATTCAAGATCTTGTCGCGAAAAGTTTTCAGCGACAAGCTTCCGAATCTATAACTCACGGAATAACTTACGTCGCACATCCAAAGCAATTATTTCTTACTTTTTAGCGCATTTGAATGAAAGCTTGTCTTCAAAAAGGTTTTTTTATTAATTATTTCAGTAAGTACGCCTCAACCTATGCATTTATGTTGATGCATCGTCATAATGAGGCCTTTTCCTGTGAGTTCTGAGCTATCTAGTTCTTCAATGACGAGACTATCTGAAGAATAACTCGTCCGCCATCCTGGAGCTGCCAACTTCAATTTATGAATTCTGACAAAAAAACAATAATCTACCACTGAATTTATAATTTCCGACCCCAAAAACCCCGACATACCAATTTTGAATAGAAACGGTCCATTATCACCAAACTTGTCCGTCATATAGGAGCCGCCATCTTAATTTTATGTATTTTGACAATACATTCATAATCTCCCACCACGAAAATCTCCATATACCAATTTTGAATACAATCGGACCATAATCACGGAGATCGTCCGTCATCTTGAAGCCGCCATTTTGATTCTATGAATTTTGACCCCGAAAATCCCCACATACCAATTTTAATAGAATCGAACCATAATTACAAAATCTAGGCCATCTTGAATTTATTAATTTTGACAATAAATTCATAATCTCCGACCCCGAAAACCTCCACATACCATAATCACAGATTTCGTTCGCCATCTTGGAGCCGCCACTTTGATTTCATGAATTTTGACGGAAAAATCATAATCTTCGACCTCAAAAACCCCCCCATACCAATTTTGAATCGAATTGGACCATAATTACAAAACTCGTCCACCATCTTGGAGCCACCATTTTGAATTTGTTAATTTGGAATGAAAATCCGTTATCTCCGACCCCGAAAACCCCCACATACCAATTTTGAATAGAATCGGACCATAATCACAGAGATCGTCCGCCATGTTGGAGCCGCCATTTTTATTTTATTAATTTTGACAAAAAATTCATAATTTTCGACCTCGAAAACCCCCACATACTAATTTTGAGTCGAATCGGACTATAAAAACAAATCTCGTCCGCCATTCTAGAGCCGACATTTTGTTTTTTCTTTAACAAAAATTCAATAATGCATTGTCACTGCGTTCGATAATAGACTCCTAGAGTAGAGTGACGTATTTTAAGGTTTCTTAAATTTGCTCTGGAGTTGATTACTATTCATGTAATATTCGAACGATGCGGAATTTATTTGGAGTTGTTTACAATGTCCGAGTAGCAAAAGATTCTGAAATCGGAAATGTAGGTTGTTATTGTTAAAATTAACGAAAAATGACCAGAACAATGAAAGTTGATGAAAACCGGAGAAAAATATTGTTGACAATAGCAGATAACTCTTCTAGAATATTGTTCACCAATCGCAAATTAAATGTTAGTATTCATAGAAGGGAATAACAATGATAGATTCGAATGTCATGTGATGGTTTCGAAGCAGCTTCATTAGAAATAGGTCCTAGGTTAAGAATTTCGTAGAGTTACGAGAGTTAACTGGGTAGCGAATACTCGGGTATTTTCGAACGACAGTCTTATAGTAAAATATACACAACTTAACGATTTTCGAACGCTATTTAGTAAATTATACTCGATGGAGTTAATATTCGAACGCACCTCTAGGGGTCAAATTTAACTTGCAAGATTTGATTACAGACAGACATACACCGGGACAGGTAAAACTAAATCAAAGCTTGTAAAAAGAACTGAAAATCTGATGTTAACTTCACAAACAATTGCTGACATATATTGCTTTGTGACAAACTCGAAGAGAGAAAGACTGATGAATTATGTAGGTATGTCAAAGGATTTTTTGTTTTTGTATACCTCTTAGAGAAAAACTTTTCATATGAAATTGTGGTGCGCAAGAAGCCCTATCAATTGGTATGAAGTTTTTAGTTTATCAGCAAATGTCATTTTGAAACTACGCGACCGATTTCTCACCCATCTTTGTGAATTTTGACAAAATCTACTTTTTTGACAAACTTCGTTTCATTCGGTGGAAAAATGTGACCTCAAATTCAAAATTTCGTCATATCTCACAGACAGGGTGTATTCTGACCTGTTGCGAGTCAACTACGTCAGAAGATTCGTTCAACTTCCATTGGTCTGTCGAAAATGATAAAGATTTCCGCAAGCTGTAGTCCAGTCTTGGCCAATCTACAACAAAAAAGCAATACCGGACTTGATGCTGTGTTATCACAGGTACAAGAGGATCAAGAAGAGCTCATCGAATACTATAGCAGGGTGATGTCGAAGTCTGAAAGGAATTACTGTTTTACGAGAAAGAACTTTTAGCTATCGTCAGGGTGGTAGAATACTTCCACAAATACTCAAGTGGCTACTGGAGATGAAAAACCAAGGAGAACAAACATCACCCAGGACGACTATATTATAATGCGGATGGCTTATATAGATTACCGTGTAAACATTGTCAGCATATTGAATGTCATGAAGGAGTGGCGATATCAGACAAACGAGACTATTAACTGAAGACAAATAGATAACGGCACACATGAAACAGGCAAGAGATTGGAGACTTTCACATTGAAAAGAGAACGAAACTGACAGATCCTCTTGGAATGATATTTCAGACAGATATCTCAAGACAATATAGGCAGAGTGGGATTCCTTAGTTGTGGAAAATGGTCTACTTAAACGTGTATGGGAGTCAGCTGATGGCAGGTCGTCAATTTCCCACTTGGTTTTCCCAAGAAGAAGATTCATGAATGGAAATGAGAGGAAAAACCAAGGAGAACAAACATCACCCAGGACGACTATATTGTAATGCGGATGGCTTATATAGATTACCGTGTCTAGAAGTTTGTAAACATTGTCAGCATATTGAATGTCATGAAGGAGTCGGCGATATCAGACAAACGAGACTATTAACTGAAGACAAATATACTACCGCACACATGAAATAGGACCAAGAAACGAATTCAAGGATTGGAGACTTTTACATTGAAAAGAGAACGGAACTGACAGATCCTCTTGGAGTGATATTTCAGACATATATCTCAAGGCAATATAGGCAGAGTGGGATTCCCTAGTTGTGGAAAATGGTCTACTTAAACGGGTATGGGAGCCAGCTGATGGCAGGTCGTCAATTTCCCACTTGGTTTTCCCCAAGAACAAGATTCATGAAGGAAAATCAGGAGGACATCTGGAAGTCAATGAGGCTTTGAACAGAACCAGGCAGGGGACTGGGACTTGCACCATCCATTATTTCTGATGACTCACAGGGCAGCTGTCCATGATTCAAGCAAGCTCACCCCACTGATATTACCTTGGGAAGAGAACTCCGATAGCACCAAAGAGGTAGAAGTGCGATATTATGCAGATGAATTGTGAGACAGCTTGTTGAAAATTCACGGAACAGCCCGGAAGATATTAATATATTAGCTAGTGACAAGATGAAAGCTCATTATGATGTGAAAGCTAATTCAGGAAGATTTCTAGGAGCTGATCAGGTTTGGAAATTTAATCCACGTAGGAAAAAAGTGTTAGTTTTGATTATAGCAAGAAAGTATATCCTGAACAGCTACTTGCACTTATGATTTATTGTTGAGAAAAAGAATTATTATACAGCAACACGGGAACAAAGATCATCAGTACTGAAGCCATGATACTACAACTAGAAGCTCTGCAGTAGTACCAACACTATAGTAGATAAGTATCTAAGTTCAAAATACATGGTAATGAGAATTGCCTAATCTTAGGTACAATCTACAAACAAGTACTACTACTCATATGCAACCCTTAATACAAGACACCTTTTTGGGAAAGGCCTTACAAGGTGAAAAAAGGATCGACGATGTGGTTTACAGAATCAAAATATATGAAAGTAGAATAACCTATTGTTTGTCAATATTGGTATGAAAATGAAAAATTGAGAATCTCTCAACAGCTGCCATTTTGAAACTACTGGACCGATTTGGCCCATCTTCGAACTCATCCGATGCATTGACAGAAAATACTTTTGTGCCCAGTTTCGTTTCATTCGATTGAAAAATGGGGCATCCACATTGTTTAAATTCCGTTATATCCCATATATATAGAACAATACAGAAATATGTTGAATAGCCTCCCACACAGCACATGTTCGTACAATGGATGAACAATGGACGTTGAATATGGAAGTTCAAGACATCCACTGGATGTCCAGAATTAGTCCAATGTACATTCAATGGACGTTCAATGGACACGGCCAGGACACCACTTTGGACGTACAATTAAAGCCCAGACAACGTCTAATGGATGTACATTGTGCCTATTTTGGGCATCCATTGTATGTCCATATTTGGTCAAATGGATGTCCAGAACATATCCAAATAACAACCACTGTGGACGTCCAATGTACATACATTGTATATCCAAAATGAATCCAGAGGATACAGATTATACGAGGTGTCCTGTAAATAATGGGCCCTACTTTGGAAATATATTGTAGAGGTAAAACTAACACAAGTTCTCGTACATACATTGTTCTTGTAGTGTGCCCCTTTTAGACATTATTTCTCCTTGAATAGAGAATCACAAAGACTTGAAGTTATCACAAAAATCTCGGTGATACAATATTCGAAAGGGAATAAGTACCTAGTGTTATTTTTTACCTATACCGTATACCCAAAATTCCTTAGTGTTCTGGATCTTAATCAAAATGTATACGATATGTATATCAGGATAAATATTCTTTGGTAAGTAATTTTTCGTAAAATCAATAATTTTGGAAATATAAATTTTTCAATTTATATTCTGAAAACTAACAACACATTTACAAAAAACTGGTAACAGAAGTTGTTTATCTTGAACCCATCAAACTTATGAACAATTTTCTCTATAAAATTATATAAATAGATTTTAATGAAATTTGTCTTCTCACATATTTCAAACCAAAAATTGATACAACCAAAATTGAGCTACTAGAACTCTCTAGTTTCATTCTTTTATATCTTGTACATATCAAAATTGACGACACTTTCAAAAACTAACTGTTTACACATCATCCACCACAGGAATTCATTAAATAACAACAAAAATGTAAGTAGATATAAAAAAAGTATAATTAAACAAATGAATAAGAAAACTGAAAAATAGATACTTTAAATAAATTCATGATAAAATAAAAGAATAACAACACTGGTCAAAAGTAATAATAAAGAATTATTCTGAGAACGATTCATTTCCTTTAATTTGCTCTCCTTAACCATTTCATATTTGCCTACTTTATTTCTTTTTTGTTCGTTTTTTCATCTGCCTGTTCTGCAGCCCCTGTAAGTATATATTCAATAATAATCAACAATATATCTTTTGTTCCACCCACTGATCAGGAAGTCGGCCATTTTCAAATCCTGAATGATTGTTTCATTCTCGCCGTGGTAACTATATATATTGAGATGCGAGACCTTTGCGTTTAAGTCGGGATGAACACCTTTTCATTAACTCATATGTGTTCCCTCCTCCTGTTTTTGACATCTAATTTGACTGAAAAATGAATAATCAACATAATGGAATAAAACTTTGCTTCAAAGAGTACGTACAGGAAAGATTTGCCAAGTTTGTTATATATGGTCATTCCTCAAGACTACTAGGAAAATTATACACCTTCATTTATTTCACTATTGACAGGAGACACTTGAGAGGGATTCAATCCTGTTTTCATTGTACGCTTAAATGGGGGAGGTAGTAGTAATTTTCATTTGCTTCATCGGCCTCACTTTCTTCTGAAGAAAATACACCCTTCTTCTTTCTCGACTTAGGTTCATCATCATTCAGGTTACAGTTGTATTCAGCCACTTTTGTTTTATTTCTTGCTTCCAAGATATCTATTAAATAGGTTGCATTTCTGTTTAATCCTGCAGCACACTCATTTTCATCTGAATTAGATTCACCACCATGCATCAGTCGCACTATCTTATGATATTTATTCGAAAGTAATGAAAAGTATATTTATTTATGACCATATCGATGAACGAACGAAACGGAGCCATAAATGGAGAGCAAAGACGCGGAAGCATTAACCTCAAACCTCACGTTTCTCAACAACACAAGGCACGTTCCACTAAACGTTCGCGGCGCTCGCGATAACCCAAAAAATTGGCCGCGAATTTCAAAAATATTTCATAGGTGGCAAGAAAAAATAGCAACCGGAATATTAACGTTTTTTGATCCCGAAAGATGCGTGACCTACCCATAATGATAAGCAATTAATACGTGAAAATGTATTTGTTCATATATCGTTTATTATAAAAGAAATGTATGATTGTATTTGAATCGGACGTATAATGGATGTTAATTGTTGAATGTGCAATGAATATCCAGAAATGTACATGAACTGGCCCGATAAAATATTCCATCACTGTTGAAATTTTTGATTGAAGATACTTACGAATTTCAGATTCATTTGAAATAAAAGTAAGATTCTTAGGGATCAAACTGAGATTCATATAAATATTTTTGGACATTGAATGTATGTACAATGGACGAACGTTTTTAACATCCAATGTACGGCCATGTTCACACGTACAATGAACATCCATTCAATGTCCATGGACGTCCAATGGATGTCGTGTGTTCTATGGGTCAACATCTGCTATTTTGAAACTACTGGACCGATTTGGCCCATCTTCGAACTCATCCGATGCATTGACAGAAAATACTTTTGTGCCCAGTTTCTTTCCATTCGATTGAAAAATGGGGCATCCACATTGTTTAAATTCTGTTATATCCCATATATATATATATATATATATATATATCCCATATATATATATATATATATATATATATATATATATATATATATATATATATATATATATCCCATATATATATATATATATATATAGAACAATACAGAAATATGTTGAATAGCCTACTGAAACGAACGAAAAATTAATACTATAAATCACAAATTCAAGAAGCTGGTAGTAATTATAGAAAAAATTGGGAAACAATAAACTGCGCTTCGAATTCGAAATCGAAGAAAAGGGAACTGGGTAATATAAAAATAAAAAGTGAAGACCAAATCGAATTAACGGACTATAAAGAAAAAGATGATACTTTCAATGATTACTTTGTGAACGTAGGAAATAAATGGCATAAAAAATAAAAAAGGTAATGATAGGCCGGCCTCGAATAAAATATTGCCAAAACTGAATGTGTCATCTTTCATATTTCTGAAACCCGTCACTAACAACGAATTGATCACAGACATAGGAACTTTAAAAAACAACACTGCAATAGGTCAAGATATATAGACCTATATCTTTAATCAGTAACTTTGCAATTTTTTTTGAAAAATGTAAAAAAATAGACTGAAGGACATTTTTAAACCAATGAAGTGCTGACAGATAGACAGTTTGGTTTTAAAAAGAATACTAGCAGAGAAAATGCGGCTATTGATCTCATTCAGGAGATAGTGGTGGATTTGGACAAGTCAAGAAAATGCATGGCTGTGTTTCTTGATTTGGTCAAAACTTTTGATACTGTTCCTCATATTGGATAGGCTAAATAGGGTTGGTGTCCTGTATCAAAATGGTTACAAGCGTATTTAATAGACATAATCCAGAGAGTCAAAATTTAAAATACGCTGAGTGATCTACTCAAAATAAACTGCGGAGTAACACAAGGAACAATACTTGATCCTATACCTAGTTTTTATTAAAAAAAAATGCAAATCTGAAATAATTTTAAGGTCACTTAGTAACTTGCGCAGATGATACGGCAATCGTTTTCAGTGAGGATTCTTAGGACGGGCTATATAGAAAAGCTGAGAAGAGTCTGACCTCCATATATATATATATATATATATATATATATGGCTAAATCACAGTTTGCTCAACCTCAACTTTCAAAGGAGAAAATTCATAACCTTCAGCCTGAATGGCGTAGATCAACCTAGGAAGAATAATCTAAGCATTCATGAACTTTCATGTGAACCCCTTAATTATTTTTGCCACGTAATCGATACAACGGAAAAAATTTAATATTTAGGTATCATATTGAAAAGGGAAACATTCTCAATTAAATATTGATAGAAAGATTTTTCTGTGAATTGAAAAATCCACGATTAAAAGAAGTAGTTGTTTTCTGTTAGACATTCACAAAAAATCACTTCTTTTAATCGTGGATTTTTCAATTCACAGAAAAATCTTTCTATCAATATTTAATTGAGAATGTTTCCCTTTTCAACATGAATACCCCACAAGAGGTTATCTTGACGATGGAAGATAGTGACTAAAGTTTATCTTTCAGTCGCAGATGATTCCACATCTGATTTTATGAACATCCTGTTTATATTTTCAACAAATCTAGGTATCATAGTTGACCAATTTCTGAGGTGGAACGAACATGTGAATTCATTCATTAAGAGACATCTGAACAGAAAAAACACACTATTAATTTACAATTGATTAATATAATCTCTCTTGAGATATTGTATTACAATCTTTGGAGGACTTAGAGCAATAATGCCCAAACAAATTTACAAGTGACACAAAATAGTCTCATCAAAATATGTATGAAGAAAACCAGACTCTTTTCTACCACTCTACTATATCAAGAAGCTGTTTTATTCAATATAAAAAACTATTTATTTACCTATCCCTACTATACAGTGCTCGTCTAAAGTCCGTTCCCCCTTTACTAATTTTTGAACCACCTGATATATCGCAACGAAATTTTGAGGGGCTCGAATAGGAAATAAAAACCTACTTTTTCGTGAAAAAATCACAGCTAAAAGTTCTAAAATGGCGGCTGAGCGCCATCTTAAATATATTTTTTAAATAGAACACTTCGTATATTATTCCATTTTCAAAATCTGCTCATAATTCTCAACAGTTTTCTCTCATACACTTTACTCCTGAATTCAATTGTTTTCGAAATATTAATGTTTGAAAAGTGACATTTTGGTCATTTCAAACCCAACCAAAAACACTAATGTTGCTTTCAATCAAGTTTGCATTGGACAAAATCGTTGTCGCGGTAACAAACATAACGTACGATACTGGAGCGATACTAATCCGCATATTCTTAGAGAGGGACATACCCAGTTTCCTAAAAAGGTGAATGTTTGGGCGGGGATTTTGGGCAATCGCGTTGTTGGACCGATTTTCATAAGAGGCAATCTCACAGGAGTTCTTTACAGAAATCTTTTAGAAACTGAAATTGAACCTCGAATAAGACAAATTGTATTAAACAATCAGGAAGAGTTTGAAAATCGTGAAATCATATTTCAGCAGGATGGGGCACCTCCCCATTTCGATCGCATGACTAGAGAGTTCCTCGATACAAACTTTCCTGGGCGATGGATAGGTTGCAGGGGAAGTACAGAATGGCCACCAAGATCTCCGGATCTTACACCTCTAGATTTTTCCTTTGGGGGTATCTGAAGTCAAAAATCTACGCCACTGAATGCCAAACAATAGAAGAGTTGGAACGCAGAATAATAGATACATGTGAAGAAATAGATGAACAGACTTTCATCAACGTAAGAGAAGCTATTTATAATAGGGCACTTTATTGTCGAGATTTAGGAGGAGGCCACATTGAACACTTGATGAAAAAATTGTTGGGGTTAAATAAAAGTGTTATTCAAAAATAAATTATAATTTTTCAGCTAACTAATTTGTTTTGATTGTGAATTTACAGAACACATTCGAAGGCTTCGAGATTTTCCGATAAGCGGTACTGTTTACCCCTAATAAACTCTCTTTACGCCTCTTATCAGTCGAATTCATTAAGAGATTTAAAACTACAAATTAATAATTACGTTTAGTTAGCAAAATGTTTTACCGGAAGTGACCAAAATCCATACTTCATTTTAAACCGGAATGTCACTTTTCAAAGGTTAATATTACGAAAACAATTGAATTCAGGAGTAAAGTGTATTGTGTTTTATTGAAGATGGCGCTCAGCCGCCATTTTAAAACTTTCAGCTGTGATTTTCATGAAAAAGTAGGTTTTTATCGCCTTTTCAAGCCCTCCAAATTTCGTGGCGATATAACACGTGGTTCAAAAATTAGTAGGGGAGGAACGGACTTTAGACGAGCACTGTATCTGCACTCAAAAACAGAACCAATAATCAACTCTAACGAACAGCACCTCACTAGATCTATCAAAAACCTTTCTATAGATAAACCACTTTTCGAAAAGCCATGCGCAAAAATTCATTTTTTATATTGTCCCGAAATTTTATAACTTAATGGCAATTAAACTGAAAAATATTAAAAGTAAGTTTATTTTCAAGAGAGTAATTGATCCAAACAATTAATTAATTGATTAATTAACTCCTAACTAAACCTACCTATCATTGAAATGTGTTGTCCCTTGATTGGTACTGGAGAACATAATACAAGCACAGCAGTGCTTAGATGGTCTCCTTCCAATACAGGGATAGGTACAGTTTCACAATTATGATTCTTTTTTAATTAGTATTATCTAAACATTATATTCATTTCTTAAGAGGCAATAATAATGTACTTGTATGGGAAACTATAACTTATATTTTATATATCATAATATTAATGCAAACGTGTAGCACAATAAACAATACAAATAAACAATACAAATAAACAATATATAAACATTTCAACTGATGGCATTTCTAGGTTCTGGCGAAGATTTATCAAAATTTATTGAAAGTCTTGTTGTGATGACGGGACCAATGGTGGTATTTCTATTGAAATCTACCAAAAAAAATATGTGGCCCCAGTGTTTCGTGTTTCACATTACAGCAGTTGATGTTATATCCTCTATCAACCTGAAGCCGATTCTCCAATGTATTCGAAAAACCAGGTAAGTATAAATAAAAAATAAAAATAAATTAGAACTGCCTCATCACTAAAGTGCTCACGCCTTCATTGCATGTGGAGAATCTGAACATATCCCATAGGGGTTTGAATGTGTTGACATCGAAATATCGACAATTCATGAAAATAACCATTGCAGACTTACATCTTCAGCTTTCTGAATTGACTTGATCCAAGCATCTTGTGTTCCTCCCCAGAAAATACCATTACCCGCGAACTCTTCAACTGTGTTGATAGGGCTGTCATATCTCGGTATGGTCATGATGCTGGCAAGACCGCTACTGTAGGTACTAGACAAAAAGAGGCTCAAAGAAAAAAGCAGTCCCATGAAATATTTTCCGCTGGTTCCTCCTGGGGTTTCCTTTTTGGTGACCACTTGTTGGACGAACAGTTTGATAATGCTGAAAACTGATTGACCGAAGAGGTTCTTGTTGCTTTTGCTGTTTGAGTCATGCCTGAAATTAGAAATGAGGATGATTTCATGAACATTTTTGTGTGTTTTCAATTCTATAGCGGTACTCGACCATCACATTTGTTATTCATTTACTGATTCATGTATATCAAATATTAGATAGCATTCCGAAAAGCTTGAAGTGAGAAAAATTTGGTATGCTTTTATATGATGAAAATCAAGATGGCGGCCTCTATATGGCAGACAAATTCTGTGCTTTGGGTTTCAGTTCGCCTCAAAATCTATGTTAGAGTTTTTGAGATTTTATGAATTCCAAATAAAAAATGCATGATTCAAAAAAAGTTGAACATAAATGTGGGGATTTTTAATGAAGCTGCTGAAGTAATCACGAACTTACATTTTTCCGCGAAGGTGGTGCATGAGAAATTGCACTAAAATGCAAACAATAAACGTAGTTCCAATAGACACCCACATCGCCAATGAATAAGAACGTAATGGTGTTAGCCAACCAGCTGCCAACCTGAAGAAATTGAGAATAATTGGAATAATTTGAGAATATGAATGTATAAAACACAGGGGTTTCGAAGTTAATTGGCATTGCAGACCAAACTACGAACAGAAGAAATATTAACAAAAATTAACTCAGAAACAAACAATACAATACTGAATTTCTATAATGTAAATTCACCGAAAGCCAATTGCTCATTGATGCGATGCGAGGTCCTTTGTCAACGAAATCTGATAATGATTATGAATAATTGAAAGTTAATATTTCTACCCTTTTCATAATAGGATTGGATTGTTATGAACTAATTTTCTTAAAATAATTAGGACAAGCTCAAATTTCCATGCTGATTTGTGGTTTTAAAATTCAGTAAGCACTTTGTGTTTGGTTAGAAAAGAAGATGTTTGTTGTCGATTACGTGCATATATTTATTATCTTCAAATATTGATGATAAGGATAGCCTATGTGAAGCCAGAACAATTGAACATCGATTTTCAAAATCGTGCGCTAAAAGTGAATGCGCATGCGCCAAGAAATGAACACGTTTTTTTATCAAAGACGTGCTTTTGTTCGTCCATCTCGTTCTAGTAGTCATTATTTCACGTGAAAAAATGTTGGAGTATGACAAACTTATTTCATTTGTTGCAAATTCTTACACTCTGTAATCCATTATAATTGAACATAGTGGTAAAAGTGTTGATTTTGTGATTTTCTATGCGAATTTGAGTAGTTTGTAACCGTTTGTATGTTCTCTAGTCAACGTGTATTTTTTTTTTATTTATGACCACACATAACTTTTTACTGAGACGTCCGATTCCGATAACTCTTTTCTCAGTGGATAGGGTGTACTTCAAAATTGGTCCCATTTGAATTTAAAAGATGAAATCCAACCCTGAGGGTAGCAAAATGAAGGATATTCATCACTCCCCTCTGAATTCTGGTCCGTTAACCGATTCTATCAGGCATAACTTTGTACTGGGTTCTTCGATTTGGATTATTATTTTTTTATTAGATAGGGTATACCTCATATTTGATCAAAATTGGATTTCGAATGGAATTATCCACCCTTACGAGTAGAATAATAGGGGATAATTGATTTTTCACTTGTGAACATTGGCACACATATGTAGTTGACAATGACAGATCGCTATTGTCATCATTTTTGTTCTCCTACATCCGTCACAATCATTATATTCTATGAGAGGATGGAATGATATAGAAAGTAATGAAATGAACTAACCAGAACAACAAATAGATTTTTTTTATTGGTGCCCCTTTTTACCCATTTAAAGCACACCTCAGCGTGTTTAAATCGAACTTTAAAAAACGCGCGTTTTTTAAAGGTAACCATGACAACATCAACAAATCGAGAAACGTGAAGTCTAAATGACAAATTTTTTATTATTGATCTGACAGGAGTACCTTGTAACGTCAAATAAAATATTACTCACAATTCGTTCATTTATATGTGCTCCTCCATCCATTTGATGAACTTTTCATATTCTTTTTTATATATATCACTGGACTTTCGCGGTATTAACCGCGATTCTGCCTCACTATTCAAAAAATCGATATTAGAATAATTTATTTTTGAGCTCTGGTGACAACAAATATTGATCTTTGGTAACAAATTGCAAATGAATGTTTTTCTCATTTCCATGACAACGAAAGGTATACTGATGTCACATCACGAATTCAACCTTCTTGCATTATTAGTTCTTATTTCTATTTTTTATAGTAATAATACCAGTATATTTGATTTCAAAGTGCACCAATAAAAAAAATAACGTAAAGTATTCGTGGATAACTGGTCTTAAAAACACTTGCTCTATTTCGAGCACTCCGGCTGCGCCGTCGTGCTAAAAAAATCGCGCGTGTTTTAAAACCCTTTTTATCCACTTATACTTTAATATACTATTATATTACAACAAATAGAAAAAGTAGATGATCATATTATTTAACTAGTAATAATTGAAGTAAGGTGGGTAAGTAAGTATTTTGGAAGTAATCAAAAAACAAGTAGGTAGTAATTAGTAGATTTCAGCCACAAAAAATTGAAAAATAAAAACTTTTTAACAAAAAATTAAACCGACGAAATACGTAACTGAATAGTAAAAAATAAAATAAACCTTCTTATTCTCAATAACTAAGCTCTTAAACTAATGTAAGTAACTAATTTTGAGTCGGCGCCAAACGAAGATTATTATATTACTTCAAAAAAATTATTAGATTGTCACCGCGCAACTCGATGCCATCATTTCACGCCTTACCTAATTCATTTGCTTGTTTGTTTGGCGCCAACTGAAAATTAATTACTCACATTAGTTTAGGAGCTTAGTTATTGAGAATAAGGAGGTTCATTTTATTTTTTACTCTTCAGTTCCGTATTTCGTCGGTTTAATTTTTTGTTAAAAAGTTTTTTTTATTCTAGGATTATAATGTGCTTCAACTGAAGGAAAATACCAGTTATTTGCTCTGTAGTTGAGTGTGGGACAGGGACAGAGTTGGGTTTTACTCGGTGCCTACAGTTTGGAATAACAAGTTTTTAACTAGTTAAAATAACCAACCGAGAAATAAAATAGCTTTATGATTAGCTGCAATCAAACGAGATGATCTCACGGGTTCGAAAATCAAGTATCAGAGTCTGCAGCAGATATGAAAATATCCATCATTCATTCATGAATATTACTTCAAACATCTTCGAATGGCCGTTATCGAAAGATCTGGAGGATGACGTCACGCCCAACAGTCTATCTCAAATGGCGGTTAGGGGCCGTTCAAGTATTACGTAAGCATTAAAGGGGGGCGGGGGGGCTGTGCTTTGCTTATTTTGAATGACATGGGGGGTAGGGGGGTCTAGATGATGATTACGTCATCGGTAGCTATTTACTTTTTCACACAGATGGCAACCCACACATTGTCATTGAAAACGAATCGCATTTTCGGGGATTCCCACAAATAATGCATACGTTTAGGCACTCGCTTAGAACCGAGTAGGGGAATTACCGCGCGCTATTCACTTGTCTAAATTTCCTCTGTCAGTGTATTGTTTCGTTCGGATACTATAACGAGTAGACGTATTGTAAGCATAGGAAAGCAAGTTAACATTTGTGTTACCGTTGATTCCATTAGCCAAAGTTTAATGTTTAAATAAGATGTCGTTTCAAATAGACAAATCCAAGTTATACCAAGAATTATTTGAAAGTTTTAAAAAATCTCATACAAATACGAAAGTACAAAATGTACAGAAGTTAGTTAACGAAGTGTGGCAAAATTATAAATTACAAGCAAAGTCCGACAAGGAACTTGATATTATTGTATTTAAGAGAATTGAAGAATTGCAAGCGGCGACTAAGAATAAATCCAATCTACTACATTTTTTTTCCAAGGTGAGTGACGAAATTATTTTAGGTACCTATGAGTACTAGAAATATTAGAAATAAACACTTTATGATTTCGTTTTGTAAATAAAACAATAATAAGATGGTATTAATCTATATAATTAATATTAAATATTCATTATATAGATTTATTTCTATGATGGACTCCGTCAATTGGTCACAAAATACAGGTGTTAGTTTTCTGTATGTGAGGGGTCTCGATTCCGACTGTGGCTTTAAATAATCTCTAAATGCAGTTTTTATTGTACACTTTGTATTTATGTAGCTTAATAAGAGAATCTTTAGCAGTAACCATAGAATGTTTTAATTTTTTGGCAACGACTACCTGTAAGCCTACAGAAAAACACAAATTATACAGCCAGCTTCAAATATTGAAAACAGGAAGAAGATAAAATAAAACCGGGTGTTAAATCACAACAGCAATGCGAAAATAATGAAGATGCAGATAAACA